>OY293311.1:614374-1068202 GCA_958502075.1 Orchestes rusci | reverse complement strand
CCGTGATATTATTGCTGCTGTTTGTCTACTGTTTTAAATCTTATATAACACCATACCTTACACCATTGTATGGTAAAAGGGTTTCAGATAATATATATATATAAGGAATATAAGAGGTTTACTATGTACTATGTGTACACGTATTGTGAAATTCCAATTTTTATGTATGTTTGATGGATACTATGTTATTTTTCCGAGTGAGAACTTCTAAACTTTAAAAAGGTATGTCTTGCACCGTATCATTGTGTAGTTATTTATGTTTATTTTTATGTGATTGTTTTAATTGAGTTATCGTTGAATGTATATTTTTTTACCATCATTAGATCGTTCAGTACGATTCATTGTTTAAGACGTAGAATGAGTTCTGCTTGCTCAGCTGTTTGTGTTTTTTTTTTCTTTCCATTTTGTTATTTTGTAGTACTTACGCCCCCTTTCATTTGTAGCCTTGGGAAAGACCGAAATTATACGGTCGAAACGTCGGCAATTTAAAGAAAAAACCAAAGTTTGATTTTTGTCCTATACCCGCTACTGACCATCCGCAGTACAGGGTGTCCCAACGATAGAGTAAAGTAGGTTTTATCATATAGGATATGAAAAATATCAATATCAATATGCGTCACAGGTTAGGGGTGTGAATAGCGCACATTCTCAAAATATTTGGAAACATACAGGGTGCGTCACAAAAGTATGGCACGAAAAAGTATGATTTTTTTAAATGGAACCTCCTGTATATTAATTGATATTTCAATTCTTTCTTCAATTTGGAACAAAAATTGTGATACAACTAATGTTCCTAAATTCAACCGTTATCGAGATATCGCGTTTAAAAAATGGCATTTTTGCAACTTTGACATCCTATAAAACTCAAACTATCCAAGTTAGAGGAAAATGGTCTGCACTTTCCTATCTCAACTTTTCAAGAGCTCTTCTGTCATTTGGATAGAAGATAACGTCAACTGTCAACTTTTTTCGGCACATTTTGACATTTTTTCACAATAATGGATTTAATCTCCTTGAATAGCTCTTGAAAACTTAAGATAGGAATGTGCAATCCATTTTTCTCTAACTTGAATAGTTTGAGTTTTATAGCATGTCAAGTCAAAGTTGCAAAAATGCCATTTTTGAAACGCGATATCTCGATAACGGTTGAATTTAGGAACATTAGTTGTATCACAATTTTTGTTCCAAATTGAAGAAAGAATTGAAATATCAATTAATATACAGGGGGTTCCATTTAAAAAAATAATACTTTTTCGTGCCATACTTTTGTGACGCACCCTGTATGTTTCCAAATCCAAATATTTTCAGAATGTGCGCTATTTACACCCCTAACCTGTGACGCATATTGATATTGGTATTTTTCATATCCTATATGATAAAACCTACTTTACTCTATCGTTGGGACACCCTGTATATAATATAACTGAAGAATCAGTTTGGGTTGGTCAATCAAAAATGTATCTTTTTATTGTGTGTGCTATTTATGGTGATTTTTGATTTTTTTCACATTCTGGACGCGAATAATTAGGTATTGTAGCTCGCTTTTTCAAAATAATCTTTAGATTTTTCTCCTTTTCAAGTAGGTATTACTAGTGATAGGTATAAGTGAGTGATTTATTGTATTTTTATTTGGGTCATGTTATGAATGTAACCACTACAGCTTATTTGTTGAGTTTTTTCTTCACTCACCCGTCATTTTTGAGGGTTATTTTTGAAATTTAAGTTTTTGTGGAAACTTTTTTTCATCCAATAATAATCTTTATTTCACATAAAGCTACAAAGGCACAATGAAAGAAAAAAGTGTAAATTGATACAAAATGATAAAACAGTTAAGGAAATAATGTATAAGTAGGTAAAAAACTATTAAATAATAAATACAAATTCTTGAAAAAAATCACAGAATTTCGTCCAGACAAATTGCTAAAGAAGCTGGTATTTCTCAGAGGACTGTGCTAAAGAAAAATAGATTTCACCCATATAAGTTATCAGTTCCGTCAGTGTGTCAGTAGGATCAAGATGTTCCTTTCAACATATTAGAACAATCACAAACCAGTCAGCGTTTCATCGATTGGTCAATGTGAGTAGTAGCTTGCAAACTGCAAATGCTGAATGCTGATTGGCTCAGACTGGTTTGTGATTGTTCTACGAACAGACCTATAATAATTATGAACCTATCAAACAAGATCAAGTAATTCGTCGCCTCGCCCATCAACATCTTGACTCGTACTTTAATAAATCATCTCCCATCAGCGTCGTTTTTTTTTTTAAATTTGATTTTTTTCTTCAACTCAACTGACGACGAAGACACATATATTTTTGAAGCAAGAACCCCTCGACATCAATGAAGAACCAAATGATATGGAAAATGAATGTGAAAATATCCAGGAACAAAAACTTAACAACATAGAAACATTCCGATGTGAGTTGTGTAAGAATACTTCTAGCCGTGAGAGATACCTCAATATGTACAGGGTGTTCCCGTATATTTTTGCACCCCACCTAGAAAGTTTATTTGAAAAGATATTGAAGTAAGGTAAATACAAAACTTCCATGGTTTTTCATGAACTTTTAGAATCTGTAGGCAAAAATGTCAAAAGAATTAAGTAAATGTCAAATATTGACAGGTTGATGATTTTTTCAATGTGGGTCTTTAGTGGGGGTGGGGGTCTTGAATGTGGGTCTTTAGTGGGGGTGAGGGTCTTGAGTGGGGGGCCGCTAGGTGGTGCCACGAGATGTGGTGACGTCATCCTTCGGCTGTGGGTTGAGTGGGGGTTGGGGTGGGGGTCTTCGGTTTGTGTCTTGAGTGGGGGTCTTCGGTTTATGTCTTGAGTGGGGGTTTTTAGTGGGGGTGGGGGTCTTGAGTGGGGGTCTTCGGTGGGGAGTGGGGGTCCTCAGTAGGTTGCGGTGGTGGGGGGCAGGCGGATCAGTTGTGTTCGAGACGATGGACAAAACAGATGCAGAAAAAATTGCAGAATTCTGTAGACGATTGGAACAGCTAAGGAATGACATTACATTCTATGAACAAAACAAGTTCATGATTCAAGATTGAAGAAATTGAATATTGCGGGTGAGTGTTATCATCGTTCAGTTCTAAATTTAGCTCGAATGCGCGGTTTTCTTATCAGTAACAACGAGTCTCAGCCCGCGGTTTTCTTATCACCATTAGACAGGATGTGGTTTTCCAACCAACCACAACAGTTCTAAATTTAGCTCGAATGCGGTTTTATTATCAGTAACAACGAGTCCCAGCCTGCGGTTTTCTTATCAACAGTAAACAGGATGTGGTTTTCACGTCACACTCTTATCAGCAGTTCTAAATTTAGCTCGAATGTGGTTTTCTTATCAATAACAAGTCTCAGCCTGTGGTTTTCTTATCACCAATAGACAGGATGTGGTTTTCACGTCACACACTCTTATAAATAGCAAGTCTCAGAAACTAAAGTTTGATATTTATCCATGTAAAATTATCTCATTTCAATTTTATTCATTTTTTCAGAACCAATCCATCAGTACGAAAATTCAATGCAAATAATTGTGGACAATTGTCAATCGAATTTCTATATAATAATATGACATGATCGAGAACCATCAGTAACGTTGAGAGTGTCATCATGACTAGAACTATAACAATAACGGGAAATACTTCTGTGTTGAAAGCAGAATTCAATCCACCTATATTTTTGGATGAAAATAAAGAATATTTTTTGGGGTTGGCTGATTTTGAATCGTTTATGAGTATACCTAACATACAACCGGGTAGCAATAAAATATATGTAGCGGATAAAGTTATCACAATTCCAGAAGGAACTTACGATTTAAAAGATATTGAAACATATATTAATTCTGTAATTGATGACATTTTTGGAGAAAAAGTTGGGTTCAAGATGAAAGCAAACCCCAATACATTAAAATGTCAGCTTTATTGCACAAAGGAAATAGATTTCACACCAAGTGACTCCATAGCGAAAATATTGGGTTTTAAGAAACGAAAAATTGCATCAAATGAATTTTCTGAATCGGATGAAGTTGTTAATATATTTAAAGTTAATGCAATTTGTGTTGATTGCGACATTTGCATTGGATCATATAGTAATGGTCTACCCGTCCATATAATTCATCAGTTTTTTCCTTCTGTTCCTCCAGGGTATAAAATAGTGGAATCACCATTACCAATACTTTATTTCCCCATCAGCGTCAAGACAATCAACAACATCACTGTTAAAATAGTAGATCAAGACGGTGATTTGATTAATTTCCGAAACGAGACCATAACAGTTCGATTACATCTTAAACATTAGAAAATATTATGGTTATTGAATACAACTATCGCTATTTCAAACAATCGCCATATAAAAGGGAGAAGCTGTCTATAGAAACCAGTCCAAGACGAAACTCCAACCAGTTAACATCACAAGAAACCAGCCCAAGACGAGACTCCAACAAGTTAACATCACAAAATCACCAATTTCTTATATCTCTGGGGTTAAAAGTATTGAAATAATGGATATATTAAACGTTGATGAAAAATTATATGTAGATAATTCAATAATAAGCTCTGAGCTTCATTCATATCAACCGTTTGTCTCTTCAAAATTTGAATACAATGATGAAATTCGCATACCTGTTCAAGAACTTGATATATACACACTACCTTCAGGGAGTCATCTTTACATTGAAGGTACCTTGACCAACAATAAGGGTGCCTATTCTAAAAAATTACAATTTGTCAACAATGGTATAGCTTATTTGTTTCGAGAAATTCGCTATGAACTTAATGGAGTTACTATAGATTCCGTAAGAAATGTTGGTTTAGCTTCAACCTTGAAGGGTTATCTTTCATATAATACAAATGAAAGTCTAAAGCTGCAAAATGCTGGATGGTTTCCAAATAGAGATGAAAAGGAAAACATTTTAGTTGATGATAAAGGAAAATTTAATGTATCTATACCTTTGAAAATGTTGATGGGATTTTTTGAAGACTATAAAAAAATAATCTTGAATATGAAACAAGAACTGGTTTTGATCCGAGCCAGCGATGATGTTGATGCAGTTTTATATGTTGAAGATATGCAAAATCCGTCACCCGAAGCGGAAAATCCAAAAGTTACATTTGACAAGATCTATTGGAAAGTACCTCATATTCAAGTTGATATACCACAACAACTAGCTTTAACACAAATTCTTGAAACAAATAAAGATCTGTTACTTGGATTTCGTAGTTGGGAAATTGTTGAATATTCCTCGCTACCTGAAGCGACCCGTCATACTTGGCCTGTTAAAACAAGTAGTAAACTTGAAGCACCTCGTCATATAATAATTGGTTTTCAAGAAAATAGAAAAGGACACATCATGAAAGATGCTAGTCAATTCGATAATATAAATCTCTCAAATATTAGAGTATTTTTGAATTCTGAAAGATATCCATATCATGATTTGTATTTGAATTTCAATGATAACAAGTTTTCAGCTCTCTATGAAATGTTTGCAAACTTTAAAAATTCCTACTATGATATACCAAACGAACCAATTTTCAACCCTCAAAACTTTAAAAATAAGTGTCCAATCGCACATATTGATTGTTCCCACCAGAAAGAAACACTTCAAACAGGTACTGTTGTTTTGAGAGTTGAATTCGAGACAAATAATAATACAAAAAAGGATACATCAGTATATTGTCTGATTTTACATGATAAATTATTTAGCTACAATCCTTTGACAAAAATAGTCAAGCAGTTGTAATTCGCATGTTCTCAAATAATTATATAAACCATCTATTTCTCTAAATGATGTTCAGTATGTCTCGAGAATTGAAGCTCTGCTTATCTTACCATTTAAAGAGATCGAAAGAATTGAAAAACAAATTCAAGATTATAGTGGTGAATAGCAGATGATGGTGAAATTCTCACAATTGAAAATATGAAACTACTCGTTTTGGATGTACAAGGATTTATAATTGAAAACAAAAAATTTATTCCTAAAGAACTGGCTGCCTATGATGGAGAAAAAATATGTCATTATATATTTAGATGTCCCTTTTCTATGGAACACTTGCCTCCAGAACTGCGTAAACAAGCAAACTGGTTGATGAAAAATCATCATTGTATTTCATGGAATGAAGGATTTACGCAATCACATAAGTTTTCCGACATTGTGAAAAACATAACAAGAAACGTGGATCATGTGTACGTGAAAGGAAAAGAAAAGGCGCAATACATTGGGAAATATTCATCGAAGCCCGTTATCGAACTTGATGACAAACCACCTTTATCGTTGGAAAAACCACATTGTCTATACCATTTATCATCACCCGCAATGTGTGCACTTACTAATGTTTTTAATTTGTATAAAACATGTTTAATGATTGAATAAATCACATTTTTGATTACATTTTTTATTTTATTTCAAACACCTTTTTATAAATATTTACAGGTAGGTATTCACAAATTTTCAACCCTCAAAAATAAGTGTCGAATCACACACAGTGATTGTTCTCATCACAAAAAAACACTTCAAGCAGGATATACTGTTTTGTTTTGAGAGTTGAATTCGAAACAAATAATAATACAAGAAGGATTCATCAGTATATTGTCTGATTTTTACATGATAAATTATTAAGCTATAATCCTTTGACAAAAATAGTCAAGCAGTTGTAATTCGCATGTTCTCAAATAATTATATAAACCATCTATTTCTCTAAATGATGTTCAGTATGTCTCCAGAATTGAAGCTTCGCTTATCTAACCATTTAGTATGAGAATTTTATGGTGACTTACAAATAAAAGGTTCTGTATTGATTGAAAATAAAACAGTTCAATAATGAATACTATCCAAGAAGATGTGGTGAGTGAGCTACACAAACCAGCCAGAAGATTTTTTAAAAGAAGAGCAGTAATTGTAAAGGGGATCAATGATCTTTTTCAAGCAGATTTAGTTGAAATGCAACCATATTCAAAAATAAACAAAGGATATACATATATTCTGGTTATAATTAATGTGTTTTCAAAATTTGTTTGGGCAATTCCTGTCAAAACAAAGACTGCTAAAGATGTAACCACAGCCATGAAATTAATTTTAAACAGTGTAAAAACACCCCCTAAAAATCTGCAGACTGATCAGGGAAAGGAATTCTATAATACAGAGTTCCAAGATTTGATGAAAAAATTCAACATCAATCACTACTCAACATTTTCCAAGCATCGTAGAGAGGGTGAACAGAACATTGAAAAACAGAATGTGGAAAAAATTCAGTTTGCAGGGAAACTATAAATGGTTAAAAATATTACCTGAGATAGTATCAGAATACAATAATACCAAACATTCTGTTATTGGAATGAAACCTATACAAGTATCTAAGGAACATGAGAAGCACCTTCTATCAAAAGTTTATGGTCGCATAAAAACAGTGAATCCTTCCAAATATGAAAAGGGAGACTATGTCCGAATAAGTAAGTTTCGTGAGATGTTTTCAAAAGGGTATACACCTAACTGGTCAAATGAAATCTTTGTGATTAAAAAAATAAAAATCACAAATCCAACAACCTACATATTGGAGGATCATAGAGGTGAAGAGATACAGGGTGCATTTTATAAGGAGGAGTTGCAAAAAGTTAAACATCCTGACGTGTATTTGGTAGAAAAGATTCTAAGACGGAAGGGAAATAAAGTTTATGTTAAATGGTTGGGCATGAATAATTCACATAATTCATGGGTTATGAAAAATAATGTATTGTAATATCTTGTAATTCAATAAAAAACACTTGCTAGTAGATAATTCTTTTATTTCTATACAAATATACTCCTAGAATGGGTAGCATGATACAAAAAATGAATGCAAAGATTGATATAATAGCGAATTCTATATGATTTTTACATTCAAACGAATCAATAAGTACATTCCAGTTTGTTGGTTTAAAATTTTCATCTACAAAATAAAGTCTTAACTTAAAAGCTAAATATGACAAATTTTTAATTGACTCATCAATTTTTAGCCAATCAATCCATTATTAACAATTAATTTTTCTCAGTTTGATGGTCAAGAGTCATTATGATTGGTTGATATGCAAATAAACGTTTCTTGTATATTTGAATCCACTTGTATATACAAGGTATTGTTAAAAAGGCGCTCAGAAACAATACTTTTGCTGGCAGTCCTGTTGTCATTGCTAATTTTTATACTAAGGGATATATCGTGGCAATATTTATGTGTTCTAGTGTTCTTGTTTTCTTGTTGTCTTGTTTTCTTGTGTTCTAGTGTTCTTGTTTTCTTGTTTTCTTGTTGTCTTGTTTTCTTGTTTTCATGTTTTCTTGTGTTCTTGTTTTCTTGTTTTCTTGTTTTCTTGTGTTCTAGTGTTCTTGTTTTCTTGTTTTCTTGTGTTCTAGTGTTTTTGTTTTCATGTTTTCTTGTGTTCTTGTTTTCTTGTGTTCTTGTGTTCTTGTTTTCATGTTTTCTTGTGTTCTTGTGTTCTTGTTTTCTTGTTTTCTTGTTTTCTTGTTTTCTTGTGTTCTTGTTTTCTTGTTTTCTTGTTGTCTTGTTTTCTTGTTTTCATGTTTTCTTGTGTTCTTGTTTTCTTGTTGTCTTGTTTTCTTGTGTTCTAGTGTTCTTGTTTTCTTGTTTTCTTGTTGTCTTGTTTTCTTGTTTTCATGTTTTCTTGTGTTCTTGTTTTCTTGTTTTCTTGTTTTCTTGTTTTCTTGTGTTCTAGTGTTCTTGTTTTCTTGTTTTCTTGTGTTCTAGTGTTCTTGTTTTCATGTTTTCTTGTGTTCTTGTTTCCTTGTTTTCTTGTGTTCTTGTGTTCTTGTTTTCTTGTTTTCTTGTGTTCTTGTTTTCTTGTTTTCATGTTTTCTTGTGTTTTTGTTTTCTTGTTTTCATGTTTTCTTGTGTTCTTGTTTTCTTGTTTTCTTGTTTTCTTGTTTTCTTGTGTTCTAGTGTTCTTGTTTTCTTGTTTTCTTGTGTTCTAGTGTTCTTGTTTTCATGTTTTCTTGTGTTCTTGTTTTCTTGTTTTCTTGTGTTCTTGTTTTCTTGTTTTCATGTTTTCTTGTGATCTTGTTTTCTTGTTTTCTTGTTTTCTTGTTTTCTTGTTTTCTTGTGTTCTAGTGTTCTTGTTTTCTTGTTTTCTTGTGTTCTAGTGTTCTTGTTTTCATGTTTTCTTGTGTTCTTGTTTTCTTGTTTTCTTGTGTTCTTGTGTTCTTGTTTTCATGTTTTCATGTTTTCTTGTTTTCTTGTGTTCTTGTGTTCTTGTTTTCTTGTTTTCTTGTTTTCTTGTTTTCTTGTTGTCTTGTTTTCTTGTTTTCTTGTGTTCTTGTGTTCTTGTGTTCTTGTTTTCTTGTTTTCTTGTTGTCTTGTTTTCTTGTTTTCTTGTTTTCTTGTGTTCTAGTGTTCTTGTTTTCTTGTTTTCTTGTTTTCTTGTGTTCTTGTGTTCTTGTTTTCTTGTGTTCTTGTTTTCTTGTTTTCATGTTTTCTTGTGTTCTTGTTTTCTTGTTTTCTTGTTGTGTCCAATCACACACACAGTGATTGTTCTCATCACAAAGAAACACTTCAAGCAGGATATACTGCTTTGTTTTGAGAGTTGAATTCGAAACAAATAATAATACAAGAAGGATTCATCAGTATATTGTCTGATTTTTACATGATAAATTATTAAGCTATAATCCTTTGACAAAAATAGTCAAGCAGTTGTAATACACATGTTTTCAGAAAAGAAAATGACTAGATTGAAGGCTATTTGTGATTGACAGCTCCTTGATTTTGAAATCTTGTGCCAAATTGAAGCCCTGCATGTCTATTGCAATGATTGTTTCATACGAATACCAGGATTCATGGACTTTGTAATGAGTTCTCAAATAATTAACGAGTTTGATAGGTGGTCTCAAGTTTCCATAACCATCAAAATAAAACGCTTAATTTTCATTTATTATGTATGCAGTACAATGAGTTCCATGATTTTGTTAACTTTCTAGATTCAGAATACCACATTCCTTCACTTTAAATTTTTTTTTGGGGAGGTTGTCACACATAAATACACCTCTTTAATGTGAGATATTCAATATTTTCACATATTTTAGTATATCGTTATTTGAAAGGGATCTCTGCGAAAATATTATTTGATTTTTTTTATGGTTTTTTTCTTGAAAGTGCCTCCTTTGTAGGGTTTAATGTATAATCCACCACCCTGCTTGGAAAGTTTTTCCATTTCTTTATTGTGTCGATGTAATTCTTCGAGTTGCTCCTTTGATACTTTAATATCATTAACGGCCTTAGCTATTCCAGCTGCACCACCGCCTAAAGCTCCTAGTGCACCCAAAATTGGAAGTAATAATGGAAGAAATCCACCAATTTTTTTGGGGGGTTTGATAACTCGTGTTTTCTTTTTTCTTTCGGTTCTCTTGATCCCCATTCCAAGTTTCCGTTTACCTTTCATAATTCCACTTACTGTTAGAGCAGCAATTCTTTCTCCTACCGAGGAATCTCTTGCTCCAACTCTCTGCCAAGCTTTATCTGCTAGAGCTTTATCCGCTCGATATCGTTGAGGTAAATCAGTTGTTTGTGAGTATGCGATATCGTGTTCTCGACACGCAGCATCCAATGGATTGATACCAGACTCTCCCCTATTCAATCTTTCTTCTAAATTTGTACCAGGACCACAAAATTGATAGCCAGGAATATGAAGCTCAACAGGTAGTCTATTAATCAGAGTGTTTATTAAACCTCGACCTTCCCTCTTGGAGTGTTTGGAGGAAGTGTACTTTCGTGAAGCGTGTACAATCATTTTATACCTATAGAGGTTTGTGTGTATCATTTAAATACTATTTTCAGTTTAAAAATTTGCAACACGATTGTCTATCGATTTCATGCTATCTGATCAATATGTCCATCTGATTAATGTATAAATACTTTTGCAAAAAACAATTCTGTTTATTGATATCTAGAATGCGGATAGAAAAACAATCGTTTTCCTTACCCATCACAAACCATGATGTGAAGGATTTTACGAAACCAATTCAAAAACATGGCGATTTATTTGGTGGGGAATCGAAAAGATGTCTCATTGTTGGACCATCTGGTTCAGGTAAAACCAACGTGATGTTGGCTTTACTTGAGCATCCAAATGGAATAAGATTTGCAAACGTGTACCTTTATTCCAAATCATTACAACAGCCAAAGTATGAATATTTAAGACAACTATTGGCACCCATGGAAGAGATTGGATATTTCGAGTATGAGAGCGATGAAAATATCATTCCTCCTCATGAAATAGCACCAGAATCGGTCATCATATTTGATGATATACCATGTGGAACACAAACTATAATAAGGGACTATTTCACACATTCGAGACATAAAAATACAGACTGCTTTTTTATTTTTCAAGGTTATTCATCAATTCAGAAAAGACTTATACGTGAGAACGCTAATTTGCTAATTTTATTCAAGCAGGATTCTATGAATTTGAATCATATATATAATGATCATTGTATGCTGGATATGTCATTTGAGCAATTGAAGCAACTCTGCGCACACTGTTGGAAAGAACCTTATAATTTTCTGGTTATTGATAAAGATTGTGAACTGAATTGCGGAAGATATAGGAAAAATTTTGATTCATTCATATATCTATAAAATGGATAAGCGGTTGGCTGAGGAATTGATGAAGTCAAGAAAAGCTGTGAAGGATAAATATAATAGTCTAAAATTAGCTATGACCACTACACAATCACAACTAGAGCAAGCTTACAAACCAATAACTCAACCGCTACAACAACTCATTTCCAAAATAAATGAACCTTTCAACATAAAGGAAGAATTCAAAGAAGAAGAAGAAGAACCTGAATATTCTATGTTTCACACAACACCATTAAAACCTAAACCAAGTTTTTCAAGATTATTTTATGAGACATCAACACCTACAAGACCTACAAGAACTGGTAGAACTCTCCTATTCTACCGATGGAAATACCATCATTTTTTGATACAAGCCTTGCATCTGTTAGCCAGTTAACATCTATACAAGAACCTAGTCAGTTACCTAATACTATACAAGAACGTAGTCAGTTACCAACTATACTAGAAACTAGTGTTATAGCTCAAACCAACCCCTTCGAAAGCTCGGAAAATCAAAATCTTTCAGATATATTGGAACAGTCAAGGCAATCGGTTCAAAATTTAATCGACACGCAACCATATGAAATATGGTTAAAAAGTTTTGATCCACTACCAAGAGATTATATTGATGCTAGTGTGAAGGATACTGAACATAATTTTGATCATCATTATGGAATAGTACATGACATAGATACTGATAAATTCTATTTGGGGACCACACTTAAATTTGTAGAAATTATTGGAAAAAATGTGAAAGTAGATGGAAAAATTTATGATGGTACAAAAGGATTGTATGAATTACTATTTAAAAAATATCCTAAAGACTATGAAGATGAGGATTTGGATAATTATATGGATATTTTAGCTAAAACCAATGCATATCGAAGAAATAATGATCCAAATGAACGTGTGCAGGGAAATGGATCATCAAAATATATAACTATAATAGGACCATACCTACAAAAACATGGCATAACAAAAACACGACACATCAAACCATTATATTCTCGTTTTTTAAAGAAACTAAAACCTCCAATAACTAGAATGCGAACGGGAAAGGGGTTGTGGAATATCAATAAAAACGATATAGATTATGTTTATTGGGATAATATCAACGAACTTGTTGATATATTGAGACTAATAACAGCTTCCATGAGAGCTGGTCATACTGGTCACAATAATGAAATACTATCAATAATCGAAGAGTTACGTGAAGCTAAAGTAATTGCATAAATACATCCTCAAATACGTAAAACGAATCAATCCGAAAATGTCACTCAACAAGTTCGGTTCTCATTTATTCAAGAGAGATGAAACAGAAAACAATATCAAGTTATTTAATTTTTCTGAGGTTAATTTATCTTATGTAATGGTTTTACCATTTATTGGTCGCTATACACCAACAGAAAAAAAATTCGTGTTGATGCAAGATGGAAGAACTTCATACCGTTTCCCATTTGAAAAAGGAATCATTTTATTCGGTGAATATCCTAAAAAAGACGTTTCCATGTTGGTTAATGGAAAAGCAGGAAAGCTGGAAAATAGATCTATTAAGAAAGGTGATTTGATAGCGTTTAGACGTGAAACGGATAGTAAAATAACAGAATTTTATGGTGAATTACAAATAAAATGCCCCGTAGTGTTTGAAAATAAAACAGTTCAATAATGAGTACTATCAATGAAGATGTGGTGGATGAGCTACCTACACAAACCAACAAACAGATTTAGATGAAATGTAGCCATATTCAACAATAAAAAAAGGATATTATACCTAGATATATTTTAGTTATGAAAAAACCACATTTTCTATACCATTTATCATCACCTGCAATGTGTGCACTTACTAATGTTTATAATTTGTATAAAACATGTTTATTGATTGAATAAATCACATTTTTGATTACATTTTTTATTTTATTTCAAACACCTTTTTATAAATATTTACAGGTACGTATTCACAAATTTTCAACCCTCAAAAATAAGTGTCCAATCACAGTGATTGTTCTCATCACAAAGAAACACTTCAAGCAGGATATACTGTTTTGTTTTGAGAGTTGAATTCGAAACAAATAATTGTAAAGTCAATAATTGCAATCATTTCACCTGCTTTAGCTGGTCTCACGAATGGGTCTTCACAATGCAAATTCACTCAATCAATCAATCGGAATAGGTATCAAGTTAATGGGCATGATTCGGGCATGATATGAAATAGAAAATACCAAAATTACTGTTCTGTCAACTAGGCAATAATAAGTTGTACTCACCGGGGGATGATTGGCCCCCTCTTCATCCATTCCATTCAATAACATCATCCATTACATCAGTATTAAAGCTCTCATTGTGATGATGATAATAATCGTACAATAATAATCTTCGACGACTAGCTAGTGTCACCTGTAATGAGTGAAGGCTCCCCTGGATACTTTAACTCTCGCGAAAAAGCAAAGTATCCCAATGAATTGGACAAAGGGCCCGGTAAACTGGATCCTGTAGTCTATTCATGTCAATCGGTGTCTAGGTAGAGCCTCCCTGATGCTACCATCCTACCAAATAACACCGAGGCAAAGCGCTATCCTCACCACAAAGGGCCTGGGGCTTTCTACACCCATAAATGGGCTGCACTTTAACTAGTGCACTAATTCTGACAGATCTGTCCTCTACCCTCAGTGGTAGTCACAAACAAACCCATGGGTACACAACTCACGTGATTACAATAATCAACAGCAACATTGCTCAATTAGACAACACTTACGGGTACCCATCTGAACGCATGCTAAGGCCAACTACGACTGATTTTTTAATAATTCGGGTGTTCCGGGTCAATCATGGTTTTACAATAGAGAGCTCCTAAATAGGTGGTGAGCAAAACAGCCTGAATTAAGGGGTAGAACGTATATTAAGAAAAGTAATAATTAATAATGAAATTAAAAGTGAAATTAAGGTAATAATGATGATATGTAAAAAAAAGATGTTTTACATTCGGCCAACCTGAAAGTGGTTGCGTCCTCGCAACTCGATCCGAACCTGTAGGGAAAATCACTTCATCTTCTCCAATGTTGCTATCGGTATAGTCAGAAATATCGCCTGGAGGCATCCAAGGCCTTGTTCGATCCACTGCTAGAAGGTCCAGGTGTTGGTAATTCACAAGTCCTGAGGAATTGTAATAGAGCTTCACAACTGATGGAGTCCTTTGCTCGTGCAGCAGCTTGTATCACTGGATCCGAAATTCCATCGATCATGCAAGAAACTGCATCGGTGCCGACTATTTTGCACTGATTCAGCAAGGCCTCCTTTTCGTAATAGTAGCTGATGTAGGACTCATTACTATGTTTGGTGCGCTGCATCATTTCTCTTAACGTGTGACAATAATCACGTTTGGATGGGAAAGCTGCCTTCAATTTTATCTTCCATTCGTCCCATGTGAAACTGATTGATGATAAACTACGGTACCACGTTTTTGCCAGACCCTCCAAGTTAGTCAGGGCATTATAATTGGTTCTTTCGTCGCTCCAATGATAAAGAGTGCGAAGTTGATCTACTTTTTCGCACCATCTCTCCACAGATTGTCCTGGATCTTCAGGATTGAAAACCGGTATTACATTCACGGATAAATTTGTACTCTCATGATTGGTTTTATTCCCCTTTACTTGTAATTCCACCGTTTTCACAAGGTTCTTGACCATTCCCGCTAGATCCATAATTAGGCTGGATTCAGTATTTGTTGAGGTGGAATAAGTGGAAGTGGAAGGAGTTGGTTCATCTTCATCAGATGAGGATTCGATAACAGCAATCCTTTTCCATTTCGGGACGACCATACGATTTTCTTCCGACATCCTAATGCCTTTTCGTTGTAACACTACAAATAAAATTCAAAACGCACAAATAGTCACTACAACGTCACTAAGAGTATAGTATTTAGGTATACACAATAATATATAATATAAAGCAAACTTATTTTCTCACGACTAGATCACGGCTTACGTACTGATTTCGCCAAAGAAAAACGCATAGCTGACTAATTTTCTTCGAGAAATTGCGTCGCTTTCGAAAAATATTTAGATAAGCATATGACGCAAATGACCCTTGGGCCCGTATCATAAAACACCGCAGGTACTGAAGGGAGGAAATATTAATTCAATCGTCGTCTTAACATAAAAACATGCTTCATTATCAAACAAAATACTACAAACACATGCAGCAAATAATCATTCATTACAATGCATATCAGTCTAAGAAAAAACACTACTTCATCTATTATTGTTGCCTTCAGTTAGTTTTTCTATTTGATGCATTTACATGTATTTTTTGATCTCGCAATTTCGTTGAATTCCCGTTTCATTTTCGTTCAAATTGCGTATTATTATCAGTAGGAGCCTGGTCAGGTAGCATAATTCACGGAAATACAAGGGTTGCGTAGTAATAGAGAGGTTTTGCGTTAAACGGAGTACCGTAAAGTGTGTCAATTTTTGCATTGTATTAAATCATGCCGATTCAACAAGATGATTGAGTGAATTGATTGCTTGACCCCACACCTGAATGTAAAGTCAATAAAAATTGCAATCATTTCACCTGCTTTAGCTGGTCTCACGAATGGGTCTTCACAATGCAAATTCACTCAATCAATCAATCGGAATAGGTATCAAGTTAATGGGCATGATTCGGGCATGATATGAAATAGAAAATACCAAAATTACTGTTCTGTCAACTAGGCAATAATAAGTTGTACTCACCGGGGGATGATTGGCCCCCTCTTCATCCATTCCATTCAATAACATCATCCATTACATCAGTATTAAAGCTCTCATTGTGATGATGATAATAATCGTACAATAATAATCTTCGACGACTAGCTAGTGTCACCTGTAATGAGTGAAGGCTCCCCTGGATACTTTAACTCTCGCGAAAAAGCAAAGTATCCCAATGAATTGGACAAAGGGCCCGGTAAACTGGATCCTGTAGTCTATTCATGTCAATCGGTGTCTAGGTAGAGCCTCCCTGATGCTACCATCCTACCAAATAACACCGAGGCAAAGCGCTATCCTCACCACAAAGGGCCTGGGGCTTTCTACACCCATAAATGGGCTGCACTTTAACTAGTGCACTAATTCTGACAGATCTGTCCTCTACCCTCAGTGGTAGTCACAAACAAACCCATGGGTACACAACTCACGTGATTACAATAATCAACAGCAACATTGCTCAATTAGACAACACTTACGGGTACCCATCTGAACGCATGCTAAGGCCAACTACGACTGATTTTTTAATAATTCGGGTGTTCCGGGTCAATCATGGTTTTACAATAGAGAGCTCCTAAATAGGTGGTGAGCAAAACAGCCTGAATTAAGGGGTAGAACGTATATTAAGAAAAGTAATAATTAATAATGAAATTAAAAGTGAAATTAAGGTAATAATGATGATATGTAAAAAAAAGATGTTTTACATAATAATACAAGAAGGATTCATCAGTATATTGTCTGATTTTTACATGATAAATTATTAAGCTATAATCCTTTGACAAAAATAGTCAAGCAGTTGTAATACAACCAACAACAACTCAATCGTAAATGATGGGGCACCTAGAAACCGCAAGACTATTCATACAATCAACGCGACGTCGGTCGGCTCACCACATTCAATTATTGGCATCTGTCTGCGGTTTTCTTATCAGTTCACCGACTTCGGTTAGATCCACTATAAAGAAGGTTCGACATTCCGCATTTAGCACTCAAAAATGTGGTTAGCTTACACCGGTATCGGGACTAGACGATTACATAATCTGGTTTCCGCTGTAGAAAGCTTGTCACAACGATTCCGAAATTTGCAATTTGATGCTGAACACGAGGCTATATATGGTTTTGAGAGATTCCATAGCGAGGAGGAATGTAGGAGGATTGCTGAAAAATACGAAGAAGCTGCTGACGCCTGCGATCTGTTCCTGGATACATCAGACCTGCATAGTTTCCTGCAGACCATGAGGCGTCTAGATTTCGAGGGCTATTTAGATGTTGAAAAATTTGTTCCTATTTTGAAATAAATACAGTTGAACAAGAGTGTGTGTTTTACTCAGTTATTGATAAGAACACCGCGCATTCGAGCTAAATTTAGAACTGTTGATAAGAGGAGTGTGACGTGAAAACCACAACGATGATAACACTTACCCACAATATTCAATTTCTTCAAGGCTTGAATCATGAACTTTTTTGTTCATAAAATGTAATGTCATTCCCCACTCCCCACCGAAGACCCCCACTCAAGACCCCCACCCCCACTAAAGACCCACATTCAAGACCCCCACCCCCCACCCCCCACCAACGGATGACGTCACACCGCCCCACCCCAACAAATGAAATGAATGTCAAATATTTAGTCATGATAAAGACCATAGCAACGAGTAATAAACTATTAGGTTTTCTTTAATTTGCCAAATAATAATTACCCATCTTTCAATGCCGTGGTAAGGTAAATAATAATAATTATTATCAGAGTTATTTTTATATTTGACAAGTTGAAGTTCAACTGATAGTTTATTGACATCAGTTTCCCTTGTCAAATATATTAATGTCAATATAATAATCCTGATAATAATAATTATTATTATCATGGCTAAATATGTGACAGTCATTTTAAACTTTGGACGCTTATATTTCGGACACTAATGCATGAAATGCCACAAATATATATATATATTTGAAAACAGAATAAAAAGGTCTACAAAAATTTGAAATAATATACAGGGTGTCCTATTCGAAAAAATCATCAACCTGTCAATATTTGACATTTACTTACTTTTTTTGACATTTTTGCATACAGATTCTAAAAGTTCATGAAAAACCATGAAAGTTTTGTATTAACCTTATTTCAATATTTTTTCAAATAAACTCTCTAGGTGGGGTGCAAAAATATACGGGAACACCCTGTACACATGAAATACTATCATTCAGTAAATATCAACGAAATATTTACTTGCGAATTATGTGGCCTGTCTCTAATTTGTTCTGAAATACGAGGTCAACAAATGTTGTCTTCCACCCCATCTCTTTTGAACCCAACTTGGGTGTTGAATTTTAAAAAACAACGATACATGTGTTCAATCAATTTCATCCAAGATTGTTAATATGAAGTTTCAACATGATGTTAACAATAATACATAATCTTTAATCAACTAAGGATTTTTTCCACCCACTTCATGAGTCCGAATTTGACCCCCTTAGGGGCTGGATTCGCTAAATAACGTAACACGTATTCAATTGATTTAATTTTCGACTATTTATACGAAGTTTCAGGATGATGTTACCAAAAATACATAATCTTTTATCAATTATTTATGATTTTTCTCACCTCATCTCCTTTGAGTCCGACTTTGACCCCCTTAGGGGTTGAATTTCAAAAAATAACGAAACATGTGTTCAATCAATCTCATTCAAGATTATTTATATGAAGTTTCAAGTTGATGTGACCAAAAATACATATTTTTTCATCAATATATAATTTGTCTTACCCCCACCCTTTTCACGCCCTCAAGCGTTGAAGATTCAGGAAGGACAAGGACAACTGAAAACATGTTGACAAATAAATTGTTGACTAATGAACATTGGAGAAAAAACGCTCTTATCAACATTTTTTTTCTATTATTTTTTCGCAATATACAGGGTATATGGGAAAATATGGCAAATCTGTTGGATTCAGATAAAACATGAGTAAATTAGGTGATAAGTTCCTATAACATTTTTACATGAACCCCCTCCCTGCGGAGATATGGCCCTCCAAGGGAACCGCTGAAAATCGGTTTTCTCAAATACGTTTCAAAGTACTCCGTATAATTTGATAAACATTCTATAATATGATGGATACACTTAGCACCCCTTAAAATGGTGTCCTTGAAACACATTTACCTCATTTAATTTACCAGGGGTTAATAAAATGTACAATCTATGTACATTTTATTTATCAAAAGACTTGAAAAAAATAGATAAATACATTTGGATAAATTGAACCTTGAATTAAAAAAAATGTAGGTACTCCTGTTTATTTTCGATAAAATGAATAATAGTTCTGAAGAAAAAAATAGTAATTCAAGTTACTGAGGCGGTAAATGACTTAAAATTACGAGTCGAGATGTTTATGGACGAGGCGACGAAGGAGCCGAGTTTGGAATTTCTAGGCGAGTCACATCCTCACATTCTTACCATGAGATGGCGCCAGCCAAACCATGTCACCACTTGGGTAATAGATATGTTATTTATGTTACCAACATTCTATGTCAAGTTATCAATTTAAATCATGGGATGGCGCCAGTCAAACCATGCTACCAATGCAATTTCACATTCTTTGATGATGTGAAGTGTCATTCACCGGACTGGTTTTGGGTCCGGTAAATGATACTTTACGGTCCAGTATGAAATAAAATATTTTTATTTAAAAAAACATGATTGACACCTTAACGATTTTTATGAACATTGTGCCGACATGACATTAAAACTGAATTTAACTGACGCCAAAGAGACGAGAAAGTGGGACTTTCTAAGGCTAGGCCGACAAAGTAGTGAAAAATGGCTAGGCGGTAAAATTGTTTTCAACTATTTCTGATAGAGAGCGTTACAACATTATTTTCTGAATGCATGTGATTGAAGCATAATAGGTACATATATTAATATTTAATGGAATGTGATACCATCTTATTCAGATATTTCTAATGGATTCTGAGTAAATTGAATCCTATAGATTCAGGATAAAAAGTAAAGTTCACAGTTTCACGTCGCTGTTTGTGTCAGCAGAAAAATAATGTGTAGACCACGGCGATAAAGTGATTTTTTCAGGCTTCAACGTAAACTGGTAAACTAAATAGGAAAAATGTTTTTTGAGGACAATATTTTAAGAGGTCTTTAGTAGTGTCCGTCATACAAAAATGTGATCGAATACTTCGAAAGTTATTCAAGAAAACCGATTCTCAACGGCGTCCTTTAGGGGGTCATATCTTCTCAGGGAAGTCCTCTATAGGGAAAAAATGACGTTTCCCACATTTTCCCGCACACCGTGTATATGCCTGACAGATTTTTAATAACCTGAAAGTGTATTTGCAATATATGGGTAGGTAGAGGGCCACATAAGGAGACCCGCGGTGGGGGGGCGATATTCCTAGTTTCGCCACGTAGATACAATTTTTCAGTGTACCATCGAGCGAAGTATCGAAATTTTCTGTTGAATGTCACAAAAACTGGATCCGCTTCGAACGTCGCCGTCGGTCGTGAGAATCAATTTTGCTTGTTTGAATGATCGCATGTTAGCCTTGTTGAACTCCGCGAGACAGACATAGTGATGGACTAATAATTCGCCTGCAGGATCAATTTGTTAAATCAAATGAGCTTGACAGGCCTTCCTTTCATGTTGGAATATGAATACTGTTTAACTGGAGTATCAACCTCGTACTTCGTAGACGTGAGGGGATATTGGAATCAGCTGTTCACTTCTGTTCACGTTTTCACGTAACAATATTTCAAATGTGAAACCTAAAGATTTAATTACAAAAATGAATAATTGACCAGCAAATTGACAAAATCGCTTTTTAGTTAAATCAATAGGATTCACATTCAAAAATAAACATATTATGGAAGTTCGAGAGATTGAAAAAAACTGCTCAAAATAACTATTTTATCACCAACCAGATTAAAGTTATGGTCTTTTTCAACTCAAAATGTCTATTTTTAGCAAAACAGTGAAAAAAAATGCACTGTAAAAATGTCTGTTTAGATATTAATTAAAAAACTTTTTTTTCTAATTCTGAATACTCTATATCTCGGAAACGAAGCGTTTCCGGACATATGTTTATGGGAACTTTTTTCTTTTATTCTTATGAATCACCTTGTACCGGGTGTCCCACTAAGAATGGCTGTCGGCTGTATCCCGGAAAGTATTAGCCGTATGTTATGCGGAAAAAAATTATTAGTAAAGAGGCGATGAAAAATTGCTGGAATAACTGGGATAACTTATTCAATATCGATAATATTCCAAAACGTCAGATGAATCAATAATTAATTAATATTATTAATAATAATAACTAGTGACGCCCTAAATGTTCAAACTGTTGCTCATCATGCTCGATACATAACTGCAGTCTTTGTCTGGTTGACATTACGGCAGATTCCACTTCTCTGGAGATGCGGTGGCGCTGGCTACTGTCCATCATTCGTTGGATCATGTTTTCTCTGGTTGTAGGAGGGGTGGCAAAAACTAGATCTTTTAACGTTCCCCATAGATAAAAATTTAGGCATGTTAAGTCAGGTGATCTAGAATAGAATACATCGCATTCGTTAATATTGTCATGTCAAGCTTTTCCATACTATGTAATACCTTGCAGGCCACGGAAATATACTTCCTCTTCCTATCCACCTTGCAGGAAACGACTTGTCAAGAAATTGACGAACATTTGCCGCAAAATGTGAAGGAAATCCGTCTTGTTGGAATATCATATTTCTACGAATATCCAGTGGCACATCTTCGAGAAGAACTGGTAGTTCATTATTCAAAAAATAAATAATTCTGACCAGTTAGCCGTTCATTGAATATACAGGGTGTTTATTAATTGAATGCCGAAGCTCAAGGGTGATAATCCTTGGATGATTTTAAGACAAAAAGTTAACCTACTTAATTCAAATTGCTGTTTTAGTTAATAAAGAGAAATGTAATTGTGATTTCTATTTTGCGGTGTCTTCCAGCAAATTAAGGTGTGAGATATCATACCGGTGGTTCAAAAGTTTGATTCTTGAGCTATCAAGAATTAGGTTGAAATCTTGCCACGGCTCCTTTTTCCAGCGATTACGGTTTGAAATGTCTTACCAATGGTCTAAAGAGTTTTACGCTTGCCAAATGGTCTACCGGCGCTCCTTGTTTCCTAGCGTTGAGGTATGAAATATAATCATACTTGTGGTATGGGAGTTTGGTTCTTATGAATGAAGTGATCTCGAGTTATATGTGGTTAAATATCATTCTTAAGGTTATATTGACTCGCCACCGCTGATGGTGGGTTTTAGACATGTGACTTGATACATTTAGCGGTAAGTTGATTAAAAACTGAATTAAGAGAAAAGCTATTTATGTCGGGTTATGTGACTGGCCTACGTGGGGGACGCCCAATCTTTGTTATTTTGTTTAAAGTGTAGATTACTACACTGGTGTTTTGTGGTGGTCAACCATTGATCCAATATTTTGTATGACTTTACATTTGCATTGTGGTCGGGGTTGTTTATCGTATTCACACGTGTAAGGTACGAACTCTCGTACCCAGTAAGATCGATTTGGCAATTACAGAGTTTCTCTTAATATCTCTTTTCAATTTTGAAGACATCAAGAACTTAAACTTGTAAAATACCACATTGTATGTTAACATCAATAAGTTAACATCAATCATTCCAGGTGCGTTTGTTCTGGCCAATAGTGAAGCAGAGCTCGGTGAACAAGTCAATTATTTACTCGTTATTGTAACAAATAGATCCTGACATTTGTTGGAAGTGAGTTTTATCCGAGGTTTTATCCTACAATAGCAACTTACATACAGGGTTAGGAGAAATTACCAGAACGATCGATTACTTCAAAAGATACATGAGTTAGAAAAAAATGTCTTTCATAAAAGTTGTGTGGCTTTTAAAAATCTATATATTTTTGATAAATTGGAATATACAGGATCGAGCATAAGGTCTTGGTAGATCAAAGCTGCAATTCAACCCCCCGTATATTAATGGATACCTCAATTCTTCCTTTATAGTGGAGTTCCCGGGGGGGTTCAACCCAGAACTTCTGTACACAGAATTAATTTATTTTTTTGAAGTGAGATTTTATCCTTCATGCTATAAACTAAAATGTTTACCCAATTATTTTGTGCACTTTTGATTTTTTGGTCATATACAGGGTGTAACAAATTCAATGTATCTGCATTGCTAATTCGGTAACCATAAGAGATGGAGAGTCGGTTAAATGGAAGCAAAGTTGCGCAATTTTCATCTTACCAAAATGGTACTTCGAAACTTGGAAAATTCCGAGCACTTCCAAAGATATCCGGAAATTTTTCAAAATCATTTTTTATTCTGTCCTGAATTAATTTGAAGAGATAAATGAAATCGAATAACACATTTCATGACCACTTTTCCTCCTCTTCAAGATAACGTTGTCAAAGTTCAAATCCGACGTTTCGATCTTCTACAACCACCATCAACTTTTTTTTTCAAATACTCACCCAATTTTTTTCAATTTATTCTTATATCACTATCAATCTAATGCTTGACTATTTCTCCGTTTTTTTTTTCATAAAAACTTGATTGTGATACACAAAAATACTCCACAGCCTAATTGTATTTTTATAATTCAATTAATTATTGCTATTTTGTATAAGTACAGGGTGTAACAACGATGTACATAATATCATAAATAATTCGATAACCATATAAGAAGTGAAGGGCTATCAAAAAATTATGTTGGGTTCGTATTTGAAAAAAAGGTGATGATGGTTGGAGATATTCGAAACGTCGGATATCAATTCTGATGCCTCTATCTATATGAACAGGAGAAAAAATGACGATGAAAATGTCTTGGTCGTTCTCAATTATCACTTTAAATAAATTCAGCAAAATAAAAAATGATTTCGAAAAAATCGGTTAATCTGGATATCTCCGGAACTGTTCGGAATTTTCAAAATTTCGAGAAGGCATTTTGTTGAAATTGAAACTGCGCAAATTTGCCTCCATTTAACCCAAGCTATATCTCTTGTAGTTAACGAATAACCAATGCTATAACATCGAATTTTGTACACCCTGTATATTTTTTTTTAGTAAAAAGCGCAACTTTTCAATAGTTCAACTTTTTTATATGTATTATTACCAAAACATTGCATTTTGAATATTTAAATTTTGTTCTGTTTTACCAAAGTCCTGGGTTTTCATGATTTTAACGCCATAGGCACTCCACTGTTATTTTTGAGAAAAAATTGTGATAAACAAAATATTCCTAAATTCAGCAGTTTTCAAGTTATCGCGTTTTATAATTGACATTTTTACATCTTTGACATCATGCTATAAAACCCAAATGGTTTAAGATAGAGAAAAACGGTGTGCACTTTCTAGTCTTAGCTTTTCAAGAGCTATCCAAGGACATTAAGTTCATTCTTGTCAAAAAATGTGAAAATATGTTGGAAATATTGATAGGTACTCTCAACCATCTATTCAAATGACAGAATAGCTTTTGAAAACTTGAGATAAAAAAGTGTAATTTTCCTCTATTTTGTACCGTTTGACTTTTGACCATGTCAAAGGTGCAAACATGTAATTTTCAAATCAAGATATCTCGATAACGGTTGAATTTAGGAACAATATCACATAACTTAATATGTGAATGTTGTCATTAGATTTTTAAGCATCGGGCTAGCTTCTATACTCGCATATACCAAGAAATGTCATTCAGTTATTATTATTAACGAAATATTCAAGTGCAAATTATGTGGACAGTCCTTTAAGCATAAAAAGAGTTTTGGGTGTTTATTATGAGACAAAACATCTAGGACAACCCAAATAATTCAAATGCGAGATTTGCTAGAACAATTTCAAGTTATAAAGCATCATCTTCGCGAAAGGGTGTGGTGAAATTTTCAAGTGTGACTTTTGCAACCAATATTTCAACAATGAGGACTATTCACTTTTGTATACAAAAAGGCAACATTCAGGCAATATGCTACAGTCAAAAGAACTAAAAAAATTCGATTGCGAGTTGTGGGATAAGACTTTTAACCTAAAAAACTACTTGGTTGTTCATACTAAGCTGGACTTTTCAAAAAACAAACGAAATTCAAATGCGTCATTTGCGATAAGATTTTCAAATATAGATCCAGTTTATTAAATAATTCTAAGACAAAACATTCAGAAAAGTCAAAAATACACACGCCGGCAAAATTAGGGGAACGCTGTATTTAACCTGTATTCATATATAATATATGTAACCCTGTATTTTCGTTAAAAATCGAGATATCACAGAAAATAAAAAACGGAAATGTTTAGAAAAGATCAGGCTACAATGTGATGCTATAGACCATATTCAACTGTCAGCGGTTCAATCCACAGAGTGTCTCAAAAAACAACAAAAAATCTTCACTTCCTTTTCGCCCCTGTATATGGTATAAGACGAATAATTTTATAACGAAAACTAGTCAGATGTATTCTTGAAGAGCCGATCGACAATCCAGTAAAAAATATATTGAAATCGAGCATAGAGCTCTAGAGAAAATTGATGTCAAACTTTGTATATATATATTTTGTGCGTTCCCCTAATTTTGCCGGTGTGTTTATTTGAATGCGGAATTTGCGATATAACTTTGAAGTGGATACTAAGAAACTACATTCAGAAAATTGTGAGATTTTTGAGTGTGGCCTTTGCGACCAGTATTTCATCCATGAGGTCTAAGGTAATTCCGGGAGAGTTGCACCAGCTAAGGGAATAATTTCATGGGGAGGTGACATTTATGATTGTATTTTTTTCCAATATTGGTAATGTATACCTGAATATGTCTTGAAAGACATATGACATATAGAATCCACAAATTTAAGTATCAAAGGACACTTGAGTGAAATAGTGTTTTTGGCCATATCTCCCGATCAACCGGGTGAGATGCCCAATGAAGATGAGATTGATGCCCTAGTGCTAAAGATGTTGAAAATTGCATATTTGATGTCTAATAACCATTCTTAATTGTTAGAATTTTGAAAAAGATGGCGATATTTATGTAAACAAATAACTTACATTAACAAAAATCCGTTACATTTTTTTTTATTAAAAATACTAGATAAATAACAGATTTCTGTATTTTTTGAAAAAACGAGTTGCAGAAAAATGCAACATAAACTAATCTCTCAGTTCTTGAACAACTAAATTAACAACACTATCAAAACATTAAAACTAAATTCACAACCTCTGAGCCAAAAAATAAAGGAAAATCTTGAAACTGTTTCCTCAGTCTGACCATGACCAATCCATGAACGTTTCTGCCTACTACCCCGGGAGGATTATCCACGAACTCGTTGCTAGACCATATGACTACCAAATGGTGGAGGTCATTTATTTGATTGATGGCGTTAGGTTCTACAACATTTCACATTACATTTACTTGTCTGATAGTCTGACTTAGACCCATAGCCATGCTGATGACGCCTAGTAGGCAGAAACTTTCATGGATTGGTCATGGTCAGACTGAGGTAACCTTGGTCCCCACGCGATAGAAAAGAATAGACTTATGCGAAAACTATACAGTACAGCGGGATCTTCTATCTCATCCTGGCATCAAGCGTCGCTCGTTGTTTGAATAGGACGGTTCCCATATAGAGTTAATAGATATATGGAGGAAACAGTTGAAAGATTTTCCTTGCTTTCTCGGGATTATCCACGAACTCGTTGCTAGACCATATGACGACCAAATGGTGGAGGGCGGAGGTCTTTCACTTGATTGATGGGAATTCTATCCGAGAGATTGACTAAAATCGAGATGGCTGCATTCTGTCGAATGTTCATCCTGTCGAAAAGATCGTGTACGATCGGAGTACGATCGTCTGGGAGCGGACGTGTGACCACGATTCAAATTGTCGACTCCGGAAAAAGACGACATGTTCCGTTAGCGTGGTGGGGGAGAGCTCGAGCGTCAAAACAACAGCTGTTGGACGCTGGGAGATTACATGCTGGCGGGAGCGTAAATGCGAGCTCTGTTGCCAAGCCGTTGTTATCAAACACGTTCGGCTGTTAGTAGTAGGGTATGCTAAATAGCTAGCCGTGGATAATAATGATTATAAATTAGATTATAAAGAGAAAGAAAACACAATTAAATTATTTCTGATTGCTCCAGCACATAACAAAATCGTTATAATACTTTGTTTTTTTTACAAGTTTCCTCTTATTGCTTTGTGGATGATCAAAGCATGACTACGACGATGTATATTTTCAACATGTCTGAAAAAAATTAGAGTTGTGACTGATGATGGGTGTATCATATTAAAGGAATCCAAGTAATTCAATGAGTTTATTTTGAAATACATAAGATGAAGATACCGGATAGGTTTGCAAATACAGGTTCAAAAATGCGGTGATTTCAAAATAGGTATTTTGATAAAAAGGGTGTTTCCTTTTAATCTTTCTATACAAGGTGTGTAAAAAATAGTGTAGAAAACTCCGGGATTGATATTTTTGTATAGTATTAATAAAAATAAGAAGATAGGTTCTTATAAACATAAGTATGTCCTACAAATATTTGATTTTTATTACTTTCATTAGTCTCCGGAGTTTTGTACAGTATTTTTTCACACCCTGTATGAGTATAAATTAGATAAAGGAAAATGTAGAGTGTGTATAGTCGTTGGAGGGCGGTTCTGTGTTAAGTGACCTCATTGTTTTAAGTGGCAGTGTCGGAATGACTACGCACTCTATCACAACCAAAAGTCACCAAAAGCAAAACAAACTACACGTGATAAGACATAGAGAAACGATTGAGCCTTTAGCACATGTTATGGTTTATCCCACGTGACCTTTCATTCGTTTCCTTTGTCTGATCACGTGAGGTTTGTCTACATTGGGGACCACTGAGTTATAATTATGGAGGACTATAACTAGGAGACGAATCGACATAGGACTACTAATACATATATCTAATAATAACTATATGGAAAGCAATTCTACACGCTTGATGTCAGGATGAGATAGAAGATCCCGTTGTTCTGTATATTTTTCGCATAAGTCTATCCTTTTCTATCGCCTGGGGAGAGTCCTCCATAGTTATAATCCATAAATCAATAGTGACTTGTGAGTTATGGATTATAACACACTAGTGGGTTATTTTTGACACTTCCCACATAGCCAAATAACATTAAAATGATTTCAATCTAATGTCATGCCCAAAAACTTCCATTTGGGAAATGACGTTAAACTGATGACATCAGAAAAACGATTAATCTGTATAGCAGATGTCATTAGTTTTCAAAACGTTATTGTATATGATGTTTCTGATATATCTTTATAATAATATATAATCATGACCTATTTTCAACTTGATTGCAACATAATATGCTTATAAAACGTCAGTAATGACGATATTAGGTGAATAAATGTTTTTTGAATTTTGAATTTGAATATTTTTATTTGCATATATCCGAGCATATATCTGACGATTTTCTGTCTCGAAAGTAACTTGACGATTACCTGTTACCTGTTTCTAATATTGTAACAATCAAAATTTATGTATTGATCCGACAATAGTTCCAAAGCTCATAGCCAAAAGAGATAAGTATACCAATATAAATAAAGGGGTACCTACCTACTGATCAATGTGAAAAAACAAAATCACCGAACTCAGTTATAGATTTCTGATATTATAATTATATGTATCAAGTTGAAAAATATGATTATCGACTCTGTTTTATTCTAGTTTCAAAGTTGCCCTTTGTCTATATTCGTGCTTATCTTGGTCTTGGTTATGAATAGACCTATTAACCTTGCCTGAATAAGTACTACTTCTAATGTGAGGGATTCAAAAATGAAAAACTGCATTACAAAACAAACTATATTGTAGCAAGTTTCGCTACAGAAAACACTTGTCCAGTTTTAATTTATTTATTCAAGCCACTAAAGCCCAATCACAACCACAAATATCTATGTTCTTCACAATCAGAGCTTATTTATGTTTCGCGATCAAAATCTGAGCTGCTTAACTAAAATGACGGATCTCATTATATACCCTCGCCAGGATTGAAAGAACATTCCCGCGTGAATCGTAGAACAGCGCAGAACGTTCGACGCCATCTAGCCTCGCTAGAATTTACCTGAAGCCAATCGATTCCAAACGATTCTACACTTAAACGTTCGTCGCCTTCACCATGCACTGAACAATGTTTCGTCACAATATTTCTTTATTCAAAACACAAAAATAGAATACATAATATAGACTATATCGGACCGAAGTAGAGCATGCAATAGCCTAATATTAGATAAAAGTTCTGATTCTGCATCACTTATGAAAGAAGTCATGGTGCATTCAAAAACTTCAATCCATTTGTGTTTTGTGTCCTGGCGATTTTTGTAAAAGAATTGTTTAGCGTCCTTTTATCACGTCTATAAAAAGTTAAAAATGGGTTTGGTTAATCTCCAGAATGTTGATCGAACGAAGAAAACGGTTAATGTGACATGCGAAAAACTCAAGAATACACTTCACGTTAGAAATATTATTGTGCATACAATAAATAGCGGGTATACGAATCACTATTTGGTTTTGGTAGCTTCAAGTGTACATTCTGGAAATATAACTAAAATTTTCATGTCGTAAATTTTTGTTTCATTTCAACTATGTCAAAACAGTTTTGTACCTGAAAAGACAAAATCCAAACAAATTATCAATCAATTTTTGAATTTTTTGCTGCTTCGCCCTGAGATTCGTAGTTTTTGTATTGCATAATAAGAACCAATTTTTATGCGATTCTCATCATGAGACCTCTCAACATATTTTTAAAATAGATAGACGCGCATAAAATGAATGTTCCTTGCCCCTGAGGGCAAGAAACATCCATCCCTCATAATCAGTCACCCCCCCACCATTTTCATTCCCATTGGGCATCATAACCCTATAGTTATTTTTCCCGAAAGTAGTAAATTCTCTTGTGCTCTCAGTTGCAATTATAATAATATGATGAAGCCTAAGAAATGTTATTGAGCAATCCACCCTAAAAACTTTCAATGCAATTTAGTGGCGTTTTGGTACACGACGGTGGTGGTGGACGATGTTCGAAGCTCAGTAGTCAGATTAGCAATTTTTTGAAAATTACATCAAATCACTCTCAAAACATCCCAGTAAAAATTTTGCAACAAACAGAAGTGTATTTTTTTTTTAATTTGATTGATTGATATGATTTACAAGATTTTTTTGGGTATTTCGCCACACATCAAATAACAATCAAACTAGTGTTTATTACAGTGACTCGATAAACTATCGAGTCACTGTAGTGTTTATAAACCCGATCTTCTATATTACCTGACAAAATTCTATTAGTAAATAATAAAACCTATCAATATCAAACGTTTCGGAAACGAATCTGCTTCCGTCGTCAGTGTAACCTCAAAAAAAAAAAAATAAAATTCAAATTCAAGTTCGTTTTTGTGTGATTTTTCAGTAAAATTGTTTTTTTGTGTTGATGACACAAAATGTCACTTTTACTGACAAATTTGTGTCATAAACACAAAAAAAACCATTACCTATACTGAAAAATCACACAAAAACGAACTTGAATTTGAATTAATTATTCTTTTTTCCGAGACGTTCGATATTGATAGGTTTTATTATTTACTAATAGATTTTTTTTCAGGTAATATAGAAGGTCTGGTTTATAAACACTAGTTTGATTGTTATTTGATAGGGTGTGGCGAAATACCCAAAAAAATCTTGTAAATCATGGATGCGCCACGAAACTACAGAGCATATCTGATTGATATGAGTACACCAAAGCCTAATCTACAGACTGCATGGAAAACACACTGCTTATTACCATTTTATATGATATGTCTTATTATGATATCTTAAAATTATCACGTTTTATGGTACCTAAATAAATTAACACGTGAAATTGGAAAGGTCTTTCTGAGATTGATTGCAGTAATTGCTCAGTCCTGCTCACTTTTCGTGAGTTTTCAATCATGGAAAACACGAACTGAAACACTCGGGACTAGAGGACTCTGAAATAAATATATACCTAGATATTTTGTTTTATTTTTTGCCAGATATGCACATTCGTGTTAAGGGGGACGATATTATACCTAAATTTGCAATTTAATTTACATAAAACAAAGCAAAATCGCCTAGTACGTATATACCTACAAAGTTTTCTGTAACTTGGGATCATCAGGTATATATTTTTTTCCTAGGTGATGGAACCAATACAAAATTATATACCTAGTATTGCACGTCGCTTTATTTGCACGTTTAAAAAGAATCACAACATGGAAAATAATCCACAAATCCAATGCCACAAAACAAAATATTCGTGTGATCTACTCCATCCATCCATTTACATATCACCGGGCATTCGACTTGTCCCCTCCATTCTCCAATCGACAATAGAGAGATTTTGAGCCACTTATTTGGTTGACGTTATCCCTTATCAGTTATACTAAGCATGCGCAGTGGTGCAAAAATAAGGTATAACGTTAATAAGCGATAAGGGGTCCCCTTATTAAAGAAGAAATAAGGGAAAGTTAAGGTTTTGGCATTAGTGCCAAATTGTATTTACGTTAAGTTGCATACGATATGAAAAATATATTTTTGCATAGTAATGACTTTTAAACATATATATGTTTGATTTAACATATGTGTAAAAACGAGTTAAAGCATTTTTAAAGTACTAATTTGTTTTCAAAAGCTAAAATATTCTTCATTTGGCAACGTCGCTGCAAGTTGAACGTAATTTTAGTGGTCATGCGCTGTCAATTGGCGTTTGTCAGTTATATGTTTTGTTGTGTTTTCAACTTATAGACCTTTTATAGACTGCCACACGAAATAAGGTTATTATAATGGGAGTGTTTAGAAAAAGACAAAGATTTTCAGACCAGGACGATCTAGTTTTGTTGCGGGAGGTTCTTTCACAGAACCCGTTTGAAAATGCGTCATTGTGGGAGGTAATCCAAGAAATACAATATTTTGAATAATATCTTCCATGATGTACAAAAAACAATACACGAAGGCGATATAAAACATAAACATTTACCTAGTACGTGAACAGAAAATCTGAAATTACTTTTTGGCGGCAACTTTAAACACTTCACTTTTTAATAACACTGCGCATGATTAAAATTAGGTTTAGCGTTAACGTAGGTCAGAGAACTAGATTCTAGTTCTCTGACGTAGGTGTCAAATTTATACGCTTCAAAAACTCATTTTGCTCAAACTGACTTCCCTTATGCACTAGAAACTGGGCATGCTCAGAATAACGCTTAAGGGATAAGGTAACTTGATAGAGAGATTTTAAGCCACTTATTTGGTTGACGTTATCCCTTATCCGTTATACTAAGCATGCGCAGTGGTGCAAAAATAAGGTATAACGTTAATAAGCGATAAGGGGTCCCCTTATTAAAGAAGAAATAAGGGAAAGTTAAGGTTTTGGCATTAGTGCCAAATTGTATTTACGTTAAGTTGCATACGATATGAAAAATATATTTTTGCATAGTAATGACTTTTAAACATATATATGTTTGATTTAACATATGTGTAAAAACGAGTTAAAGCATTTTTAAAGTACTAATTTGTTTTCAAAAGCTAAAATATTCTTCATTTGGCAACGTAGCTGCAAGTTGAACGTAATTTTAGTGGTCTAGTTCTCTGACGTAGGTGTCAAATTTATACGCTTCAAAAACTCATTTTGCTCAAACTGACTTCCCTTATGCACTAGAAACTGGGCATGCTCAGAATAACGCTTAAGGGATAAGGTAACTTGATAGAGAGATTTTAAGCCACTTATTTGGTTGACGTTATCCCTTATCCGTTATACTAAGCATGCGCAGTGGTGCAAAAATAAGGTATAACGTTAATAAGCGATAAGGGGTCCCCTTATTAAAGAAGAAATAAGGGAAAGTTAAGGTTTTGGCATTAGTGCCAAATTGTATTTACGTTAAGTTGCATACGATATGAAAAATATATTTTTGCATAGTAATGACTTTTAAACATATACATGTTTGATTTAACATATGTGTAAAAACGAGTTAAAGCATTTTTAAAGTACTAATTTGTTTTCAAAAGCTAAAATATTCTTCATTTGGCAACGTCGCTGCAAGTTGAACGTAATTTTAGTGGTCATGCGCTGTCAATTGACATTTGTCAGTTATATGTTTTGTTGTGTTTTCAACTTATAGACCTTTTATAGACTGCCACACGAAATAAGGTTATTATAATGGAAGTGTTTAGAAAAAAAGGTGGTACTAACTCGATGGGATCAAAAATATCATGCAGAATGACTGCTCTTAACAAGTCATGGTCTAAACGTCCTTGAAGATCTCGACGTCTTATAATATTTTGAATAATATCTTCCATGATTTACAAAAAACAAAACACGAAGGCGATATAAAACATCAACATATACCTGGTACGTAAACAGAAAATCTGAGATTACTTTTTGACGGCAACTTTAAACACTTCACTTTTTAATAACACTGCGCATGATTAAAATTAGGTTTAGCGTTAACGTAGGTGTCAAATTTATACGCTTCAAAAACTCATTTTGCTCAAACTGACTTCCCTTATGCACTTGAAACTGGGCATGCTCAGAATAACGTTTAAGGGATAAGGTAACTTGAATAATAGAGAGATTTTAAGCCACTTATTATTCAAGTTACCTTATCCCTTAAACGTTATTCTGAGCATGCCCAGTTTCTAGTGCATAAGGGAAGTCAGTTTGAGCAAAATGAGTTTTTGAAGCGTATAAATTTGACACCTACGTTAACGCTAAACCTAATTTTAGTCATGCGCACGCAGTGTTATTAAAAAGTGAAGTGTTTAAAGTTGCCACCAAAAAGTAATCTCAGATTTTCTGTTTACGTACTAGGTATATGTTTATGTTTTATATCGCCTTCGTGTTTGGTTTTTTGTACATCATGGAAGATATTATTCAAAATATTATAAGACGTCGAGATCTTCAAGGACGTATAGACCATGACTTGTTAAGAGCAGTCATTCTGCATGATATTTTTGATCCCATCAAGTTAGTACCACCTCTTTTTCTAAACACTTCCATTAAAATAACCTTATTTCGTGTGGCAGTCTATAAAAGGTCTATAAGTTGAAAACACAACAAAACATATAACTGACAAATGTCAATTGACAGCGCATGACCACTAAAATTACGTTCAACTTGCAGCGACGTTGCCAAATGAAGAATATTTTAGCTTTTTTAAACAAATTAGTACTTTAAAAATGCTTTAACTCGTTTTTACACATATGTTAAATCAAACATGTATATGTTTAAAAGTCATTACTATGCAAAAATATATTTTTCATATCGTATGCAACTTGACGTAAATACAATTTGGCACTAATGCTAAAACCTTAACTTTCCCTTATTTCTTCTTTAATAAGGGGACCCCTTATCGCTTATTAACGTTATACCTTATTTTTGCACCACTGCGCATGCTTAGTATAACGGATAAGGGATAACGTCAACCAAAAAAGTGGCTTAAAATCTCTCTAATAAGTGGCTTAAAATCTCTCTCAATATACCCCAGAGCATATTGTCGAAATTTCCGAACCCGAACGAACGACCGTTCGTCGACAGTCGACAGGATGGACATTCGACAGTTTGAGGCGGTCCCCTAAAATCTACTGATATATGGGATAATGATAATTGAAAAGGAATCAAGCGCCAAATAGGCAAGTTGCAAAATCGAGGGTTATGTATAAGATCACTTTGTTTCCAAATTATCGTATTTTTAAAAGATCCTCCAGATCCAAATGTTGTGGGTTGAAAAACAAATGATAAAAACTTATGAAATATAGTTTTTCCACGTATCAAAATATAATTTGAACAATGTTCTGGTAGATGGATCCTTTTCGATAATCAAATAATAGTGCTTTATAACTTAAGAAAGATTCAAGCACCGTGGTTCCTTTTGAAGAAAGAGGAAATGATAAAATGGATCTTTTTAGAAAAAAAGATATAATAATACAAACATGAATAAATGACATATTCAGTTATAACAAAATCACATAATTCTTAAAAACAGTCTTCAATGCATGACAATAATCATAAAACAAACAAGGAACTCATTCAAGAAAATCAAAATCTAACTTTCAAAATCGAAATCCATTTTGGAGCCAAAACCTTCAATATCATCTTCGAAGTTCTCAATATTTTTGATTCTGTAAAAGTCCACTGCATCTTTCGGCAAAAACTTGAGTAAACTCTTGATATCATCCAATTTTTTCTTTGAAATCGCTTTTCCTTCTGGAAAGAGTACTTTTAATTTTTTGGGATCAATAGGAATTTTTTTCCCACGTGTTGATTTTGAGATATCCAATTCTTTGAACTGACTTTCTTCCGGTGAGTGTGACTCACAAAAAAATATTGAATTTGGTTTAGACCTCTCAAGTTTTATCATTTTGGTTTTTAACCAGTTAACTTTCTCTTTGTCAATAGTCATTTTTCTATTGGAAATTTGTTTTTCAATATCCTCAGTAGAGTAGAAATCATCAGTTTCCATGAGGTTTATCACAAACTTATTATGTTTCTTGCAACTCCCAATTACAGACTCCCAAGACAGACAATGTCTTTCATTGTGTAGACTCGAACCTGATTCTTAAGCGCCCTTTCTATTTGCCCAAAATCGGTGTCGTTTGGCAAAAAACTGTGCCCGGACTCAAGATATTTGAAATAAATATTTTTTAAAGTAGGGTGCTGCATCAAAACTGTTTTTAACATCAACACAATTTTGATGTTGCAGTTTTGTCCACCACAGCTATCTGACCACAATATTAACTCTTCTACTCCTTTTTTAAGATGCACGTCAATGAATTTCTTCAAACATGAGCCCGCACTTCTTGTGCTCCTCGACCGGCTACTCCTTCTTTCCACAAAAAACAATATGGAGTATCTGTGGCAGGATCTTTGATAGGTGCTTTGCGTCTCAAGTTGAAGTGTTTGTAAAATATATTTTTATAAAATTTAAAACTAACTCCTGGATTCTTATCTTCAATGTACAGTTCATACATCTTACGTTCGGTGAGCTCGAAAGGTAAAAAATTTGCTTCAGTGTCTGCACGCGAGTAATGGGACACATACCTGGGAAATTTGTCAATATGTTCAATAATTTTGTTAGCCTTTTTCAATTTCCCTTTCACGGTGTAGTGAGTTTTATTAGAATCTTTTAATTTTTTTCTCGTTGCGAAAGTTTGTCCTGGATATTTGTTGTGTCGTCCTTTTTTAGAACGCCCTTTCCAAGCTTCTTTTTCTTGACTCAATTTTTGCTTCCTGTCAATTTCTTTCTCACTCAAGAATGACAAGTAGTCATCTTCATCTTTCGAACTGCTACAGCTGCTCCTTTCCTCTTCGGGAATAAAATCTTGGTCTCTGAGACTGTCATCTGAATCTTCGTATTCTATTTCCTGTTCAATCTCATTTTCTAAGTTACTACTTATAATCTCAAGATTTGCGATTTCTGGTGAATCATTGGAAATCCACTCTTCTCTAAATATGTTTTCGTTCATCTCGTATTGAAATTTTTCTTCATATGCTGCGTTGAAAATGGGAACTTCTTCAACAATTACTTTCGGTAGATTTGTTTCGGGCGAAGTTAATAAATCTCCAGCAAACGTATTCATTTGAGTTTGTCCCATTTGGAATGTTTTTTTACTCTGCAGGTTTTCATTGGTAGGTTCCTCTGAAGTACCTAATAATGTCAATAATATTCATCATATTTTCAGTTATTTTGAGCCCACAATAAATACAATAATTCAATAATTATTGAAATTGTATTTTTACCTGGTGCATGGGCTTTACGTAAGTGCCTGAATTTTTTCAAGTGGGCTCCTCAATATCAGAATTTCTTCAACCATCACATTTGAACTCGATTTGGAAACCGTAAAGTTTTCATTATTTTGAACATGAATGTTTGCATCATCTACTTTTCCATCATCAAGGTTCGAAATTTTCATCACTAAAAATGTAAAGATATTGGGCAGATTCCATTGAAGTGTTCAAGATTTTATGTACTACCTGGTAAAGCTTTGATGGTAAAGAGCGAACTGTAAGAGGGTGCTTGTTGCTCTGGTTGCTCAGACACAAAATGCTGCATAAAAATTCATAAAATGAATTATCTCTTCATAATTCAAATATTATCTAAAGGGAACCAACCGCCCTTTGTAACTCTTGGTTCGTAACGAGAGCGCTTGGTTCCATTCAGATATTATTTCCGTGATAATATTAATATTGAATATTATTACTAAACAGCCAATAAAATCAAAAGTTTTCCTGCTATAGAAATAACACAACTAATTTTAAAAAGAAACATTATTTTTTGAGAACCTAACCTATGAATATACTTACCGCGTCACATTTGTCGAATTTCACCCGTTTTGGTTTTGTTTCGTTCGATGGCTCCCTGGTTGAGTCGCAAGGCATTGGTGAGGATTCGTTTGGATCTTTCGCTCATTTTTAGTTTGAATGATGTCCAAAAATACGACAATGACACTCACTCTGTTATCACAAACAAAATTGTTCGGAAATTTAAACAGAACCATGTGCCACTAGTTTCATTTATAAACAGAACCCGGCTTTGGGTCTTTTTCTATAACAGGAAACTGCGTTTTCGAAAGAAGTCGCTTGGATCGTTGGTCAATAGATGTCGCCATGACCCTTCTAGGCACTTGATACCTTTTACACATTAAAAATAAATTTCAAACTGTCGGATGGTTCTATTACCCAGAATTTTGCCATTTGGCGCTTAGTTCCTTTTCAATTATCATCATCCGCGTTAGGCTCTACAACATTTCACCAAAAAATAAAAACGGTTTTGGAAATCTCTCCTGCATGACATTCTTGATTTTCCTACAAGAATCTAGAAATCTCTTTGTAATTGTTTCATTACAGTTTTAGCTTTTTCTTTTCGTCTCTCATCGCTCCCACAAACATTGTTCTTAGGATTGTACATTGTGTACGTTTCGTGCATCCACTGAAAGTAATTTATGCACTGTATCCAGTCAACTTTTTCTTTGGTTTGAAAATAATGTTCCAAACATTCAATACATCGTTCGCAATCGCAATCAGAACGTTTCTTCTTTTTTGGCTCTTTTTTCTGGGGAATAAGACTAGCCCTTGGGTTTCTTATCATTTGTTTCTCCCGTCAAAAATTGTTTTTTGTTAAAAATTTCGACGGAGATTTTTTGCTTGATGCTTTCTGTGAGTTTGACGATGTACTGATTCTCAAATCTGGAGATTTGGAAGTGGGCTGTCGAGCTTCCGGCGACTGATGGACTTGATGTTCCAGGTACTTCCAAGGCGGATCGTCTTGAAGGCCCTGGTAACTGAGCGTGACTACAAGCTGTACTTGATAAGTTTGATATAATTGTAGAACAGTTTTTATTATCATCTGATACAACCATTTCGTCCGAAATGCCATAAAAATGATCCGGAACAGCTTCTGGGTTTAGGGGAAAAATACCAGTCGCTCTGAATCCTGAAAGTCCAATTTCCACGGAAGCTGATTTTTCCCATGCCTTTCCAATAATTTCGCCTGACTGAAGCCGAGTGATTCGTCTGCCGGGATGATTCAAGATCCATTGCCTAGATTCATGCACGCTTTAGGTTGTGTTTCAAGGATTTGAAAAATGAGCGATCTAAGGACTGCAACGCTTGGGTAGTATGACTAGGTAGGCAGATCAAGGTAATCTCGTTCTCTTCTGCGTAATCTATCATAGCAAAGGAATTTCTATGCGACGAGTGTAGATCAAGAATCAAAACTGTTCTTTCTGGCGGTTTTTTTGGCACAGAATGTTCCTTAAGCCATCTCAAAAAAAGTGCAGACGTTATGTATGATGATTCTTGGTTGGACATTTTAAACCTCAAAATGTAAAGTGTAGGGCGCCCACTAGTGGTCACAGTAAAACTAACTACAGAATCGATTTTCACATATAACAAAACCCTTGCATACCAATTTTCAAAGCGATATGTCAAGAACTGTCCAAAATAGTGACAAAATTCAATTGTTAATTTTAAACTTGATCACCCCGTATCTCGGAAATGGTGACATTTCGGTCTGGGGTGAGTTACGTTAAATCGGCTTATTTTGGTTTAGCAACATGTGGTAGGATTTTGTAAAGACCTTTCAGAGACACCCTGTATAATACCACATAATATTTTATACTGAACAAGACGACTATACCCTATTCAGTTTCAAGTGAAACTCACTATATTTTCATAATAATTTGGTTTAGTGATATTTAATATGGTTAATTATGTTTTACATGTGGTTTTATAAATACTGGGTTTCCCAGATCAATTGGTCACTACTTATACAGCAAATAGAGGAACCATAAACAAGAAGTTTGAGATGGGGGACCCATGGCCGGAAGTGCCTTTAAAAAAAAAATGGATATCTGAATTTTCAATTGAACACCACCATTCAATATTTGAACCCTGAAAATGTCATCAAAATCATTTGAGCAGCTATAAATTCAGATATTCATTTTTTTTTTAAAACTTGTCCACCCGGTATCTAGGAAACTGATGGGCACTTCCGGCCATGGGTTCCCAATCTTAAATTTCTTATTTATAGTTATTCTATTTGCTGCCTAAGTAGTGACCTGTTGATTTGTATAAAATTCGTGAGAAAATAATCTATTTTCTATTATGTGTCGTGATACCTTCCTGTTCTGTAATGTTATTGATTTTACAATATATCACCTGACAGAATCACTGGTCTCCTTATAATAAATCCACCCAAGCTTTGAGCTAAGGGTAAGCTCATCGAACGCAGCTTCTAACAGTACTTTTATTAAAATGGCAAAAATTCGCTAAGCCTAAAAAAACCTTAATAACATCAGAATATTAATCTTTTTTTTATGAACATGCCGAAAGGTACACTTTTCTGCATTCTGATTTTGGAATTAGTACTGTTACTCAAAAGTGCGCAAAAGTTTGATTTTCCGCACTTGATTGTTCTAAGTTAGATATACAGTAATTTATTCAGCTTTATAGATTTTTTGAATTCACTCGATTTAATTCATAAATTTTTTTCAGGCTTTTTGACTACGTAGATATACGGATAAGTTTAGAGCGAGAACCTCTCGACACCAAAGAAGAACCCAATGAAATGGATCTTGAATGTGAATTTAGCCAACAGAAACTGAAAACTGTAGATACTAAAATTAATGAAAAACTCAAATGTGAGTTTTGTAAGACGACTTTCACCTATAAAAGAAGCTTTGACACTCATACTAAAGAATGCCATGCAGCAAATAACAAAATATTCACATGCGAACTTTGCGTGGCAAATCATTCAAGTACAAAAACACTTTAGCTGCTCATATGACGATACAACATTAAAAAAAAAACGCATGCAAGATTTGCGATAAGACTTTCAAGCTTAAAACCAGTTTAGCTACTCATACCAGGACAGAACATTCCCAAAACCCAAAAAGATTCATCTGCGAGATTTGCTATAAGATTTTCAAGTATAAACAAAGTTTGGGTATTCATATTAAGACACAACATTCAGGAAAACCAAGCGAATTCAAATGCGAGATTTGCGATAAAACTTTCAAGTTAAAGCATCATCTGCACAATCATATATACCAAGAGACAACATTCAGCGACAAGTATTTCAACAATGAGGACTATTTATTACTTGGGCATTCTAAAAGACAGCACTCAGGTAATAAACCAGAAAAACTAAAAACATTCAGAAGCGAGCGTTATTGTGATGAGACTTTCAATCATAAAAGCAGCTTAATTATTCATAAGCGGAGAAAATTTTATATAGTACACTCTATTAGAAAAATTATACTACATAATACAAGACTTATTATTATTACTATTCAGCAAGTAACACTCATGATTGGTTGACTAATATTTAATAGGGTTCATTATGTTTTACATTTCGTTTTATAAAATATAAGGTGTATAAGAAAATCCTCTATTTTCTATTAGGTTTAGTGATACCTTCCTGCTCTAAAATATTATTGATATTACAATATTATCTTGTAACGTCTACTCACTGCTTTAATATCATTTATAATAAATTATATGGAAGTTAATACTATGCGAATTTATTAGGATCGCAGATTTAAAAATATTTTGTTGTAAAGTTTACTAGAGGCCGGTATTCCAATGTCACCTTATGCTACTATATTTCACACATGTCCAGCCTACTAATAGACTTACACGGACTGTCCAATCTATTGACAGAATTTTTCAACCTATCAATTATGACCTCTCCGTGCACGTTAACAAAAAGCAGTTGTCAGTTGCGGACCAGCTTAGTCCGCAACTGTTTACATCATTCGAACAAAATACTTGGTTCTGATATAGTTCGAATTTAGTACTTGGTCCGCGGACCAAGTTGTCGGTGTAAACTAGGCTTATGTGACCATCTTAATCTTCATCCTTTGAACTTGAAACTGCTAGCAGATTCATAAGGACTCTCCAATCGGTTAAAAAACCTATTCGATTTGTTTTATTTTGTTTCTTGCATTTTTTTTATAATAATAAATTATACTGCGTAAAACAAAATAGGCGCCCAAAATAACGATCTGTCCTTTGACATTTGACGTTCGACGGCAAACGTTCTGGGTGGGTACAACTGTGCCATTTCAATCCAGGCTCCAATATCCAATAATAAAGGGCAATTTTATAAATATAAAGCGCTATGCTCGACATTTCATGAAACAATAGTTTATTGTCTCATGATCTGTTACTTCTCGTTGCCGAAATCAAAAAGAGGAAGCGTTACTCCTTATAAACGTCATACTTTGCAATTGTATCATTTCACTGATTGTGTGAATTCAACACCTGTAGCCTGTAGTAATCAACAACAAAAAAAAATTGGAATCCGTTTTGAGACAGTTACACGAGGTTGGATTGTCCACAACTTTTTCAATGAATTGGTGAATTGGCTTTGGCTATGAGAAAGAGAACAGAAATTCTCTTTTCCTCAAGTTTACTGACGGGTAAACTGTAGTTTCAGTTCTCTTTCTATTCATCACTGATGAAGTGATACGTTTAGAACGAGAACCTTCAGACATCAAAGACGAACCAAATGATGTCTTGGAAAACCAACAAAAGCATTTAAAAGCCTTCCCCATGCGTACTGAGGATTATGACAACCATGAGAGTAGTTTTTCTCATACCAAAGAATATCATCCAGCAAATAACAAAATATCTACATGCGAATTATGCGACAAAAGTCTTTCAAATACATGAACAGTTAAGCTGCTTATAAGAAGATACATCATTTAAAAGAGTTTAAAGAATTCAACTGCCAGATTTGCTATAAGACCCGAGAAAAACCAAACTATGGTTTTTCTTGGATAAGACTGTGAAACATAAGAGCACTCTAATTATTCATACTGAAACATTATTTAGAAATAAAACCCTTCCATACATTCAAATTTGAGATTTGAGATAAGATTTTCCGGTATAAGAGCACTCTAGTTACTCTTACTGAGGTTCAATCATTCAGTACAACCAAAAAAATTAAAATGTAAGTTTTGCGATAATACTTTAAGCTAAAGAAGGTGTTTATATAGGGTGTCCGGTGAGTATATGGCATAACTTCGGGAGCGTATAGAAAAGATAAAAATAACCCTAGTTTGTAATTTTTTTTTCTAAAGTGCCTCCCAACCTTAGACTATAGTCTAAGCTCCCAACGAAGATATATAGGGTTTTTCACTCGAGACGCATACTAATATCTCGAAAACGAATATGAATATTCAATTTCTGTAAATACTGTTAAATGTATGGGATCAAGTAGATATATTTCATAGTTTAAAAAATTCGACGCCTATCGAGAGCTGAGCGCCGCGACGCGTCTAAAATATATTGCAGATTGCAGAGAGAAGGGCCAATACAAAATACAATGGCCAACGTATTCGTCCGACGTGAGCCCACCGATTTTTTATGGAGTTATTTTGAAGAAGGAAGATATTCAACAGTCCCCTGAACAGCTGACACTCCTTAAAAAAATGATAGCTGTTGCGGAGCAAATCAGGCGCATTAAAACAAGCCCTACGACGTATCGAACGTTTTTTTTTCAAATGTGTAGATTGTGCATTAGAGCAGATTGGTATTTCTCCTTGAAAAACTTGATTACTTGATACATTGAATTTAATTTGTCACCCCCAGGTTCACTCTTCCGTTTTCAAGTAGTTGAAAAACAAATGAAGACTCATTTACTGCGAAATGGTGGCAGATACGAGAAACTTTTCAAATAATTTTCCCCTTAAAATAAAATTTGTGTCTAAAAATTGTATTTTTTTGATTCGTACGCCGAGTGTTACATTAATTTTTTGCAAAATTATTTTTTCCGGTAACCCCAATCCCCGTTTCTGGTCTGGTCGAATTAAACACCCTGTATTTTGGAAACAAAGCGAAATTCGAAAAAAAGTTATACTACATTTTCGTCTTAAAATTAAGCGAGGAATCACCCCTTTCATTTTGTCACAGAGGTTAGGAAACACCCTGTATGTGTTTTTTTTTACTGCAAATGACATCCCCTATAACGCAGAGCCGTTTGATCCATGACTTATTGAACAACCTGTATCGAGCTTCAATAATAATATACCTTCGATCAATAAATATCAACCGAACATAAGTACATATCATACTATTATTATGTATATATTTCAACTTATATTTCACGTACGATATCGCCGAGTAGCTTAATAACTATTTATGTTTACGAACAAAGCCAAAACCAAACTGTTCATCCCATGGCGGAGAGCCTTCTTTTATATACCTCAGCGCCTTCTTCGCTGAAACTGCATGCACAGAACCAAAATTTGTACGTTAAATTAATGAACAGTGGTCGTCAACTTTTTGAACATTGATTCAACGATTTCGTCACTGTTACAATGACTCATAGATTGATAACTGGGAGCACTGAATCAATGAATAAGCGAACACTGACTAATGAACATAAAATTCAATAAACATCCTTAGTTGTTCCAATGTACACCAAACGAGGATTTTACGAACCCGACTATCGATCTGCTGAAGAGACTCCAAAGTTGATGCTGTCGATTGTTGAGTTAACCACCAAAGACATCAATATTATGACGAGAGGTAGTCGATTCGTTCAATTGACGCCAAATTTGCACTACTAGAGTTACTAGACGAGACGCCAAGCCGAGAGGTACGAAGTTTGTCTTTCTTTGCGCTAAAAAGTGAGTAGTGAAATTTTACCAAGGTTTTTTCAAATTTCCGTGATACTCGAGGAAATATCCAAACTGTAGATAAACGAACCAAGTTTCAGAAACTTGATGTGAGCTCACATATTTCTATTTACAGAACCAAGATACCTACATCAAATCTATGGACGGAGCGAATAATTCTGAGGCAAAGATAGGTTTCAGGATTTATGAAACTATATCTTGTCTTGCAACACAGTTTCATGGTGAATGTGACACTGATATTCAAAAATTTGTCAAAACATTCAACTTGCTGCAAAGGCCGATCCACGAAATGAATACTTTTCGAAGTGAAGTCCAGTGAGCATAGATCCATGCTCACTGTTCATTGATCAACGTACAGCAATAATAAACGTATGTTTCTTAGCTCGTAAAATCAATTACTTGCGATCATAAGATTCATTCTCTCTGCTCATTGATTCAACGTAAAGTCATCGTTACCTCGCGGCATAGAAATAATCTACGTACGAACGTTCATTGTATCAATGTCGCCTGTAGTCGTCGCAAAAACAATGTTCTCGTTCATTGATTTGATGTACATTTTTATTGAAATCACGTTCTTTTTCCGTTCAGTGTGAAAAGTATGGAATTATCGATGATTTCTAGTACAACAGAGAAGACGCTCGAAAATTCTATAACCGCCCACAAAGGATTGACTTTGTGGCAAGAGGGACAAGATCCGATATGTTACATTGCTTCCGTCACGAAATGTCTTCATGTCGGTATCGGCAACTGTCCCCGAACCTGCAGTATGAGGTTTGGTGAACATAGCAGTCCACTGTCCTCTGGTTCGTCCTCCGGGAAAGATAGCAGCACACCAGAATGTCAATGCCACTCCCCTTGAAGATCACCTACAACATGCTTCTCACCACCACTGGGTCATTGGTCATCTTTGGGTTTGCCAATTGAGTCAGGTCCTGTGACATCATCAAGTTTCGAAGATGATTGAGGGCTCTCCAGACATCCTTGTAGGTGGTCAGATGTTGTGGAAGCTTCTTCGTCACTATGTAGAACAGATGTCGTGTCCCTTCCATGATTTGGAGCACCTTCCCCACCTCTGGCTTTTGTTGTCGCGGATAGTCCAATCGTCCGAATTTTCATTTGAAAGCAGCAGCAAGTCCACTACTCACATTGAGGTCTTCAGTGACCCAGTGAACCAACGAGTACTCGGCTGGTGTTTCGAACAAACCCAGCTGCCTCTTCTCAACAATGCCATTCTCGACTTTCTGGCTATTGGAGTAAAGAGACATGAAGGATTCCAGTGACATGTCTTTCTTGGGTGACCTGATCTGCATCACTTCAGCTTTTCTTTCTCGTCTTGATGGTCATGGTTCCCAGACCACCGGGTCAAACATAACCCTTGGTTTTCCTCGTGGTAGCTTCCGGATCCTGTAGACGACGTCATTGATTCGCTCCTGAATCTCATACGGGCCCTTCCAAGTAGCCCAGTCAAGTTGTCGTCGGCTTATAGATGTCGACAAAAGAAAATCCAAACAGAATGATATTTTCAGGGATGCTTGTGGATTGCCTCCTGAGAATCCAACCAAAAAATCTGACTTGAAGTCCTGTTACGTTTTGCGCTGAAGAGGTAGTTTTTAGAGCAAAATGACCTGAATAAAAGTTATAGAGAACCAAGAATTGAACAACTTTGCCTCATAAAACTTATGGCAGCTCTAACACTTGATGAGTTTCAGAGCATCAAGTGACAACATTCCGGTGACAGGGGTGGTGTCAAAAACATTTTTTTAGGAATCATGAAAAAAGTTATGTAGAAACGTTGTTTAGCCTTTGATTCTCTAAAACTTCCATCGAGGTACTTTTTTTTGTAATTTTTTTTTTCTAAAACCACTCCTTGACAGCTTATTTTTGACAATTTGATGGTCTATAACTCGTTTAGTATTAGTTCTATCATAAAATGTTATAAAAGCAAAGTGAGTGAGTTCTTGGTAACTTTTATTCGGGTCATTTTCCTCTAAAAAGATCTTTAGGGAACCACCTCTTCAAAGCAAAACGTACCAGGACTTCGAATCAGATTTTTTGGTTGGATGCTCAGGAGGCAGTTCACAAGCACTTCTGAAAATATCTTTCTGTTTGGATTTTTTTTGGAAAAACCGACATCTTTACTGGCCTAATGAACTTTGAAGTTTTGGAGAGAAGCCACGTCGCCTCTGTGGGTTGCGCAGCCAAACCAGATCCCCAACCTGCAACCCGCCTTCCATGGCATTCACGTCGTAGGCCTCCTTCATCCCGTCGCTGGCACTTTGGATGTTCAACCGGACTTGTCGATGAATATCGTCCATCTTTCTTCGAAGATCGCTTGCGTAATCTGCCCCAGCGACATCTTTACCAGGTGGACAGCCAGTTGGATCACGAAGCAGCCGGAGTTCTTGACCCATGATGATTCTTGCCGGGGCCTCGCCTGTTGATTCGTGAACTGCAGACCGGTATGCCAGAAGAAACAGATGAAGATGTTCGTCCAAGTCTCTTTGAGGGTCAGAGACAACTTTGGTTCAATGTCGATTGATGGTCCGGTTCATCCGCTCCACCATCCCATCCGATTGTGGGTACAGCGCAGTCGTCCTCGACTTTCTGATTTTCAAGATATTGCACACGTTCTGGAACAACGCTGACTCAAAGTTTCTGCCCTGGTTCTAATGCTTCAGTTGCTGTCTTTTGGTTCGGCAAGGCATACGCTTGGGCTCACTTTACTGAAGTAATCCATCGCGATCAGGATGTATCAATTTTCTTGGTTCGACTCAGAAAACGGTCCAGCCACATACATGGCGATCTTCTCAAACGGGCTTGAAACATTGTACTGTTGCATAGGAGCTTCTGAGCGTCTCTGAGGTCCGTCACTCGCACCACTCTCGAACATCGGCCTGACAGTTGATACAGAAAAACCTTTCCCGCAGCTCTCCCAGTGTCTTGGTTACTCCCAGATGTCCACCTGTGACGCCATCATGGACTTCTTTCTTCACTTCCATTTGTCGGCTTCGAGGAACCACATCTGCATCCGATCCGTACCATCCAGATTGTCCACCAGTCTTATCGGGATACCGTCGTTAGTAACCAGTGAGTCCCATTGAGCTCAGTAGGATTTCACGGTAGTATAAAATCGTGTGACTTCTTGCCAAGTTGGTCGTTGGCATGCTAGCTTTCATCCGATCACGAGCTTGAGATCTTGATCTATGTCCTGATCTTCACGGAGTGCCTTGGACTGCCAGGAATCATCCACCACAGTTGTCCTGCGGATGCTTGCTTCTTTTTCTTTGGCTCTGTTAATTGCGTGATTTATTACTAAGGAGAATTTGCTGATGAAATTTCTTTCTTCAGAATGTCAAAGTGTGCGGAGTGTTTTGAAATTTTGAATTCTTACTCAGTTTTTCATTCTGAGCAACTTTCTTAAATAAAATTTTGCCGTAACTCTTACAGAAGAAGCTCTTTACTGGTGAAAGTTTCAAGAATCTCTTGGAAATCAACCCAAAAGCTATTTCTTTCAACGTGTAATTCTTGATTTTTCGAAACTAAAATTATGACACAAACTAGTTTCCATCCAAGAAGGGCTGAACCCAAGGAGATGAAATTTCAATTGAATTTTTTTTGACTTTTTCACCTATTCATGCGTCGATCCGTACTGTATATGCAGGAGAATGATTGGTGAAAAATGGGGACAAAAGCCGCGCACATCATCCACTGGATGTATACAGCGATCATGAGACCCATAATTACCTACGGAGCCGCGGTATTTGGGATAGCCACTGAAACGAACTCGAACGTAAAGATACTCATGAAAGTACAACGGCTGGCAACACCAAGTAAAACGGGAGCATTAAACAGCATACCGCGTACAGCTTCAGAGGTCATTGTAACCTTCCTGCCCATTGACTTCATTAAAAGCACTGCTGCAAAGGGAGCTCTCAGACTAAGGGAGGCCAAATTGGGAAACAGGCAATAAGTGGATACTCAATGGTGCTAAGGGAAATCTCAAAGGCAATGGATAACCAAGAGGCGCAGCTGCTACAAACGGCAACAGACTACATGGTGAACAAGAGCTCTTTTGAGAATAAGATACTGGTTAAAATACCTTCCAGAGAAGACTGGGATCAAGACTCAATTATAAGGGAGAAAGAGATCTCCATCTCTACAGACGCAGCAAAGACAAATACAGGCACAGGTGCAGGGATATACTCAAAGGAACTAAACATAAAAGAGTCTATCGAGCTTGAGGATGTGGCATTCTGCATGCAAAAATCATTGCCATTAAAAAAGCAGCCAACCTGCTGCAAAGACTGGACAACATAATAAAATACTTCACAATCTATGCAGACAGCAAAACAGCGTTGAGGCTACTAGAATCCGATACAGTAAGGTCAAAGGTAGTGATGCATTGTCGTGAGCCATTGTCCTGGATCAGGAACAAACAGCTCGTTCTAGGCTGAGTTTCTGGACATAGCAATATTAAAAGGAAGACGATGGCAGATGGACTGGTGCAATTGGGACTGAGAAAGGACGAAGCCGAAATGGAAAACACATCTCTACCCACGATGAAACTATTGAAAGATGCAGTAGATAAAACATGGTAAAGCTACACAGGGACCGGTGGCGCAATTGAAACGAATGCAACACAACGAGAGCTCTGTGGCCAAACTTGGATATGGAAAAAAGCGGGAAATAACTAAAGCAGAGCAATTCCTCTGTGAGCGCCCTTGTGGGAGTGATCACAGGACACTGTGAAATCAGAACCATGCTCCGAAAATGGGGCCTAGGGACTGATGATCTCTGCAAGGACTGCATCGAGGAGGATGAAACGATAGAACATCTTCTGTCCCACTGTCCTCTCTGAAAGAAGGACGCTTCAGGAATATGGGACAATACTACCTTGAAGACTTGGAGGAAGCGGCAAATGTAGACATCGTGCTAATTTTGAACTTCGTAAAAACCATGCGATGGTGCAGAACGATGGAGAGATCGGCTGCAGGTTAGGACTGAGGGGTCATGTTTTCTCCGAGTGAAAGCAATACTAAGCAGGAAAGTGCGGGGCAGTGCATACCCTTCGCAACCTAACCTAACCTAACATAATATTTTTGAAATCTCAAGAAAGAGATCTTTCGTCAAAACTTTCATCGTTTAAACTTTTTTCCAAGATGAATAATAAGAAAGATATTCACTAGCTAGATATAACGGAACGCCCTGTACAATATCAGTTGGAGATGCCAGACACAGTGTCGTACCGAGGCTCATAGTTTTGGGGGGGGAAGATCATAAAGAAAAACCAACTGATATTCTTTTATGTATGTATTATCGAAAACTTTATAAGTATATGAAATGTAACATAAAGATAATATATCTAAAACAAAATCCAAATTCCGGTTACACTACAATATTGAAACTAAAAAATATATCCACTATATGAAGTAGAAATATAGAAAAGTGTAAACGCTTGAATAACAAACAACTTGTTACTTATTTAGTATTGTCTACCCTCAGTCTTCTATTTTTTAGGTTGGCCCAAGACTCGATCGCATCTGTCAATACTATGCTATCTGTATAATATCTCGCTCGCTTTTCAGGAGCATTAAAGAATCCAAACTATCATTAGCCATGGTTGTACGTAACGTGTTTTTGACGAATTTTAAAGTGCTAAATTTTCGCTCGTTCCAGGCCACTGAAAATGCGGCGGTATAGATGAGTTGACAAAAAAGAAAACTATCTTTAAAAATACATTTTTGTTCCGTGGCTATTTTCATCACATCTTCCATTGAAGCCGCGTTCTTCTCAATACATATATCAAAAAATACCTCTAATTCGGCCTGTAGACTAGTTGGATCGGGTTTATCACAGGGATATAATAACACCGCCGCTTCAATATTTGTGTTGTCCATGATGGCAGTTTTGGATAACGGAAAAGTAAATATTTTCACAAAAGGTTGAATAATCTCAAGGACTTCGGATGAATTCGTTTCCAAAAAGTTGGTTAGAACATCTAATACTTGAAAGAAATCGTGTCTATAAAATTCGTTTATATACATGATCGAGACATTTCCATTGTTTTCATCAAATCTTTTTGGAATTACTTTTCGCCTGTGATGCCTTTTAAAATCTTCGTCTGCACTGACATGTATTGTAACGATGAAGCAAATAATTTGGAGGCCTCAATCACATTATTCACTTCATCTGGGCTTGATCGTATGGTTTGCAGAGTATTTTTAACACTTTTTATGATGGAAAATGCATCAATAACAATCAGCTTATTGGACTCTGAAATTTCGGTTACAATCTTCATCTTCATAAAGACAGTTTTTAAAAAGAATAGACAGCATAAGAAATCAAAGTTCAACATTCGTTTAAATAAACCAAATGCTTTCTCTCTAGTGCTACTGTCGACGTGGATATTTTCAGAAATATCCTCTAGAGTCTTCAATATAACTTCCATTGAAATGTTCACGGCATTTAAAGTTTCTGCACGAGCAGTCCATCTAGTTTTGGAAAGATTTTTTAAAGATAGGGAGTTTTCTATTTGCTGTAAACTAATTTTTAGCATTTGGTACCTCTTTGTACTCGAACTAAAGAAAACGTAGAGTTTCTCTAAAATATTGAACATGTCCGTCAAAAACTTACTAGCTTTAGAACAATACTCCATTGCAGTATTGATTCGATGTGCTTGGCAAGGAACATATGGGATTTCCCGGCCCAATTTTTTTTTGGGTTCCATTGAATCTTCCAGACATAGCAGAATCAAAGTCGTATGATTGGAAGGCTAATTTAGACACATCAATATGATATCTATTCAGGGTATCTAAAATTTGCTGCGCTGTACCCGCGACAGTTTTATCAACAGCCTCTACAACACAAAGTAATCTTTCATGGGGTACTCCGCTGTTATCCACAGTCCTTATTACCAAAGAAAGAATATCCTGGTTAGAAGCATCGGGCGTATATGATCGGCCATTATCGTGAAAAATGAAGAACTGTTTATCTCATTAACAACTCTTGATTTTATTTCTTTTCCTAGTAAGTTTATAAATTCATTTTGTGACTTGGTGCTTAAGTAGGTAACATGGTAAGGTCGCAAACAAGCATCATCCAACCATTTTTTCAACAAATGATTATGTCTTGACAAAAGTTTGACAATTTGTACAAAATTTTCATCTTCTTCATTGCCCCGAAATGCTATGCCCTGCCTACCCAAAGTTCTAGCAACATCAAACAATATTTTCACAATTTCTTTGTTATAACTTAAAATTCGGTTCTCTTCTATAAGAATATTTCGGGTTGTTTTGTCTAAAATGATGTCAATGCCTCCAGATTTCACTAAAAAAGTGGAATAGTCATAAAGAACGGCTTTATGAGCATCAGTTGAGGAAAAATGCTTGGTTAATTTACCGAATTTTGAAGCACCACAACTTTTCATTTTGTCCCAGTTCCTGACACCGTTTGTAACCCAGGATGTATCTGATTTTTCTCTGCCAGGTCCCGATGGAAACAAGGAACATACAAAACAGAAAGCAGCATCTATTGCAGTGCTATACTCTAAATGTTTGAACTGACTGTACCAATGTTTTTGAAACCTATTCTTTCCATCGCTAGGAAATGATGCTAAAAGTGGTTGATGTGGTCCCAAATTTATCAAAAACTCTCTTTGTTTATCACTTTTGATCTCCTGTCTTAATCCGGGATCATGGACAACAACTTCATTTTTGTCAGGCATATTATCAATTGTTAATTTGTTAAGTTTTGTGTCAAATGAAGATAAATAGTCACTGCAGTGTTGAATTACGTTTTCGCATGCGTCTTTTACAGAGTTGGCTACCTACGTCAACCATTTTTAACGTTGTTACATATTCATCTAACACAGTGTCTGTTTTTATAGATTTTACAAGATTTTCAACCGAGGAAAATACATTCAATAAAAACACAAGCTGTCCAGAACATTTTTCAAAATCAGCTACTTTAGCTTGATCGTATATTCCATCCAAGATTGCAGCAGTTGAACCACCAGAAATAGACGGAGGGTCACCATCGTCATCGATATTTTCAGTTTGTGGACTTTTTTCTGAAGTAAATGGAATTAATTTAGTAGGTATAGGTTGGTGATACGTTTGTTTCAGTAAGATATTCTAAGTGAGGCTGGAGTTTCTAAAATATATTCGAGTTCGATCCGATATTTATTCTATCTAGAATAGAAGAGAGGCTCATTGGATTTGATAAGAAGCCTATAAAAATTTGCAAAAGTCTTAAGCGGGCAATGTGGGCATAAAACCTAGAATATTAAAAAGTTTAAAACAAAAAATGGTTTAATTTTTGCAAATAATAATTCTGCTATTGTTGAGAAATGTATAAACATTTTCTTGAAGAGCATGAAGTTTCTAATAAAAACTGTCAACTTCCAGAATAAAAAAAAATCTATTAATTTAATCATAAATAATCTTCATTTAGTGTTAACAATAGATGTCTCAATCGCCAAACCGCTATTGCCATAAAATCAGTCATAACTTAAACTTTTTCCATGCATAATATCACTAATGAGATTTACCATTTGATTTTTTCAATCTGCGCTTACCTGGAACCTCAGGAACATTTTCGTCAGCATCAACTTGTAATTTGGTGGTGTCTTGTGCTACCTTAATTTCGCTATCGCCTCTATTGTCGTCTTCAACTTTATGTTCAACCTCGTCTACAACATTATCAACTTGACCATGTTCGTCATTTTCAAATTGTTCTATAACAATATTATAGAATATTATTTAAATGAATGGTAAAAATCAATATTTGAAAAATATTCCAGATTGCTACACCTCCAAACATTAAATTATATGCATTTATTTTATCAATGCCGTGCGCAATGATTCGTTAAATTTTCACATAATTATTCCGTCAATTTGTGTAAACTATTGTCCCCGTCTTATAGGAAATCGTGCAAAGTGAAAAGAAAACAAAAAAAAAATCAAAAAAAAAATCAGGGATCAGTGTCAGTTCAGACTTTCAAAAATTATTGTTCAATTCTGAAAAAAGTTATCAGGAAAGCTAAGCAAATGTCAAATCAAAGCTTCATTAAAAATGCCGAAAACAAAGTTAAAGCCACTTGGCAGTTGATTGGAGAGATTACTAAACAGAGACATGAAAGATTCACGGTTCTGGAGGGGTTTTCAAAAAGAACAGGTGACGCTACTGAAATAGTGAACTTGCTGAACAATTTTTTTGTTAAATCGGCAAATGTTAATAAAGATATAAAGCAGCCTGTGGACATCCAAGAAATGTATTTGGATGTCAAACACAAAGTACAATCTTCTATATACTTGGGTCCGACTGATCAAAATGAAGTAATTCGTACAATAAGAAAGCTGAGTAATAAAAAAGCGGTAGGTGATGATGAAATACCAATACGTATCCTTAAAGAGTCAGCTAACATTATATCGGAGCCCTTGACATACATTATTAATCTCTGCCTTATTCTTGGTCAGTTTCCAACTAGATTGAAGAATGCTCATATTAAAGCAGTAAACAAGAAAGGAGAAAAAGATAAAGAAGCAAATTATCGACCCATTTCGATACTACCTAATATCAGTAAAATATTTGAAAACATAATCAATGATAGACTTGTCACATTCTTTGAGTCTCATTATATCATAAGTGACATGCAAAATGGTTTTAGAAAGCAGAAGTCAACTATACGAGCGATATACCAAGGACTGAAGGAAATATGTGATTCTTTGAATAACAAAAAACAAACATTGGCGGTTTGCTTGGATCTCTCTAAGGCTTTTGATAATGTGGACCATGGGATACTGCTGGATAGACTCTCAAAGTATGGCATTCGAGGAGTAGCTCTTGATTTGGTGAAATCTTATCTGACTGACAGAACTCAACAAGTGGTGGAGTTTGACATGCAAGGAAGATTATTAAAGTCGAAGAAAATAAATATCAAGAGAGGGGTACCTCAGGGATCAATTTTAGGACCTCTACTGTACATATTATACACAAACGAACTTCCAAATATTTGTAAAGAAAGTGTGGTCCAATATGCTGATGACACAACTGTTATATTTAGTGGCAAAGATACGGATAGCTTAGCTCATAATGTGACTTCTACGATGGATAATCTTGGTGGATACTTCCTTGCCAACAACCTACAATTGAATATGCAAAAGACTCAAGTTATCATGTTTAGTAATCGATTGGACAAGACATTCTCATTCGTTGTTGGTGATGAGCAACTATCATCGGTGGAAAGTGTGTCCTTTTTGGGAGTCAGAATTGATAAAAGGCTGGATTGGGGAGTGCACATTGAGCAGACTGCCTCTAAAATAGCACGTTTCTGTTATGCACTGAGGATAATTTCAAACGAAGTGTGAGTGAATGCAGCATTATCGTCTTATTATGCGTTTGTGAGCTCTCGCATTAAGTATGGGATCATATTTTGGGGAAATTCAGGAAATGTAGGTAGGGTACTAGTGTTGCAGAAAAAATGTATTAGAAGTATTTTTAAGAAAAAACCGCGAGACTCTTGTAGACAGGTATTTATTGAAAACAATATCTTGACAGTTGTCTGCTTATACATTTTAGACTGTGTCATGTTTGTGATTGACAACAAGGACTTGTACAAACATTGTTTAACTGAGCACTTCTATGAAACTAGACATAAGTTAGATCTGTCACTACAAAAATGTAATTTCTCGTTTCTGCAGAGAAATGTTGAGTTTTGTGCTGTTAAAATTTTTAATGCTATTCCCCAGAGAGTTAGAGACCTTCCACGTGGAAGAGTTAAAGGTCTATTGAAGGCGTTTCTTTGCAGAAATGCTTTTCATGCATTGAGTGAGTTTTTTGAGTCCGATAGGGAGCTGATGTACCAAATAGACAAATAAGACTACGATAATGATAAACATGTTAGATCATAATAAATAAGTTTGCTGTACATTTTTGACATTGTTCTACGCCGATGTGGCTTTTTGTGAATAAATAAAGACTATCTATCTATCTATCTATCTATCTATATGAATAAACGAGTGAATAACTAAAGAGCTGCTGATGAAAAATAGACTTGAAATTTACGAAACGTGAAAAATCGAGCATAGAACTTTATGCAACTTACAAAACCAATGTTTGCGTTCATAAGACAGAACAGTTACCGCTACGCTACTGGAGCGCTCTTTGGCAACTGACAGTTGACTGTTGGTCTTACACAGAAAAAAATATCGTGCATGATATTAATGTCCCACGATCATTAACTGCAAAATCATTACGATAATGTCCTTTTCATAGTATTAATTTGATCAATTGATTATGATAATGCTTAAAAAATATGAGCTGATGATTTTTTGTATTGTCACAATGTCTTCTTGGTCATTATTCTAATCCAAAAATGTCATTATGTTTGAGTAAAAATACATTGAGAAAATGATATTTGACATTAATACGAAGATTATTTACAATAAATCAATCACCTAGAGGACATAAGTTAATCATTTCTCAATTGAAAAAATAATGTTATGGCTTATAGATTAATACTCTTAAAGTTATAATTCAATAATCTAAAACCATTAGAATAATGCCCATAGACATCAATTCATGTACCCTTAGCATTAATATTATACCCAAATTTATGAAATAATACAACAAATCATAACTGTATGACTAAATACGTTGAGCCAATGTCCAAATACATTAATACAATGCCGGCTATCCGGGCTATCCCTCTATCGCGCGTCCGCATCTCACTCTCACTAATATTTCGGCCATCCTGACTGTTAGTTGTGCTTGTGGTTTGTGGTGCATTTTAAATAATAAAAAAGTGCAGTGTAGATCGCCCCGGTTATTTTTGTATCAGTATCCTGTATAGACAAGTAACAAATTATTATTGACTACTATTTCACTTTAAAAACAACTAAAATAGGTACCCAACTTCATTGCCTCCGTGATTTTTCTGGGATTATCCTGCGTAGACAAGTAAGTTAACAAATTATTATTTACTTCTATTTTACTTCAAAAAGCTTATCATAGGTACCCAACTTCATTGTCAAAAATGATCGTTATTGAGTTCTATGTACGGTGGTTATAAGGTGGTTATATATAATAAATTATATAGGTATAGGTATAGGTAGAACCGATATAATATGATTTACGACGCCGACACTTGCAGATGGCAAATACACGCACACGAATTTTTTGCTAGACTTTTTCGGGTGAATTATTGAGTAAATTCAAATACTCTTAGAGTAGATATCTTGGTGACTATTTTAATAATAATAGCAGCAACATTGCTATAGACAATGTCCGACATAATATCCTACGAGTTTTTAATTTTGTATATCAGGTGGTGGATCGGGGTTGGATACATAGAAAATTCCAAAGATCTATAATAATAATAGGTTATGGATAACGCGTTAAGAATTAAGCCAGTAAAAATGAAGTGAAGCCAAAGTTACATAGGCGAGGGGGTTGCGGAGCGAAGAAAAGCATAAAGAAAACAGACTTTTTTTTGCATTTCTCCTCCCAACCTCGCGCCTGCCGCTTGCATTCCATGAAAACAAAATATTTGTGTTGTCATCTTTGTCTTTAAACACATGCCGTTGCAAGGACAAGTCGAACTATTTAGTGGTGTTGGAGATAAAGAAAACAAAACTCTCATTTGAAGTGCATTTTTTTCATTTCAATTTTTATTAAAAAAATTTAAATTAAATTTTGGGCAAAAAAAATTAAAAAATTCACTTCAACGAGAGTTTTTTAATATGCATATTATCATTAAAAATGTTTTACCTTGTGAAAAAGAATGTTTGCCAAATTTTAAAGTCGTGTTTAATATCGTTGCAACAAACATGAAGCTTGTGATGCCCTAAAAAATTAAAGTCAGGTGAATTTATGCTTAGATTTGAACTAAGTCATGCGAAATTGATTTGTTTTTGAATAATTTATGAAACTGTTTAGGGTGAATATAGAAGAAAAATGTTTTTTGGGAAATAATTATTAGATGTTAAAAAAATATATATTTTTTTTCTTAGGAAGCCATGATATGGTATTTAGGCATAGCTTTTAATTCTAAACAACTTTTTTTAATAACACTTTGCCGAATTTTCTAAAATAAGGGTACTTTACTCTGTATAGGCAACTAATTTGAATTCTATAGATTAAAATTTTCTATTTTCTGAAAAACTAAAACCCGTTCAATAAGATTTAATTGTTGCTTTACCAAAAAAGAATCTCGCTTTAGGCCTTTTTAGATTATTTTCCGAGTATTTTCAGAGGGTCGAAGCTGTTGATCGTTCAATTCTTGAGTTGGAAAAAACTGGCTTTTCAATTCTATGATTTGAAAAGAACTGTAGTAGGAACCTTTAAATTTCTACTTTTAAACACTATTTATGTATATTTTTAAGAATTCGAAAATTGCTTTAATATTTTAAGATATAGACATGTTTGGCTAGTATCGTTTAGTAGTAAAATGTCCCGGACTACGACTTTAGAAATGCAGAGCGAACCATGGTTCGAATCCTGATGGCCACTGTTACTTTTTTATTTCAAGTTTATCAGGGGGCACGTAAAGACAACAGCCCCTCTGGGTTAGTGAGTCCTGGTACAAACTAAGTAAGGTAAAATCAAAGGCCCCCTTTCATCAGACAAGCTCCAACTTACGGCTTAGTTTTGAGGTGTAATTTTAATTTTAGTGCAAAAAATATGCTTTATTTTATTTGCAGGTGGGCGTCATCATGCAGCAATGTTGTGAGCATTGCATGGATACCAACAAAATAATAAAAAAAGACGTACTGGAAAACGACAAACAACAAAGTACACAATGCAGGACTCTCAGGAAACATTTTTATACGTTGCAAAAACCACTCAGGAAATTGAAGAATGGATTAATGTTCTAAAATCCAAAAACACAGCAATCCAACCCTTTGTTTTTGTAATAGCTGACGACATAACAAATATTAAAGAAATATATACCTATTTCGATGGTACGAAATTCAATTTTTTTAATCTTATTAGAGCTGTAGACATTTGCTTTAAAATTTTCTATGTTTTTAACCTTAATTTCCCAGAAGAATGTGTCATGTTCTGGTCATTTATAGAAACCTATTTTTATAAAATGAAGTCTTCGACCTCATTTCCCAAAGTCCATGTTCTATGCAACTTCTTAGATAGTAAATAAGTAAAGCGAGATTGGAGTTTGTTTAGGGTTATATTTCTTTAAGTTTTTGAAATGTTTGAATAAATATAAGGATGCTATAATACCAAGGGGTTTTATTTTTTTCATAATTGACCTTGAGCTTGGTTCCTCAAAATTGGTAGTTTTTAAACTCTGTCCTTGGTCTTAAATATCTCGACAAATAATTAACATATAGCAAAACGTATTGTGAGTCTCTTCTTATTTTTACTTCTTTAATTTACAGTTTTATAATTTTGAAAAATATGAGCACCTTAAGGCTCGAAAATGCGCAACTTTCCTAAATTTAATGACGGCAGCTCAAAGATGAAACGTTGCATCTTCAATTTAAAAACGTAATTTTGCAGAGGAGGAAAATTGGCTACATGAAAATTTGATTTATTTTAAAAAATCTCTTCAAATAAACTCAGGAAATATGAAAATGATTTCGTCAAATTTTGGTTTTTCTGGTATAATTCCGAAACGTCACAAAATTGTTTTTAAAACAGTGTACATATAGTTGAGCTCTCGGTTGAGCTTGAAAATCCGCAACTTTGCCCCCATTTAACCAACCCTGTATCTCTAACCGTTTTCTGGATCCCAATGGTGAGCGTCGAATTTGTAACACCCTGTAGATAGGTGGGTATCTTTTAGGTGAGCTTCAAATTCAAATCCCCCAGTATATAAACATCGATAAAATATCGACACATATTTTATATCGATCCATTCCGGTATCGACAAATCGATATTTTTTCCATCCCTTATTTCAGGTCTACCTTCAAGACTTTTTGCATTATAATAATGCTCACCGGTTATTAATCAATGTATATTGGGTGATTGGAAAAATGTTTTTTGATTATCAATTGATTCAAAATTTATTAATTGGTTGATGTTTACTAGACATAGATTCAATGTACCGAGACATTAATCCATGTCAATGGTCATTAATATCAGTATTTTTATTGAAATCGTTCTTGACTAAAATCAATGTTCGCTAAGCATTAACATTACGTCCTTGTACATTGAATAATACTTTGAAAGCATTGTGGTAATAATTTTGAGCATCGGAGCAAAATTAATGTAACAAATTATCACGATAATCATTTTATTTATTGATATTACGTACGTTTTTCGTTGTGTGTATGAGACTGCAGCTACCAAGATAGCGCTTCATTTATAAGAAAGAGCGGTAACACTTCCACAACTGTTCCGTATTATGAATGCGAGCATTTTCTACCAGTCTTATGATCGAACTTCACTTGGGAAAGATCATTTAACCACAGATCGCCTATTCTGTGATTTAACCTTATAATTATGTTTTGGTATTGTTCCCTCTAAATCAAATTGTAGATGTTTATAGTGAAGGGAGGTTGTGTTTTGATCATAAAAACCGAAAGTATCAATGCCGCTCAAGTTATTTTTTTTTTATTTCTTGATCAAATCCCAAATAGAAACTATACTCATTGAATTGCTGACTGTAATAGATATGTTATGATAATAGAGGAAACTGTAACTTAGTTCGTGTAACCGTGGCCAACGAGAACTACAGGCTCATACTACCAGACAACTTATATTAATATCCAGAAAAAACATAAATAAAACACCAAAACTGAAAATCGGAGATGAACTAATAAACTGGGACAATCATGTAAAATACCTTGGAATCACCCTTGACCGAAAATTAACATGGAGCCAACATATTAATAATAAACTCACCGAAGTCAATCAAGCTTACTCAGCCTCATTTCCACTTGTAAACAAAAATAGAAATATGAAAAACAAAATAATTATCCTAAAGCAAGTCTTCATACCAAAATTAACATATGCCATGGGACTGATGAGACTTTCCAAAGCACAACTTACCAAATTGCAACAATATCAAAATAGAATAATTAGAAGATGGGATCGAACCCCCTGGTTCATCAGAACGAGAGACGTCTACACCGAATACGAACTCAAGCCAATATTACACATCATAAAGGATGCGAATTTCCGAATTAAAAGAAACATCGGCCTTCATGAAAATACCTTACTACGAAAAATTAAAAAATATCGAATGTTCAAGTTTCGGAAAACGAGATTCAAAAACCTTTGGTCTAAATTTGAAAATCACGTCATCATTCCAGAACTCGACTATATACCCCAACCTCCACCCTTTCCCGATTTTCCCTCAAAACAAAAAACTTAATACCAAAATTCCCTCAACCTCAACCTAAGACACCTTCACCCTTTTAAAAAAAAAAAAAAACTTAAACTTAATACCAAAACACCCTCAAAAACCCTAACCTGAGACTCATTCTCCCAAACTGAGTTGTAGTTCTTTAGAACTCTGTCCCGAGAAAATTGATATGGCAAGCGTCTTGGCTGATTTTGGAATGAGGGTGGGAGGGGTCTAGGCATGGCCTATGCCTAGGGGGAACCTTATTTTGATTTGTCACTGTAACTCTAAATAAAAAATGAACTGTAAGTAAATAGTGAAGCATTACAAACTAAAGCAGAATAAAAACACAATAAACATCCACAAAATCAACACCAAACCCCACTCAAAAAACAAGAGACGCCAATGAGACGAAATGTGAATGAAACGTGTAGACAAAATCCGATCGATAGGGGCGTACCCAATTTAGGTGTGTTGCCGTACTTCAGCTTTTTTAATTTTCAGAAGAGAATACTTTGGTTTTTTTAAATCCCAAATACCTAAACAAATCTTGAAGAGATGGTTCAATTTTAACAAAAAGGTTACCCTCGACTCATATTTGATTGAATTCATACATAAAATCGTTTAAAAAATGATTCCAGACAATGTTTTAATCTTTTTGCTGCGTAGTAATACTTTTAATAGATTAAGTTTGGCAAACAACGTGGTGGGAGGAACTCTGCACCTGAGTGCACAGTTCGATGTTGTCCTCATATTTATCTCGCTATGTTAACTTAGCATTATTAACATCAGTTATAGAAATCGATGCTGATAATAGAACCTACATACCTAATTTTAACAAGATCCGTTTAAAAATAACAAAACTATATGATGGTGCTGTGAATTACAAACATGACTTCACCGATCATTTTTCTTCAATTTCTCAATTAAATCCCCAATAAAACCTTCAAACCGAATTCGAACAAAATCTTTGAGAAGATAACATGAAGATAACGACATTATGCGAACATAACCTCACTATAACTCCAAACCAAACCCAAATGAAACGTACCTATATACCGAACTTGAATCAAATTCATTGAGAAATACCGAAATTATGCGGACATAACTTCACTAAATTGAAAATACATCAACTATATTCCCCTCCCTCATAGAACCTACATTAGTTATTTACGTTACTAAGGCGGTAAATGACTTTTTAAATTACGAGTCAAGATGTTTATGGACGAAGCGACGAAGGAGCCGAGTCTAGAATATCTAGACGAGTAGTTTAATGACATTTAACGGCTGTGTATCGTACATTGTTTTGTTTCATACTGTAATAACTATTTTTAATCGGTTTAAAGTGCTTTCTTCTCAAACCACACACTTAGGGTGGCAGTCTACCTCACATTCGTACCATGAGATGGCGCCAGCCAGACCATGTAACAACTTATGTTTGTCCTATCTGATATACCTTACCAACCGTTTATGTTAAGTAGTTAAGTGAACAAGTTGCAAAATGGACCATATTTTGCAAAAAAGCTGCGAAGCGCAAATCGGCGGAAAGGTATCAAACATGATACTACGACAAACAGATAAGCTCACGCGCATCTTGTCGGGTGACCTTTGTGAGGTTATGTTGTCAAGCTTCTGTCAGTCTGCAATGTAAATATTGTTGTTCTGATATTTGTGTGATATAATATCTTATTATTTCGTGAATTTCGCATATTTTGAAGATGGTGTACTAGCCGTGATGTTCTGCAGCAGCAGCAATAAGAAAAATAAAGAAAATCTACCGTGTAAACACCATTTCTTTCGGTTTCCAAAATCCAAATATATTCGCAAGATATGGATACAGAAGTGTTATCAAAAGGACAAAGACTGTATTATTTATAGAAAATTATTTTTCCCAAATAATTATAGGTACTCTAATAAAAAAAACTTGTGAGCACTATGTGCGCATCGCATATCCGGCATATCTGAAGAGAAACCCGCTAACCTTGAATAGCAAGATCAAATTAGAATAAAAAAAACACATACAACCACAAAAACCACATGGAACCACATAGAAAAACAAAAAATCACAAGGAACCACATAGAACCAGAAAAAACGCAATGGAACCAGAAAAACCACATGGAACCAAAAAAGAACATACAGAACCACATAGAAACACAAAGAACCAGAAATTCTACATGGAACCACATACAATAACAAAAAATCTCTCAAAACCACCAAAGAACCACATAGAACCAGAAAAACTGCATGTAACCACAAAAACCACATATAGAAACACATATAGAACCACTGAAAACCACATGGAACCACAAAAAAACACATAGAACCACAAGAACCACATGGAACCACAAAAAAACACATAGAACCACAAGAACTACATAAAAACACAACGAACCTGAAAAACCACAAAAAAACACATAGAACCACTAAAAACCACAAAAACCACATGGAACCACACAAAAACACATAGAACCACATAGAAACCCATAGAACCACATAGAAACACAAAAAAACTCAACGAACCGGAAAAACCACATCGAACCACATGGAACCACAAAAACCACATGGAACCATGTAGAAACACAAATAACCATAGAAACCACATGCCAAAACCTCTTAGAACCACATAGAATAGCAAAAAGCCTCCTAGAACCACAAAACCATATGGAACCACATAGAACCACAAGAAGCCACATAGTACAACAAAAACCAAATTGAACCAAAAAATAACCACATGCATGGAGCCACATAAAATCACAAAGAACCACATAGATTCTCAAAGAAACACATAAAACCACAAAAGAAGGAAGAAAAGAACATAGAATCACAAAAAACCACACAAAACCACAAAGAACCAAGTGTGTCACGACCTTGAAATTCCACTCCCACCGCACATAAAAAAGTTTCACCTCAAACTTCTTTCTTTCTAACGTCGAAAACCAACTGAGAAAAATGTTTTTTCAATGTAACGGCAAAATTGAAAATATGATCTTTTTTTAAATACTATTTAACCAATCTGGTGGGATTTGCGTAGATTATATTATCAATTTTGGATAGATAGATAACCAACTATATACATATTATTCATTTTGGGGTAAATAACCAACCAACATCATCAGAATTCAACAAAATCGCAATATAAGCCATGCTTTCCAATGCTATTTTATCCAATTGGGTCACCGGATAGCTTGATGCGCAGTTCAGTTCAAAACGCGTTCGGCTAGTGAGCATATTATCTTGTTTGTCGTAGTATCATGGGTATCAAAAGGAGTTTGAGGCTTTCTGCGAATGGCGCAAAATCTTCCGTGTAGATAAGACAGTGAACAAAAATATCGTGTTTGGCGCCAGCCAAACCGTGTTACCATGTTACCAATGCAATTTCACAGTCTTTGATGATGCAAAATGTCATTTTTGGAGTAGTCAAGTAATTTTTTTTTACAGTCTCAGATGATGTAAAGTATCACTTACCGGACTGGTTTTGGGTCCGATACTTAATCACAACAAATAATCCATCGATGCAAAACGAAACTATGGAAACATATTTTCATGCATCACATTAGTTTTTTTCTTTTCCAAATTGCATTTCAAATAGAACCCATATACCGGGCGCAGACTATTCTCTTTCATATGAGCCCAAGTTCGTTGAAATCCGTCAAGCGAAACGGGAGAAATCTCCGTTTGTTTAATAAAACAATTGAACTTCCCCCACCACTTTATTATGATAGATAGAAGAAAAACGTTTCAGACAAAAAGTGTAGGTAAATAGTCAGTGAATCCGAAAATGAGCTCATCGATATATTTTCATTGGACAAAATTCCATAAAAATCATATTTTTCTACTTGGTGTTGGTTGTTACGCCCCCTAGCGACCATTTCAGAAACTTGAAAATATTTTCCAGGTTTTTCTCTTGGCCGTTTTAGTGATAAAATTTTTTGCCGCAAGCCTTTACGATGTATAGTTTCCGAGATACAGTACCTCGCATTCTTAGTTGGCCACCCTGTACAAAATTGATCTTCGCAAAAATAATTAAACAATGCGAAAATAAACTTATTGAATCAATTTTTTCCAAATTTGATTACCCTAAAAATCATCGAAACGTTTTTTAAAACATTCTTTGGAAGCATACGGAATGGCATTCCATTTTAAAATGAAATATAAGACGCATAGTTTTTTTAACCACGCCTAATATAGAGATATTCTTCAAAATGTTCAAAATTCTTTGGCAAAAAAAAACAAAAGTGAGTCTTCTAATAATAGAAAATATTTCTGAGGTAGGTGAACATGCAACAACTTTTTATGCACTAAATTATGCATGATCAGGGACTGTCTGATGACATTGACAATCTGCTGGACGGACTGGTTTCTTTCTTTTGTTATTTTTGTCGTTTACAACGGTGAAATAGTTAAATATTGAGATGAATTTGAGTGAAATTAGTCTAGTGGAGTGATGAGTTTTGAGAAGGGATTTTTTATTGAGACCATTGAACAGTTTCCATTCATTTGGAATCTGGGTCATGTCGATCATAAGAATAAAATCATGTTGGAGAATGCCTGGACCAAAATATCAACGATCACCGCATCTACTGGTAGGCGAGAATTATATGTTTTTTATATGTTTGACAGTTGTTGTGTATTAAATACCACATTCCATAAACACCCTAATCTCTTATGCTCTATGCATTAATGAAGTGACTTACGCCTTGATCATTATTATTATGCTTATGCGTTCACTAAACCATACATTAGAGAAATCAATTCTGATAATCTTGTATCCCAAATCAGATGTTTTAGAAAAACGTGTATTTCTGAACCACTTTTAGGCCGCTCAAAAGCTCGCGGGACTCTGAGCCTAAATCCACGAAACACAAGCAATTTAAAATTTTTCAAACATAAACAAACTGTTCACGGAGCACTTGTTGCATGAAATAGCGCTAACCGCTAACGCTATCTGCTGCCTCACCTCGATGGAAATAGCATTTCATAGCGTGAGTGATTACGTAGTCTGCATAAACAAATAACGTCACAGATGCGCTATATGGTGCTATAGAATTGCTCCGTGAACAGCCCGTAGCACCAAATAGCGCAAATAGCGTGCTCTCCAAACACAGCCATAAGCCTAGTTTGCACCAACAATTTGGTCCGCGGACCAAGTACTAAATTCGAACTATATCAGAACCAAATATTTGGTTCGAATGGTGTAAACAGTCGCGGACTTAGCTGGTCCGCTCTTGGTTCGGTATTCGCCAGCAGGTGTACAGAACTAAATTTGGTTCGATCTCAATCAAAATTATGGGGTTATGTTGATTGTGATTATTGTGAATTGTGTTGGTTCTGAGTTTCTAAGGCAATCTGAGCGTACTTGCTCAAGGTTAATTGATATGTAGAGAGGTTGCGTAACTAGGGAATCGGAAATCCACGAACGATAAACCGAATCGATCCCGTCACCGAGCTCCATTATTGACATTCCTGTCATCGGTGTGTCATCTTGATGTCATAACATGTCCGTATTTCAGGGTCTTAACACGTTTTTTACCGAGTGTCGGCCGTTTTTAAACGTGTTTGAGGGTAAGTTATCACACAGCTTTTGGTATACAGTGAAATATCTTCTCATTATCAAGTGTGAACCATATCCTATCTTTTTTTTAGATGTGTATTTGAATTTCAGAACCGGATCGGAGCCGACTGACGTCATTTTTGTCTGAATTCTGATTCGTCCGAAACCCGAACGTATAACGACGCAACCTTACTATACTATCAATTAACCTTGGTACTTGCTTATGTTTTTTTTGGTTACGAATTGTGTTGATAAATAATTTCGACTTGTTTTCGACATTTGACGAATTGCGCGCGTACTCATTTAGTTCACGCGTTGCAAGACGGCGTAAACAGGCGAGAAGCAAGCATTGGTCCTACCGTACTATCCCCACCCAAGGTTTCTGTATAAGCCTTGATCCCCACCCACTTGGTCCTATCGGACCGAACTAAACTAGTTATCGGTGTAAACTAGGCTATAGACTTCGTCAGCTGTTCAAAGATATGTTCGAATAGTCCACACATGAATTGACAGTGAAATCTGAGGATATTAGATCAAGTGACAAACGATTTGCAAATAAAATTGTCTCAACTATTTAGTTCTGCGACAACGGAATATGCGCAAAAATTACATTCTGCATGTGTACCGTGTGTACCCTGCATTACGGATGGATGACGAGCGCCTAAAAACCACTATGATTCCATCTAGATTTGACTTTGACAGAACATTTGAACTGGGGTTATGTGTTATGTTATGTTTTTATTTGAATAAAGTGTTAATTTTCAAGTTGTTTTATATGTTGTTTCGTTTCTTGGTTATTTGAACAATGAAATAATAAACAACGAACTAAAAAGTGATATTATTTGATCGAGGAGAACGAAATAAGTTTCGTTTTTTCTGATGGTAATCATGTTTTGTTTAGGAACAATAATACCTGTCCCATAAACGTATCATCATTAAAAAAACAATGTTTAAATTAAATTTTAAATCTTTGGTTTGCAGATTCGAAAGTTCGAAAGTAAATTCAAAGTTCAGAGCAGGACTACCTACTGAAATCTCACATCTTGCCATTCGTGTTATAATTAAGTAGGTACCTATTCATCTAACTTTACTGTTTTACAATGCCTGCATTATTTTTTAATTGTTTGTTCATATACTAAACTAAATGTTACATATATACCTCATAGAAATGACAGTAGTACGTATGGAAGGGGCCCGCTAACTGCTAACTTGGTAGCTTAGTATTTTGCAAAATAAATAAATGACTTGAGCACAAAAAAGAGTCTTTAATTGATCAAAATAAAAAAAACATGCACTTGTAAACTGTTTGCTGGAAATATGTATTCTAAAACCGTAGAAGAAAATCAAACAACATAGCGTCTAATAAAGTAATATCATTTATTACAGATCCATAAAATTTTTAACAAAAAAGGTAACACGAACAGTTTACACTAAAAAATATATCACTACACAAATTATGTGTCTTTGCACATTATGTAGGTATAACAGCCGATTCATACAGAGATACAGTATACAGTATAATCTTGTATGGCATTGTCTGCAATAGAACTTGAATATATTTCTCAGTTTTGTACAAAATCAATTCACATCATGTGGATTTTTCTGTTTTTATCATTTAGGTATTACATTTTCAGACAATAATCATGATCTAGCAAAGAAAACCTCCTCTTAACATCTCGATTGATAGAAATTATCTCAGAAGGACTTGGTTTCTTGTAAGTAGCCTTTTTTTTTTTAATAGTTGAGAAAAACCCGTCCTGTTTCTGGATTTTTTTATTTTCAGGCTCATTCTGAGCAACCGAAACAAAAGTTGTGCTTGTTGCTGACAATGATTTACCAATTTATTAATTGTGTCTAGGTGACACTGTATTTGCAAAATCACTTCCTCTTCGATATTGCTGTTATTTATTTGCTGCAATTTCATGAATGTATTAGTCACATTTGCAAAAAATTTGTTCCATAAAGTCTCTGATGACTTTTTATGTTGTTCTAGTAGCATGTTATTGATACTAGGAATACTGGGATCGGATTCCTGATCCTGACTATTTATTGAGTCTTTTTCTTGCAATATATTTTTATGAAAGTAAGTCATTTCTATAAAATGGATATGTTTGCAGATTGTATTTGCAATAGAAAAGTTGTTACAGGTGCATGAATATGTATGATGGCAAATCTTGCATTCTTTGCACATCAACTCACAACAACTTTCATTGCGGAGTTTTTCAACACAATATGTTTGTTCCTGTTGTTGGTTTGATAAAATGGTTTTGATAAGCCACTTTGTATTTTCTTCAGCTACATCAACAGAAAAATTACTTGACATAGCAGCCATATGTTTCGTAAGTATTTGTTTTTAATGAATGGTGTGTTTTCCTTTCACTCTTTTTATAAGCCTATCAACACATTTGTCTCTTATAAACTTCAATAGAGCATGTAAAGTTTTATCTAACCTCGAGCTCGACACTAACCCACTTGGAACTGTTCTCTTCAGTCTGACTTAGACCCATAGCCATACTGATGAGTCCTAGTAGAACGAAACGTATATGGATTGGTCATGGTCAGACTGAGGAAACAGTTTCAAGATTTTCCTATATTATTTATCACATACCTATGGTTGGTGACAAAAAAAATAAAAACATATTACAATCACAGCATAAAAAATATACATCAAATCTAGTTTTCATGAAGGCCTTGAAAAGGTGAAAAGGAGTCATGCATATTATTCAAGTTTGCATGCATGATATCATAAATGTATAAATATTAACTCCTAAACTGTGAAGTGTTATAGAACATAGCGTCCATAGCGCCATCATTCGAATAGACACGAATTTATTTTGAGTCTTTTCAGTCAGACCTATAGCTGCGCTGATGACGCCTGATAGGCAGAAACGTTCGTAGATTGGTCTGACTGAGAAGACAATCTGCTCGAAATACTTTTTCATTGTATTTTCATCAAACTTCTGAAGCTATATTTATGTATTATTTGATAACCTGGTACAAAATCAAAATCCTAATATACTAATTTTTAACAGTCAAAATATTCCCCCTATAGGTATCTTGACTTAAGAGTAAGTTCTACCTAATGAGATTTTTGGTAATTATTTCACAGTAGGTACGTTTTTTTGTAATCTACTTGCCTACCTACCTATAAAGAATATGAGAATAAGCTGATATTTTTTTTCCTTGAGTATTTTTAAACCTCTGTATTAAAAAAAAACGCGAGGCCGAAATTAGGTGCGCAATTTCTCATCTTGAATAAAGTATGATATAGGATCTTCGAACATAAAAATGTTTAACGGTCGAAGCAAGGTCGTACGATACCTAAGTAGTTGTTCAAGGGGTAAATCTTTGACTAATTATTTTAAAACAAAAAGTTCATAATGAACAAGCATCCACATGCAACAACTTACTGGTTCAAATTCAGGAACAATTGATGACAATATATAGGTATATGTGGCGCCCCACTCTGAACTTAAATAAAAAACTAAGTCAATATTTGAGTACCTATTTGAGTTTATCGTCATGAATATCCCCATGCAGTATCCCGAATTTCGTCCAATTGCCATAGCCATTGCAACCAGCGTTGTGGACCCATGTTCATATGAACTTTTTGTTTTGAAATTAGTTAAAGATTCACCCTTTGAAGTTTATACAAGTACTTAGGAGAAACCCTGTATAAAAAAAAAATGTATTGAAAAAAAAAAGAATATGTAGGTAATAATCTAATATACATACTAAAATAGAAAAAAACTGAACCGAAATGAACCAAAAATTTGGATTGTATTAAATTTGCATGGGATTCCTGTCTCCACCATCAAGATGCGTAATGAGATATTAATCAATACCTACCTTCCAGGTTTTCAAATTCCAAAACTTCGGTTTCCATTTCAACATTATGATCTGTGAATAAATGTTTTCTCAAGTCTAAATTGTGTTGGAAAGAAGTCTTGCAGTTCTTTTCCAAACATTTGAAACTCCATTTAGACTGATCGGATGAAACTTTATTTTTGACATTGTGAACTGTTCTTTCATGCTTGTTCAAATTGAACTGTTTCGAAAAACTTTTTCCGCAAATAGCACACAACACACCCATGATTACGCGATAATAAATTAGTTTCCAAGAGTACGATCGAAAAGACGCTACAAAACAACAATGACAACACGCAAATTCAAATATAATTTCCCGCAAAAACAAACATTACATAACCTCAAACCCCAAAACGTCAAAATGTATCCGTCATTTCATCCAACCATCCAACCAATGAAAACACGGAATCATAGTGGAGTTTATCCCCTCGTATGGATGAAGCCATTGACGGATGAAGCACAGACTCGTTTCATAGAATCTGTCAATATTGTCATCATCTGACGTCTTGTTGTCAGTGTCAGTATCAGTTTGTCTTTTTTTTTTGGGAATAATTTGGTCAGTTATTTCAAAATGTTTTGTTGATTCTCTGAATAATTATTACTTAGATTTCACTCTTGAATTACTGTTTTCTCAATCATGGCGGCTTATAATCGTGTTAAAAAGAAAATGGCAAAGCACCCAAAAAAAGAAATCCTTGAAACAAGCCCACACAGTGAACTGCAGCTAGAAGGTTAGTATTTTATTGATATTATTTTCAAGTAAGTAGTTGTGCTCTTGGAAAACCAAAATAACAATAATTTGATGTGCTGATAATTACATATTACTAAGAAAAAAAAAATCAAATTAAAAGTTAGGTCATTTGAGGCAGCCTTTAAGTAAATACCTATTTGATTCATATTCATGTTGAAGATTATGTTTTTTTCTCAACGGTAATTAATTTCAGCAGTGATTTAGCGGAATTCCTATTCACTTACAAAGTACAGTTAATTTTTTTTAAGAATTATAGCAGGAGTTATTGTAGGTTGCTAGGTTGAAGGTTGGCAAACATTTTCCCAAGCATTTTCCATTTTATTAAAAAATAGTCATACAATGAATTCAACTGTTTCGTTGTATTGTATGTTGTATTTTGCTATGCTCAAAATGTATTTGCTTGGCTTGGATGGGAAAAAACGTTCTAGAATAGACATAGACAGTGATGATAATTTTGGAATGGATTATCAAAACCCTTCTTTGATAATAATCTTATATTTCATCTTCTCATTTCAATTAGTTAGCACCTCGGTTAGCACTGGAACTGATAAAAATGGAGTGTACAGGGTGATTCATTTTCAGCGACAGGGTGCCAGTTCTCATAAACTATTCATCATAGAAACTCAGGGAAAAAAATCCTTAGATTAATGTACCCAAGAGAAAATGCTGTGAATATATTTGAAGCTTCTAGGATTGCCACAAGGGGGCGTAACGGTACTTTGAAAATAGAAAATCAACACATTTTCGAATTTTTTTCTTTCGAACTACCAAAAAAGAATATTATGGAAACAGATTGTCGATATTCTCACTTATAATCTCCCTAGAGCTCGAATTATTTCCGGAAATTTTGTCGAGTTGCGAATTTTATTGAAAAATTCGCAACGAGAACAGATTTCCGGATTTTTTATTCAAGCTCGCGGGATATTCGGCACGATAATTTCATGCCAAAACTATTTGAGAAGAACTACAAACAATTCAATTGGTGACATACTCGCATGTAAGGAACAGGCTGATTATTGTTACAGAGGCATATCAAAATATGAAATTTTCATAAATAGTAAGTGTTTTTGACAGCTGCCAAAGCCAGGGAAATTTCCACTTATTAATCTTTCAGTCACGTGATTATGGGTAGGGTGATTTCCGATAAAATTAGGTCGTTGCCATGGCAACATGTAAAAATGCAAGCGTATGATTCGCTACGATTGACGGGTATGAAATCTTCTACAAAATTGCCTCCCTGACACTTCTCTCTAAGTTGACAAATAAGACAGCTACAAGCCGTCAAACTTGATGTCACTAAATTGTCTATAACTTCGAAATTCCTTGACCGATTTAACTGTTCTTTAGCTCGTTTTAAAGAAGAAAATCTGCTCTTTCTGGTGAATGTACTCGAGGTCGATTTTATCTGCTTTAGCCGAACACACAAATGAATTGCAAACGTCAAACCTGTATTTGCGGTTTTTTCGAAATTTTCAAATGCAAACCCACTAAATAGATGCCTTCATCCTGTTATTTGGATCACTTTCATATAGATAATTTTTCCAAAAATATACAGGGTGTCCCAGCGAGGGTGGCCACCGGCCATATCTCAGAAACTACTGGACCTAAAAGTTCAGGAAAAAAAAAATTATCACTAAAGTGGCCACGAGAAAATGCTGGGAAATATTTATAACTTCGAAATTTTTCCGCTAGGGGGCGCGATCAAAGCTTAAATATTAAAATTCGAAATTTCTCCGGAAATTCTCAGATTGAGGTATATCTTTATCAACATGGTTAGAAAACCTAGACAATTTCACGTCTTTTTGGTACAGGGCTCATTGGCGTACCGATCTTCGTGTGAGTAGGGGAAGGTAGTGAAAGTGTAATTGTTCAAGTGGCTGTAACTTATAAACGACTTGTCCGATTTTGTTGCGTATAGGCTTGTTTGGAAGATAAATGTGAGTACTTTCGTATATCATATCCAGTGATGCGTGATTGTCTCCAGAAAAGTTGCTAGAAGGGGTAACTTGAATTAAAAACAGTGTTTTTCATTTGACCGCAAAAATTTAAATGGTATGGTATAATTCTGATAATAATAACTAGTCCAAATTATAAAAAATTTAATGTTTCAAGGTTTTTAAGGTTTTTTTTTTTTTTTTTTTTGTAAATTTAATCTTCATTTCGATTCTGTTATATTATACCGTACCATTTAAATTTTTGCGGTGAAACGAAAATAACAGTTTTTAATTCAAATTACGCCTTCTAGCAACTTTTCTGGAGACAATCACGCATCACTGGATACGATATACGAAAGTACTCACATTTATCTTTCAAACAAGCCTATACGCAACAAAATCGGACAAGTCGTTTATAAGTTACAGTCACTTGAACAATTACACTTTCACTACCTTCCCCTACTCAGACGAAGATCGGTACGCCAATGAGCCCTGTACCAAAAAGACGTGAAATTGTCTAGGTTTTCTAACCATGTTGATAAAGATATACCCCAATCTAAGAATTTCCGGAGAAATTTCGAATTTTGATATTTAAGCTTTGATTGCGCCCCCTAGCGGAAAAATTTCGAAGTTATAAATATTTCCCAGCATTTTCTCGTGGCCACTTTAGTGATATTTTTTTTTTCCTGAACTTTTAGGTCCAGTAGTTTCTGAGATATGGCCGGTAGCCACCCTTGCTGGGACACCCTGTATATTGAAAAAAAAATTGAAATTAACTAAAGAAGAACAGTAAAACTAGTGCCAATGTTCAAAAGCCCCACCGTTGGCAAGGTAGGTACTTCTATCTTTTTGACACATTCAAATTTACATAGACTGTCTCAAGAGTATTCCTCGACGGATTCCTGATGAATCTTCGTAACTCTTCTATTTCAAAAGATATAGAAACATTTGATTTTTGAAAGTGGTAGGAAATTATCCAAATAACATTATGAAGGCATCTATTAAGTGGGTTTGCATTTGAAAATTTCGAAAAAACCTCGAATTCATGTTGACTTTCAAAATTCATGTTGTATGGTCGGCTAAAGCGAATAAAATCGACACCGAGTAAATGCACCTAAAAAAGCAGATTTTCCTCTTCAAAATGAGCTTAGGAACAGTCAAATCGGTTGAGTAATTTCGAAGTTATAGGCAAATTAGTAACATCAAGCAACGGCATGTAGCTGTCTTATTTGACAACTAAGAGAGAAGTATCGGAGGGCAATTTTGTAGAGAATATCGTCCGAAATCTGTTTCCATATTCTTATTTGGTAGTTTACCGGGAAAAAATTCGAAAATGAATCGATTTTCTGTTTCCACAGTACCGTTAGGCCCCCTTGCGGCCACTCTAGAAGCTTGAAATATATTTACAGCATTCTCTCTTGGGCACATTACTAAACAGATTTTTTCCTGGGTCTCTATGATGAATAGTTTACGAGAACTGGCACCCTTGATTTCAAGACAAGATCAAGACAAGAACTAGATTTTCGAATTCAAGACAAGACAAGAAATTTTATGCCAATATCCAGGGTTCGAAGGATATATATCAACGATATATATCAGGATATATATCACGATATATATCATGATATTTATGTTCTGATATATATCATGGATATTTATTAAAAAAATATGAGACTAATTGAAAAATTTTATTTTCGTAAAAAATAGGTGCACGACTATGTTTTTCATCATTATTCGAACGGTGAATCCCCGAGCGCGATTGACACAGTGAAGTTGGCATTAGCGTGGAAGTTGGGTTAGGTTTGAGAATGTAGCTATCAAAGATCAGTTGTTTACGTGATTTTTTCGTGAATAGTTACTTAATTTAATTATTGATAGCGATGTTTTAACGTCTCAAAATATTAACTGCTGCTGACTATTGAATCTGTGATTGAAAATGCCAAAGGCGAAGCATCCAGTATGGGTTAAATTCGAGTGTGTGACTTCAAAAAATACTGGTAATTGGGCGCGATGTAAAATTTGCAAGAAAGAAATGCAAGGGATTTCTTCCCGGATGCAAAAGCATGTGGAAACATGTAAAATTGATCTTCAGAATACGAAATCCGGATCAACAAATGTCGAGTTGCAGCAGATTATGCCATCCAAAAGTAAAGCGGTGAGTACAAACAAGTTATGGTATATTGGTAGGTAGTGAATAATTTTTTTGCAAGAAGATCATATCTGGTTTAAAATTAATCTTCAGTGTTTAAAATAGAGTTGAGTTGGAATCTATTCCAACCTTTATTAAACTAAAATAAATTGGCGTTAAAAATTAACGTCAAATAATGAATCATTAGTGTAAAATACATTGACAATGGGAGCCAATAATGGTGTAAAAAATAATCGCATGTCTAAAAGTCTTGTTTTGTCCCTCTTTTCTCTCAAGGTAAAAAGTGGCTCTTTCGAGTGGTGGTGGTTTTTTGGAAAATATCGATAGGACACGTAACTGACAAATAAATTGAAGTTTTTAAATGCACCATTAAGTTGGAATGGATCTGGGAGGTGACTTATCCTCCTGAAGCTGAAACTTCTCATGTATTATATTCGTCTGATGATGAAGATGAACCACTAATTAATTATATCAAGTGAAATAGTTTTTAATTTATCATAACTCGCCATATTATTTGTTGAATAAAAATTTATGTTATATTATTCTTCAGCCCAGTTTGTATTGTTTTTTGAGCGTTTTTATTGGAATAATCATTGTTTTTGTGAATAAAAAGTACAGTGGCAGTATATTCTTATTATTTATAAATTTTTTACATTAGAAAAAAAATATCCAAACATAAAAAATAAATATCAAAATTGGATATACAGGGCTTTTCACTTAAAACTCCCCACGTCAATATCTCGGAAACGAATAGGAATATTTCATTTCTGTAAAAAGTAGTCAATGTATGGGGTCGAGTAGTTATTTTTCACAGTTAAACAAATTCGACGCCTACCAAGAGTAAAGCGTCGCGACGCATCGAAAATATTAATCGATTGCAGGGACTTTGAAATTACGCGCATGCTAAAGTACATGTTATTTATAAACTTTTTTGTTATTCAGTCGAACTCATTTATTCTACACAGTTTTGAGATATACAGCGTGTCCAAGATAAGGATGTCTATCAAGGGGATCTTGAAAACCGTGAGAGATACAAGGTCGGTTAAATGGAGGCAAAGTTGCGTATTTTGATGCTTAACAAAATGCCGTTTTAAAAGCCAAGAAATTCCGACTAAGTCCGAAATTATCCGAAAAAAACCTAAATTTTTCAAAATTGTTTTCTTTTTTTTTGACCACATTTAAAGAGATATTTTGAAATGAATGGAACTTCTTCATTGCCGCTTTTTGCCCTTTACAAGATACCCTTATTAAATTGAAGAACTGACGTTTCGTCTATGAGCAGCCATCATCAACTTTGTTTTTTTAAATACGGTCCTGGATTTTTTATGACGGATTTTGAGGGCCTCTTATCCTTCCTAAATCAACAATGTATCGCAATTATTCAAAAAAATTATGTTGATGGATTTTTCCATAAGAAATCATGTGTTAGAGAGAGACAAAAAATACATTTTTCATAGGATTAAAAACAACCACCTCTTTTTTGATTAGTGCGATACCTCGTTGGTTTAGGAACATAAGAGGCTCTTAAAATCCGTAATAAAAAATCCAGGACCGTATTTAAAAAAACAAAGTTGATGATGGCTGCTCATAGACGAAACGTCAGTTCTTCAATTTAATAAGGGTATCTTGTAAAGGGCAAAAAGTGGCAATGAAGAAGTTCCATTCATTTCAAAATATCTCTTCAAATGTGGTCAAAAAAAAATGAAAACAATTTTGAAAAATTTAAAACAAAAAAGTTTATAAATAACATGTACTTTAGCATGCGCGTAATTTCAAAGTCCCTGCAATCGATTAATATTTTCGATGCGTCGCGACGCTTTACTCTTGGTAGGCGTCGAATTTGTTTAACTGTGAAAAATAACTACTCGACCCCATACATTGACTACTTTTTACAGAAATGAAATATTCCTATTCGTTTCCGAGATATTGACGTGGGGAGTTTTAAGTGAAAAGCCCTGTATATCCGATATATATCGGATATATATCCGATATGATGATATTTATATAAATATCATGATATTTTCGAACCCTGCCAATATCAAAATTTCTTGACAAAAAAATCTTGAAAATATTTACTAATAAAAACCGTAATTCATTCATTAATGGAAACTGTATAGAATCGCGAAAAAATCGATACGTATTTGTGTATTTCGTTCAAATATCATCTTTCCAAAAGTTATTTGTCTCTAATCCTGTATATTTAGATATACTGGAGCATGGTGTGACGTCATAGTTCAGCTTTTCAGAATAATAATAGTCCAATGCGTTATACCTTCGTCAATTTTTGACGAAGGGCCGATTCTACAATCCAAGTATATCCGGGGAATAATCAATACTCCGTATAATCAATGATGATTATATGGGGTAATACGGAGTATTGCTTATTCCAAGGATATACTTGGATTGTAGAATCGACCCTGATAAAAAACACGTGTGTTATAAATTTTCCTGGACTTTCGAAACCAGCAATAAAATGAGGATACTTTGAAATGCGGGGGCTACTTTGATATCCACGTCTTTGTTTAATTGTGAAGGTTTTTTACAATGTGACGCTTCGTTACAAGCTCATAACAAAGAGAATATCCTGAAGAAAATTGAAAAAACCCTTTAAAATAAAAAGAATATAAAAAAATTACTTGGTGTCAAAGTAACCCCCGCAGATCAAAGTGACAACATTCTATGGTATCTACTTTGATAAGTTTAGACAATGGAGTACTTAGATATGGAAGGGAGGCAAAAAATGCATATGCATACAATTTGGAAGTCCTTGTTTTTATTTTGACTTGCTCCAAGACTCCAAAACTTTTGGCTGGGTCTTTCAGACTATTCGAATACGTACAACTGCCGTCGAAATCGAATATTCTCCCTTAATTATTATCTATCAATTTAAAAGGTCCCTTACAACCAAGAGCGAAGGGAATCCCCGTTTTGTCAAGATTTTTCAAGATCTTGAAATTTCTTGAATCAAGACAAGATAGGAGTTCTCAAGAAAGCGTCAAGACAAGATTTTTTTGATTTTTTAACATTTTTCTCAAGGCAAGACAAGAAAATCACTATCAAGACAAGATTTCTTGCCTTGTCGAACCCTAATTACGAGGCTGTGAAATGACTTATTAAAGTACGAGTCAAGATGTTTATGAATTCCTAAACGAGTAGTTTAATGACATCTCACGACTGTGTATCGTACAATGTTTTATTTCATACTGTGACAATTCTTTTAAGTCGGTTTAAGAGAGCAAGTGGTTTTTCTTGTCAGACCATCTCACAGTCTTACCATGAGATGTCGCTAGCCAAACCATGTCACAGATACAAACACCTCCAAAAGTTTTAGACCCTCATGATTTTTCCTCATTCGAAATGTGTATTGCTTTTAGCAACTCTAAAACCGCATATCTAGGCTTTAAAATTGACAATCGTAGTGTAATTCACAGAATGGGTATAATTTTTGCCCGTCTTTCGAATGAAGCTTTCCATTTTTTTCTAAAATCACTTTGAAAAACCGGCTTTTTTCTTCTTTCAGGGGTCAAAAAGGCACAATGACTTTTCATTTTTCAACAAAGAAAAAGTCTGAGCACCTAAACTGGGAAAAAGAATAGAGTATATATTTATGCAGGGTGGTCCAACTTTTCCTGCTTGAATTTCGGAATCGATACCTAGATAATCGAAAAATAATGTGAGTTTGTAATCTAGGTTCATTTTTTCATGTTATAATATTAGTTTTATTTTCATCAGTGGCGTACGTACGGGTACCGATTGCGACATTTAAATGCAAAAACAGATATGCCACTGGTTACTGGTTTATCTCACATATAATTTTTTATTTTGAGATAAACGAGTGGCATTTCTGGTTTTTCATTAAAAATATCGCAATCGGTAGACGTACGCACGCCACAGGGGGAAATAAAAATGATACCACCACATGAAAAATGAACCTAGATCACCTCTCTACACGTGCCAAATTTCATTTGAGAATCTCAATTGGTAATAAACATACAGGGTGGTGCAACCAAGATGGGGTGGAGGATTGTGGGAAAATGGTGAGAAATTTGGATATTTTTTTTTTGTATATTATAGTTAGTCAAAAAGGCTATGTTTTAAAAATATAGTCATAGTACAGGGTGTCCCAAAAAGTTCGAGGCAAACCAAACTTGTATTTTTCAAATGGAACCCCCTGTATATTAATTGATATTTCAATTCTTTCTTCAATTTGGAACAAAAATTGTAATACAACTAATGTTCCTAAATTCAACCGTTATCGAGATATCGCGTTTCAAAAATGGCATTTTTGCAGATTTGACATGCTATAAAACTCAAACTATTCAAGTTAGAGAAAAATGGATTGTACATTCCTATCTTAACTTTTCAAGAGCTATTCAAGGAGATTAAATTCATTCTTGTGAAAAAATGTCAAAATGTGCCGAAAAAAGTTGATAGTTGACGTTACCTTCTATCCAAATGACAGAAGAGCTCTTGGAAAGTTAAGATAGGAAAGTGCAAACCATTTTCCTCTGACTTGAATAGTTTGAGTTTTAGAGCATGTCAAAGTTGCAAAAATGCCATTTTTAAAACGCGATATCTCGATAACGGTTGAATTTAATGACATTAGTTGTATCACAATTTTTGTTCAAAATTGAAGGAAGAATTGGAATATCAATTAATATACAGGGTGTTCCATTCAAAAAAATACAAGTTTGGTTTGCCATAGACTTTTTGGGACACCCTGTACTATGGCTATATTTTTAAAACATAGCCTTTTCGACTAACTATTATAAACAAAAAAAAAATATCCAAATCTCTCACCATTTTCCCACAATCGTCCACCCCATCTTGGTTGCACCACCCTGTATTGATAAAATTCGTTTTTTTTTCTTAAATTTCAACACCCTGTAACTTTTTAACGAAGCATTATTCGCACATAGTTTATTGACCAACCACATTATCTTTCGATTATCTATCGATTCTGAAATTTAGGCAGGTGAAAGTTGGACCACCCTGTATAACCAGATTTTTAATGTCTCTAGAAATTGGATGTGTGTGTAGTTCCTAAGGCACCAACATTTTATGTCAAGGTATTAATCAAAACAACGAGATGTTGCTATTCAGACCATGCTACAATTTCAAAAATAAGTTAAAATTAGATATTCCTCTAATCCAATTTTCCTTGGTCTGATGATATAATGTGTCATTTACCGGACTGGTTTTGAGTCCGGTAAGTAATACATTACAGTGCAGTATGAAATAAAAAAAAAATGGTCAGTTCGTTCCACGATACACATTATTATGTTTTTTCCATATTTTTAGATCATTAGTTACTGGCTTATTCTTCAAATTTTACTTTTGAATTGCAGAATTCACAGAGAATGTTCGACGTTCCCAACAAGACAGTTTAGGGATAAAATTGGTGAGCGAAGAGAAGCTGAAAGGTTAGTATTTTGATGATATTTGTAGACAGCTATATTCTAGAACTAGGTAGGTACCACCAAATTAACGTGAACTTTTATATTTGATGATCAACTATCACATAATATCAAGGAGGTAATGTTCAATTTGATTCCGGTAAAAGTGCTGTTAGATTTATGAGAGAGATTATATTTCTTAAAAAGCTTGAACATGCATAGGGGAGAGAGAGGGCAACATGAAGAACGGGGTAAGTTAATGAATTATTGCATTTAAAACGAAATTTATGAATGCCAACCAGTTGGGAATCTGACATTGCACAAAACTTTGCTTAAAAGACATGATCTTCTTTGTCCATCCTGTATAGGTGGATAAATTAAAGAAATACACTGCTTCAAACATGTACAGGGTGATTCATTTTCAGCGACAGGGTGCCAGTTCTCGTAAACTATTCATCGTAGAGACTTGCGGCAGAAAATTTTATTACTAAAACGGCCAAGAGAAAAACCTGGAAAATATTTTCAAGTTTCTGAAATGGTCGCTAGGGAGCGTAACAACCAACACCAAGTTGAAAAATATGATTTTTATGGAGTTTTGTCCAATGAAAATATATCGATAAGCTCATTTTCGGATTTACTGACTATTTACCTACACTTTTTGTCCAAAACGTTTTTTTCTATCTATCATAATAAAGTGGTGGGGGAAGTTCAATTGTTTTATTAAACAAACGGAGATTTCTCCTGTTTCGCTTGACCGATTTTAACGAACTTGGGCTCATATGAAAGAGAATAGTCTGCGTTATAAAATGCTCATTTGCTTTTTAATTTGTAACATTCGCCGTCGCCGCTAGATGGCGTTAACTGAAATGGTAGCATATTTTTGAGTTTTTTTCAAAAAAATCAAATGTAATGGTATATCCATTTTCATATATTTTAAAAGGGGATACATTTTTCCATTAAAAAAATTAAAAAAAAAACAAAAAAAAAATTAAAAAATAACAAGAAAAACTCATTAATTTTTTTGTTTTTTTTTATAGGAAAATGTATCCCCTTTTAAAATATATAAAAATAAATATACCATCACATTTGATTTTTTTTGAAAAAATTCAAAAACATGCTACCATTTCAGTTAACGCCATCTAGCGGCGACGGCGAAGGTCAAAAATTCAAAACCAAAAAAGTTTTTTGAAGTGCAGAAGTGCAAGCTCGTTTAAGCCGGTCAAGCGAAACGGAAGAAATCTCCGTTTGTTTAATAAAACAATTGAACTTTCCCCACCAATTTATTATGATAGATAGAAAAAAACGTTTTAGACAAAAAGTGTAGGTAAATAGTCAGAAAATCCGAAAATGAGCTCATCGATATATTTTCATTGGACAAAATTCCATAAAAATCTACTTGGTGTTGGTTATTACGCTCCCTAGCGACCATTTCAGAAACTTGAAAATATTTTCCAGGTTTTTCTCTTGGCCGTTTTAGTAATAAAATTTTCTGCCGCAAGTCTCTACGATGAATATTTTACGAGAACTGGCACCCTGTCGCTGAAAATGAATCACCCTGTACAGGGTGACTGTTCATATTTTACTCACTAGATATCTCAGTTGATATTGATCTTACGAAGAAGTTCAAATGAGCAAATTTGCAGTATTTTTATTATTATGCTAAGAGCCGATATTTCAATGTCCATTTAAGATTAAGGTACACTTGAAGGTTATTTTGGACCTTGAATTTGTCTCCTGTGAGTGCTGTGTCTCAAATGCGACACTCACATTAGATCCTTAGCTAAATGAAAGGAATGGCGCAATTAAAAGACGGTAATTTCGGTGGCCAATTTGGAAATTTACATCAACTTCAAGTATACCTTAGCTAAAATGTCACTTGAGGTGACATTGAAATATCGACCCTGAGATATGCAAAATTGAATCTAAATCCTACAAATTTTACTATTTTTTAAATGGGACACCCTGAATATTTTTGGCTAGAATGATAGATAATTTTTTTCTGATTCCAAATATATCATGCAGGGTCCTGCATTTGGGCGTCAGGGCAACCATAGCGTCCTTATTTACCACGGAAGAAAAAAAAGTTTAATACAAAAGTTGTAGGATGTGAGTTGATTCATATTTTAAATAGTACATTTTGTATCAAGTCAAAATCATCTTTCGTCCGTGATGCAAACAGTGCTTTTTGTACAACCAGTTTGTAATCATGTGAATAATTATGAAAATCAAAAATAAATAGTCGATCCGATACACTGCACTACACTGCTAACAAGTCAGACAACTGACGAGTGACAACTGTCAATCATGGTATTCTTGGTTACAATAGGTGTGTTCCTGTATTCTTTTGTGGTGCGCATTCATTGTCACCGAGATTGTCACGTGATAAGTTCCTTTTAGTATGCTAGACTGTCACGTGGTTATTAGATTCAGAGGCGTTGGGATCCAAGGAACCGTTGCTAAGCGACCTACTTTTGCGCCCGCGGGCGCGAAAGTACTTTTAGGCACGGCTGCCAAAATAGGCGACTTTCCGCCTGCTTTGCATGCATTGAAAAGTGGACTTCACGTTTTGGTTGTACAAAAAATATTTTTTATCATACAGGGTGGTCCAAAAAACTGTGACGACATAAAATATATATGTTTTAAATGACACACCCTGTATTTTTCGCACATTCAGGATTTGTTGTTTTCTCGTATGTGCCAAAATAATTTATTATTTGCTTCAATATTTTAGGAGCAATAAATAAAAAAAGATAGAAAGATCGTTTTGCACGCCTGGAAAAATTAGAAAAAAAATCTTTGTAGATCTGTTTTGTCCCAGCTAAATAGTGTGAACAGTAATGATAGAAGTCTAATATCGTCAGAATAATATCAGTCCTCTAGCATTTCTGTTCACACTATTTAGCTGGAACAAAACAGATCTATCAAGATTTTTTTTCCAATTTTTTCACGCGTGCAAAAGGATCTTCTCATTTTCATTTTCTTTTACTTGTTGCTCCTGAAATATCGAATCTAAAAAAAAATATTTTGGCACATAAGAGAGAACAACAGAAGGATCCTGAATGTGCCAAAAAATACGAGGTATATCATTTGAAAAATATATATTTTATGACGTCACACTTTTTTGGACCACCCTGCATATTCAAAAATATTTTCAAAATATGCGCATCTTACAACTTTCGTATCAAACTTTTTTTTCTAATGTTCTAAATAAGGACGAGGATGTCCGACGCACTAATGCAGAACCCTGTATATGTTAGTATTTGGTTCAGTCGTTTTTGCGCTATTCAAGTTCAAAGTCCCATAGAAATTATATTCTGGGTTGCTAATATACGGGAGAATCCAGATCAACATAATGTAATTCTCATGAAACTTTGAACTTGAATAGCGTAAAAACGGCTGAACCAAAGAACAACATATTTTATGTTATATTTGGAATCAGAAGAAAAAGTTCTACCATTTTAGCCAAAAATTCAGGGAGTCCCATTTGAAAAATTCCATGTTGTGGACATTTTTCAGGTTTTTGATGCATTTTCGCATGTCTTGGTATCGGATTCTGAATCACCATGAAAAATACTGCAAATTTGCTCATTTGAACTACTTCGTTGAGTCAAAATTAACTGAGGTATCTATTGAGTAAAACATAAACAATCACCCTGTACAGGGTCTTCTCGTATATTTTTGCAGCCCACCTAGATAGTTTATTTGAAAAGATATTAAGACAAGGTAAATGCAGAAGTTTCATGTTTTTTCTATGAACTTTGAGGATCTGTAGGCTGAAATGTTGGTAATTAAAAAAAATATATTAAAAAAATGAGAATAAGAATTTTTAAAACTGACAATCTTATACAAACTTACCTATATTTAGGAAAGAGGGATATAATATTGACGGGAATTTATCGCTCTCCTTCGGGTTCTGACAGACTTTTTATGGAACACTTCGACTCGCTGCTTGAGGAATTGATGGGTGTCTCGGGAACACAGCTGATTTTGGGAGACTTCAACTACGATTTTAACAGAGATGAGTACTATACCAATAAACTCAAGCAAACTATAAACGTCAACGGCCTTAGACAGATGGTTAATGAATTCACCAGAATAACTGACAGAAGTCGTACACTTATTGATTATGCAATCACCAACGATGCATCCCAGGAATGTAGAGTACTCTTGAGACCCAAAATTGGTGATCATCTCATGTTGGAAATTAAAATCGATACACATAAAACAGCCTATGAGACTATAGAATATAAAACATTCAAATACGATGAGCAAAAAATGTTGAATGATATTCGCAGGAGTGAATGGAACAACAATATCACCAATACTGACTTGTTATCGAGCAGTTTGATTTCCAGCATCTCGAATTCAATTAGGGAAATGACAGAAATAAAGGTTAAAAAAGTTTACACCAGACATGAAAATAACAAATGGATTACGACGGACATCATTCGAAGAATTAAGCAGAGGGACGAGACATATAGATCAGCAGTTTTTTTAAACGACCAGAATTTATGGAACGAGTATAAAATTATCAGAAATGAAGTCGCCTCACTCATCAGAAAAACCAAAAATGAATATCTTATGCAGGTCCTGGACGAAAATAGGAAGAATTCTCAAAAGTTGTGGAAAAATTTGAAAGCACTACTGCCATCAAACGAGTCTAGTCAAGTTAGTGAGATAAGGGTCAACAACACTGTGATAACTGATAACTATGATATATCGAATAGCTTTAACAACTACTTTATTGATAGTGCAAATGACATCAAATCAGGGATTAAACCTATTCATAGCCACCAATATATTTTGAGTTTTATTCCTACCGTGGGCAAAATGGACAAATTCGAACTAGTTTCAATGAAATACCTCAATACGACCTTGAGAAAAATGAAAAATAAAGCGGGTTGTGATGATCAAATATCAGTGAGTGTTCTGAAGGATGTCTTCGATGTATTCGGTGATCGTTTTATTGATGTTATCAATAATTCACTCTATTATGGACAGTTTCCTCAGGAGTGGAAATGCTCCGAAATAATACCCATTCAGAAAATCCCCAAAACCACGAAGATAGAAGAGTTTCGCCCTATCAACAAATTGCCACCATACGAAAAGTTCCTGGAGCTTATCGCCAAAGACCAACTATTGAGATTCTGTGATAAACATGCTGTGATAAATGAAGGACAGTCAGGGTTTAGGGGCAACCATTCCTGTGAAACAACATTGGTTCAGGTCTGTGATGACTGGTTGAGGAGTATCGATGACGGAAATTTTGTGCTATCGGTATTCTTGGACTTCAGGAGGGCGTTCGAGACAATTGATAGACGGTTACTCTTGGATAAACTGAAGAGGATGGGCATCGGGGGAACAGCTCTCAAATGGATAGCCTCGTATCTAGACAAGCGAATGCAAAGGGTCAAATTCAACAACGTTTTATCAGAAAAGAGGGAAATCACCATTGGAGTACCACAGGGAACAGTGTTGGGACCGCTTTTGTTCTTACTCTACATCAATGATATTTTCCAACATGTGCAGTTATGCAAAATGAAACTCTTCGCAGATGACACCATGTTATATATATGTGGATCGAATGTACAAACAATGTTGGAAGATTTGAACAAAGATTTGACAACTCTGGAGGAATGGCTAGGTGATAATAGCATGCAACTGAACATTAAAAAATGCAATCATCATCTTTGGGACACCCACACAAATTAAAAAACTTGAAGAAGACCAGATTTCAGTATCATTAAATGGGGAAGCTATTGAACGAGTGAAAGTGATCAAGTATTTGGGCGTCATGCTTGACCAGTACCTCTCTTTCAACCAACACGTTGATTACATATGCGGGAAAATGTCTAAAAAGATATTTTTCTTACAACGAATTGGAAAACACCTGACGTTTTACATGAAGCTGCTCCTTTACAAAGCAATAATTGCCCCGCACCTCGAGTATTGTTCAACCATGCTGCTGAATCAACCTCAAAAGAAGATTTTCCAAATTCAGAAAGTTCAAAATCGCGCTTTACGAGTGATTTTAAGTACTAGTCGTTATACACCTGTGATATATATGTTAAACAGTCTTAGTCTTCTGAATGTCCAACAATTGATACTATATAAAAGTGTCATCTTTGTGTACAAAATGAAATATGGACTTTTACCGGAATATTTGTGTAGAGAGTTGGTTTATGTAAATGATATCCACAGCTATGGAACTCGAAATAGAGGTGATTTTTATGTTCAAGGATTCAGATTATCAAAGACAAAATCAAGTCTATTCTATCAGATCAGGGTCTCATCGAATTTAATAAATTGACACCAGAATTAAAAAACACAGAAAATTTTCAATATTTTAAAAGAGCTCTGAGGGAATATGTATCGAAAACATTTTAAATATTTTTATTGATGTACTTTTTAGTACTATACAACTTAATTGTATTTATTGCATATTTTACCAATTTGTTGTTTTATTTGTTTTTTTTTTTTTTACAGGTATTTGACATGAGTGTTTATTTTTAGTGATAGCACACATGTGTACGTACCTATGTCATATTTGCATTTTTTTTTTTTATAAGTTAATTTTATTAATTAGTGTTCAACTATAGCGTTAACTTTTTATTATTGTATTTTGATAGCTATTTTGCTAATAAACGATATTTATTATTATTTTCAATGCTCAATGAGATAAAATTATGAAGATTGAGGGTTTCCATTTAGAAAAATTCATTTTTGGCAGTTTTCTTAAATTGATTTTTGGTATTTTTTTGGCGCGTAATGATAGTTACCAGGATATTGTAAAAAATCTTTGAAAGTACGTCCCTGTCAACAAGAAATCCAATACAAATTGAACAATAAAGGCTTCCTTACACGATAAATTTACATTTAAATAGGAACCTACATTCACAAATGCGGGTGTTTCCCGCTGTAAAAGCCGAGGAAACTGCGGTTTGTCGATCAAAACGTTCGAAAAAGTCTAGAAGAGGTTCATTTAGGTTAGTTTGTACAAACGGTTCAAAACTGTGCCCAATAATTGATCAAAAAGGGTAAGTTCGCGAACGAGGTCAAAAGGTCCTCACATGAAGGTTTGTCCATACAATTTCTGATGGCACTCAGTTGCAAGTCTTGGTCTTGGTCCTGAACTTCTCTTGTCCAAAATATAGGGAAAGATCCTGTTTTCGTCCTCGAAGAATTGGTCAAGGATCTCCCGGCTCGATATCTCTTTCCGTTCCGAAAATATCGAGATTTCAATTTCTGTAAAAATTTTCATGTTGCAAAGCAACTATACAGCACTCTAGTTTATTCAATAATCGATCGTTTCCATACGTATCAGCGTACCTGTACAAGGTTAGTCTTTAACTTGGAAGAAATTCAGTACCTACCTGCATAAATCATTTTAAATTGAAAGAGGTTCTTGGACTTGGGACCAAATAAATGGACTAACCCAAGTCCAAGAACCTCTTTCAATTTGATTATCCACAAGGGACAAAAAATAATTCTAACATAAAATAAATCATTTTTTTTTATGAAAATATGCTCGGACAAGTCGATTAGTATTAATTTCGATCTTTTTTATGTACGAAAGTTCAAAATGTCCCAAATTTGAGATATGACGTCATTGAATAAAAAATTCACGGATGTGTAACTTGATTAACCATTTGAAAAAAGATTGGTTATCATTCAAAAAAATAGTCGATGTAATATCTCAAATTTGGGACAACCTGTATTTTTTTTTTGTGGTGTAACGCTTCGAAATGTGCTAAATTTCCTGAATCATGACGTCAGACCATGCTCAGTATTTCTATATATTTATACAGAATTTAAAACTTGATTAACTTTGGAAAAAATCATTTCAATTAAATAAGAAAAAATACCTATCGATTTTTTGCGATATTCTACAGTTTGCAATAGATAAATCGATTTAATCTTCCATGCAAATTCCCCATTAGAGATGGGCACTTTCCAACACTACCTATATAGAAATATCAAGGTGTCTCATGGTGGCCCCTGTCCAAGGTTGATTGATGGTGATAAGGTTGCGTCGTAATACGTTCGGGTGTCGGGCGAATCAGAATTCAGACAAAAATGACGTCAGTCGGCTCCGATTTGATTCCGAAATTCTAATACACATCTAAAACAAAAGATCACATATGGTTCACACTTAACAATGAAAAGATATTTCAATGTATACCAAAAGCTGTGTAATAATTTACCCTCCAATTCGTTCAAAAAGGGCTCGGTAAAAAAAGTTTTAAAACCTTTAAGTATTTTTTATAATAAGATGACACACCGATAACAGGAACGTCATTGATGGAGCTCAGTGTTGTCACCAAAATGGGATCGATTCGGTTTAACGATCGTGGATTTCTGATTCCCTAGTTACGGGGCAACCTTTACATATCAAATAAGCTTGGTTCCTGTATCAAGGTTGCCCATTCTCTCCTACTTTGAAATGTGTTGTCCATTTCACAATTCAAAATAGGTTCTCAAAGCGTTCTCAAATACTATGTATTATAGGTGCTTCGAACCAATTTCCAAGTCATGTATTAGATTACTTTTTTTATTTCACTTTTAAATTGCAGTTAGTACCTCCATTATGGGTCGAGCTGGTGCGAGTGTTATCTCCCAAAATGTAAGCGGAGAACCAATAACTGGGAGTCAGATGCGGGTGACTGGTAAGTATTTTGTTAATATATTTGAATAGTTGTGCTTTCATCCGAATATAGATTTGGCTTATAATCGTCTGAAAAATATTCTACCCAACTGTTTTTCTTCATACCGTTGAACTTAGGTATGGTGTTGTTTTTTGATACACAGGTTGAGTAATTATTATGGGTAAGGTAAATTGCGCCTCAACCGTTAAAGATATCGAAATGAGCAAAATGGATTTGATTAAGGGATGCCCCAGAGCAATTTGTGAAAAGGTTTTTCAATGTACAGGCTGTATCATATTTGCAGAGCTGTCATCAACATAGTTTTTTTTAAATAGCAACCCCTTTGTTCATCTTTAGATATTTGAATTTGCACCTTTTCGAGCATCTCAAATCCGTTTTGTTTTTGGAATTCACTTCAACCGTTCAAAAGCTTTTCCACTTTTTATAAAAATTGATGCGTCTGCAACCATTGATTAGAGGCAACACAGTGCACTTGGTTTTTGAGATATAAAGTTGACATTTTGCCAGTGTTTAATCAACTGCCTTGGGAATCTTTTGGTGGCCATCGATTTTCATTATGGTACCACTTTGCTGTGACACTTCAATGTTGGTTAACTTTAATAGCAACCCCTGTATTTTGTTGCAATGACATTTATTGTATTCCTTTCAAAACTAGTACTGATCAAAGAAACATGAATTATTGACGGAACAAGGAACTAATGTTATTTATACTGAGGTTAAACCAAAAGCGAGATCATTGAACCGCAAAACACATTTTTTTTTTCAAAATAATGCCTGGTTTACATTCAATTTCATTTCGAAGTGGAACTGTTAAATTTTCGCGTGCCAAATGGGAATCATAATAATATGGTACCATCCACATTGAATTTGATGTAACCGGAGTAAGCGTGACTTTGAAAACCAAAACAATATAGATGATTCCCGTTTGCTAAACGGAAATTTGACAGTTCCAGTTCAAAAACTAATTGAATGTAAACCTTACATCACCTACTATACAGGGTGTCCGGTTAGTATATGGCAAGATTTCGGGAGCGTATAGGGGAGGTCAAAATAACCCCAATTTGTCATGAAACTTTTTTTCTCTAGAGCGCCTCTCCGGAGGATACAGAGCTCTAAAGGGGTACCCATAAATTTTAGTATGTTGTGATGGCCTATACAGGGTGTCCGGTAAGTATATGGCATAATTTCGGAAGCGTGTAGGGAAGGTCAAAACAACCCCAGTTTGTCATTAAACTTTTTTTATCCAAAGCGCCTCCTAACGGAGATACAGAGCCCTAAAGGGGTACCCATCGATTTAATTTTTTAGCTCTCACTTTTGAACCAGCTTGTAAAATTGAATGGAATTAAAGTTTGTTGTGTGGGCCATAAAGACTCATAAAACCATAGTAAAGTCAGAATTTGAAGTTGTAGGGGGAACCAGGAACGGACTGGCCACCAAACTGTTTGGGTCCAATTTTTGACGGATGAAATTCTAAAAAGCTGAAAACTACTTTTTCAGATACTCTGACCTTTTTGCTCCTCTTTTGTTCCGATAAAACTTACCGTTTTCGAGAAAAATAGCTTTTCGTTTAACAGGTTATTGCCATAATACACTAAAATACTACGGCGAGACACCAGTTGTTGTTATTGTTGGTATTGACATTTTTTTTGACACTCTCAGATTGATTGGCTTTACTAGAATTTGTCAAAATAATAAAAAAAAATTACCTGTTTTTTTTTGAAAATTTTATTTTTTTTTCGATTTTTTATTCCAGTTCTCAACTTATTCTATATAGGTAATCAATCTGGGAGTGTCAAAAGATTTTTCAATACCAAAAAAACCAACAACTGGTGTCTCGCAGTAGTATTTTAGTATATGTTAATGCAATAACCTGTAAAGCAAAAACCTATTTTTCTCGAAAACGGTTATGGCGGGTTTAGCGAAGGCATCATAAGCATAACTTATTGATCAAAGCGTTATTCTAGGGCACAAGTCATAACAGTTAAATGTATGGATACAAACTACAGTGTTTATTGAGAACATAAGTCTCAATGATTAAAGCATAAACATAATGCATAAGCGTAAAAGTTCCCAACTTTCAACTTTTATGCACCGTGGGATGGGGCTACTTTGATCAAATTAAAAATTAATTTTTCAGTATCGCCTTGAGTTTAGCGATTCGGTTCGTCAAAAAAATATTGAAATATCGGGTTTGCTTCTTCTTTCGAAAAACATTATGATATTGAAAAAACATTGAGTACTTTTTGAGTAAAAAAAAAAAGTTGTCAATTATAAAGTTACACCTGAAGTGGGGTTACTTTGATCGAGTCATTATTTCACGTCATAATTTCAAAGAAACCCCATATAACGTCCAAATCTCTATTAAAAATGAAAAGAGAAGACATTAATTTACAAAAAATGTGTGAAAGAAAATAGTATTCTGGAAAGTCGCTTTACTGGTATAAAAATACAAATAGCTTTCCACTTCTGAAGTTATTGCAACCATAAAAAGTGTTCCAAAATGAGAATTTCTATTAAACACTGGCGTACCTCGTCACGAGGTACGCCAGTGCACGTTCCGGGTTGCGTATTGGCATTCCTTACTACGCTACAGAGCATAGATGAGCTGTACCGCAGTAAAGTATGGCTGGGCTGGGCGCACAATTTGTTCAGCCATTGTTTACTACGATACAGACCGAATGCGCTGTATGGAAAAAAAGTTTGGTAGGGATGGATTTGTTCACTCAATCCATTAATTATAATCGTTCACTACGATTAATGGAAATTAATTACATACATATATAAATATTTTCTTTTATAAAGGTGAATCTAGAAATATTTTACTATTATTTTAATGTGCCGATGTGTGAAATGGCTTCACGGAGCCATTTTTAATTTCGCAAATTTGAACTGAACAAAGTTTCAACTTTTTTAATTTGAGTACACAGGGTGCTACTCAATGATAGGCCGTAATTCCAAAGACGCATTCCTGAACCAAGGATTCAAGTAGAAAAGGTCTTATAGGTAAACATATTGTCATTGTGTCTTGAATATAAATATTCTGGTTTTCGAGATACAGGTTTAGAAATAAATCGTAAAATTAGCAAAATCCGAAATTTTCCTTCTGTGGTTTTTGTGCAATAGGGGTGGTCCTTTTGAATTGTGCTACAGCATAATAATTATTCTCAAATTGTATATGAGAAGAGTTTGACTGACTTTACCTCATCATTTTGTTTTGAATTTAATTATTTCCGGATTTAGCGGCCTGCATTTTATCCCCTAGTCCGATAGAGAATTCTTTCCTGATTTCAAATAGTTAGTTGTTTTCTATACATGGAATAGTTGGCTGGTCTCTACCAATCAACACCTTCTCTGTCCAATTTATTATCATTATTCCTTGTATGGAAAAACGTTAATATCTTTTTAACCCTTAGAGATAACACCCCCAACACTTATTCATTTGAAATCAAGAAAAATCAAGAATCAAAGATTGTTAAAGTGCGAATTTTTAATTTTTTTTCAACTTGATATTTTCGGTTGAAAATTTGTATAGACCCGTTTTAAAGGATGCTGAATCCAGTGGCGCACACAGATTTTTTCTAAAAAAATCGCTAATATGGTTTCCTGAAATTTTGCTCTTAAAAACTAACATAGTAGGCCTTGAAGTCAAAATGGCGAAGGTCACTTTTTGCCAAGAATATACAATTTTTCGAGCTCTACAATCCAAAAAAAAAAACGAACCAAATCGGTTAAGAAATAAACTTTTTATCAGGGTGTTCCCAAAACAAATGGGTCACACTGTATGTACCTATTTCTTACATGCAGCGCATTTGGTCTGTACCGTAGTAAACAATGGCCGAACAAATTGTGCGCCCAGTCCAGCCATACTTTACTGCGATACAGCTCATGTATGCTCTGTAGCGTAGTAAGGAATGCCAATACGCTTCCGGCGTGACTGAAGCTGCTTCTAGTGTGCCTCCTTGTGCTTTATACAACTCGGGCGCGGCGGCGCGGTCGCAAAGGATTCAATTTTTTGGCGGTAATAAGTCGATGAGTGAAATGGCGAAGTTTCAATCAAAGTATCCCCCGGGTTCTAAAGTAGCCCCATCCCACGGCACTAGATTATGCATGATCAGGGACTGTCTGATGACATTGACAATCTGCTGGACGGACGGTTTCTTTCTTTTGTTATTTTTGTCGTTTACAACGGTGAAATAGTGAAATATTGAGGTGAATTTGAGTGAAATTAGTCTAGTGGAGTGATGAGTTTTGAGAAGGGATTTTTTATTGAGATCATTGAACAGTTTCCATGCATTTGGAATCTGGGTCATGTAGATCATAAAAATAAAATCATGTTGGAGAATGCCTGGAGCAAAATATCAACGATCACCGCGTCTACTGGTAGGCGAGAATTATATGTTTTTTTATGTTTGACACTTGTTGTGTATTGAATACCACATTCCATAAACACCCTAATCTCTTATGCTCTATGCATTATTGAAGTGACTTACGCCTTGATCATTATTATTATGCTTATGCGTTCACTAAACCATACATTAATTTTATCGGATCAAAAGAGGAGCATCTTTTTCGATGAAAAAAGGTCAGAGTTTTTGAAAAAGTAGTTTTTAGCTCTGTAAAATGACACCTGTCAAGATTTGGGCCCAAATGGTTTGATGGCCAGTCCGTTCCTGGTTTCTCCTACAATTTCAAAATCCGAATTTACTATGGTTTCATGAGTCTTTATGGCTCACACAACAAACTTACATTCCATTAAATTTTACAAGCTGGTTCAAAAGTAAGAGCTAAATAATTAAATCGATGGGTACCCCTTCAGGGCTCTGTATCTCCGTTAGGAGACACTTTAGAAAAAAAGTTTCATGACAAACTAAACCAAAAGCTTTGTTTTGAATTTCGGAGAAACCGCTTACTTGTTTTTGATGACTATATTCCACTTAAGTGGCCAACTATTTCCTTTTTGAATTGTGAAGTTTATCAAAACGCCCTGGAACACAAAGACTTTTTCTTTCGATCTCAGATTGTTGCTATGTTTTGAATAAGTTTTCGAAATGCATTATAGTGGCGCGTCAAGACAAACTCCCAATCAAAAAATCAAGATCCAGTTCATGCGTAGAAACTGCAGTCCCGATTCTATTTGACCGGCTTATGCCCGGTACATTGGTAGTGCGGTCAGTATATAGTTTTATAGGTATATGCCTTACATTATGGTCATTTTGACTTTGGGTAAAACCAGGTATGATTGGTATTGGTATTGGTATTGGCGAGGGGGCAAACCACTGCCTGGCGAGTAGGCCGTAAGACCCTTTTCGCCAACCCCAGGACCAATGCAGTTCTAACTAAGTTGATGATGGAGAACATCACCTAGTTATATACTGAACTAGCAGGACCAATTAATTTAGGCTAACTATTAAACTTTTCGACTGTCAGTAATTGATAATACTGCAGTCTACTCAGTAGCGTTAGCCAGTGAGAGTGCCACTAAATACAGAACAGAAAATAATTTCTGCTCACCGCGGGGATCGAACCCACGTCAATCAGAACTAACTTTGAAATACATTTATTCAGGACATATTTACATTTGGAATACATAGGTTCTTCCCCAACATACTGGGGGGTTGTTTTATATTTAAAAATAAATATAAACATTACCCTAATATATTTACAAGAATGGTGTAGAGGCGCATTCACCACATGGTGGGCTACCTCTACACCAGAAAGGGACAGGCAACAAGGGCCTGTGGACTGGTGTTAGCCCCGAAAAAACCTACTACCCTCCTTAAATCAAGGCAGGTCGCTCCTCTCCTACATAAACAATGTTTTTAAGAAGCATGAAAAGAGGGGTATGGTCGCTCGAAAGTGACTTAAGATAAATGAGTTTGTGGAAAATCGCGGTCAAAAATTAATAGCTGCTCATGTGATGTCGATCGAGGAAAATTAAACAAAAACCTCGTTAAGAATTGCATTTGACTAGATGCACACTTATCATGGACCGAGACGTTGTCCATAGATGCTTAAATTAATCTGCGAAAATAATGAATAATCATTCATTATAGCTTACTATTTTCTCCGCCAAATAACCAGGAAGCAAGTCCAGCTCGCTATCTGGTGATTTGTCAGAGAAATAGCATAACATTTTCTACATCACGTCAGGCAGAGCCCTCTCAACACCATGTGTCCAAGTTTCGTCCATCGATCATTAGCTGGTGCGAGCGGTCCTCACCAGGTGGGCACTCGTGTGAGCGCTACCACAACGCCACATCTCGAACCACCCAATCCTCCGGCGAAGAATTCTGTTCCTCGCTTAAACTCCATCAACACCCTCAACATTAATCGCACCATTCGACATTGACTTTGTCACAAGTCAATGTCAATTAGCACAATTGATCTCGATGAAAATCAACCTCGCGGCTGATTCTAGGTATCAGGAGTACATAAGCGAGAGCGCGAAAACTCTACCCCGGAATCTCAGGTAGTCGAGTGCGACGTCTACCTGCATGTAGGACCGCCCTCCCATACAATGGGAGGGGCGGAGCCATTGCCACCGTCACAATCGACGGAACGAATCGGACTGGTGTTGGAGATTATTTACTGACCTGACTACGAAATAAAATGGAGGATTTATTAAATTCACAGTTTAATGAATATCATCAACATTTTCCCTATCTTCGTTGTAAATTGGTAATTTACCGTAAATAGGGATATGTGTGATATTGTTTGAATATCTGGTGCTAGTTATATTTAGAGTTAAGGGTGAATTCCCTGTTCTGAAACGGAAAAAGCGATCAGACATTTGTGCAACATGATCCTGCAATAGCAATTCTTCCGCCAGCTGATGAAGCTGTGGAATAGGGGTTTTTCGTTGCAAGTTGAGGGCAGCTCTTAAATACAAATTTTGTGACCTTTGTATGCGTGCAAATTGTGAGTTTGACATGCTGCACCATACAGGGCATGCATAGATCATAGTGGGTCTTATGACTGTCCTATACAGGGTGAGCTTTAAATCTTGCGACAATTTTGAACGCGGACACAAAATTGGATATAATCGCTGTCCGGCAACGAAAGACTTTTGCGGTATGAAGGATGTATTTTGCACAAATGAAAGTCGTGAGCCAATAATAACCCCTAAATACCGTAGTTTGTTGACCACGGCAATAGGTTCATTATCGATTTTCATCGGCTACCAATGTATTCGAACAGTATGCGTTGATGCGCTGTTTGGCGGCTTGTGCGTAGAATTATCGTAAATAGACTATTACGTCATCTGCGTACATTACCATTTGTATTGGATCGGCAGTGGGAATGTCAGCCGTGAACAGGTTAAACAATACTGGCGATAGTACTGTTCCCTGGGGGACTCCTGCGTAGAGATTTCTAGAGTCAGATAGTGATCCCTCAACTCGGACTTTTATGCATTGAGCGGTTTTTGAGGTATGATTGGATGAGTTTGGTAAGGAAAGGAGGGAATTTATGGATGTGATGCAACTTCCACAGCAAACCGTCATGCCAGACTGTGTCGAAAGCCTGAGCGATGTCCAGAGTCAATATGACGGTGTTCTGCTGCTTGTTGAATCCATGCATCCATGGATTCTTGCACGACTTTGGCTACCGCAAGAGAGGTGTCAAGTCCCTTTTGATAGCCAAATTGGAAGGGTAGAATTTAGTCTAGCAAGTGGAGTTTATGGAATGATTGGAGTATTGCACGTTCAGCAACTTTGGATAAGCTGCTCAAAAGTGCAATAGGTCGATAGGAGGCCGCGTTTGAGGGGTCCTTACCCGGTTTCTGAATTGGTACGATTACAGCATTTTTCCATGCGCATGGAAAATGCTGCAATCGCAACATACCGTTGATTAAGTACATGAGCTGTACAAGAGCCTTCCTGTGAAGATTCTTCAACAGCATGTTAGCTATGCAGTCTTCCCCTGGGGCCTTATTGTTCGGTAGTGCTTTAATTATTCTGGCTACTTCCGTAGGAGAAACCAGAATTTTTCTAAGCATACGTTCTGGAATAACGCAATCAACGGCTGTGAGTTGCCTCACTGACTCGGTGACGTCTGATTGGAACTGCGTAACGTCTGGATTCTCCCCAGAGGCTCTCGCTAGATGATCAGCCAACGTCTCAGAAATTTCTTCTGATGTCTGAGGGACATCTCCCAGTGATGGGATTTTATTGAATTTGATGTTTCTGAGCCGTTTGCTGATTTTCCAGAGGGAGTTATCCTGAGTGGACAATCCAGTTAGTGTTTTGGTCCAGGTTTCGCTTCGGAACTCGGAGATCGCCCTCCGAATTCTACGTGACAAATTTAAAAATTCATCACGTTTTTCCCGCAATCCTGAACGCTGCCACTCCCGTCTTGTTCGATTTTTAAACTTGATAAGTTCCAGAATTTCATCAGGTAACATGTCCTCAGCGTGTTTATAACCTTTCGGCTAACCTTATCGCGTGCATATTGTAGCGTTTCAGAAAAACGTGCGAGTTCTCGTTCCAGATCATCTGGTGACTGTAAGTCATTGACAATCTGGATACGCTCATTCACTATTTCTCTGAAACATCTCCAATTTACATTTTTATATATGTAAGTGGGCGGTCCCGCTTCATCTCCTTTGATCGTAACTTTCCAATCTATCAAGATTGGCAAGTGATCAGAGGAGAGCTCATTGAGAACACGCAAATCTGGTAAATTGAGGATATCTTTCGCAATTGCCAGATCGACGTACGTTGGAGTCATGCCGTTGGTAGGGTAATGCGTTGGAATTGGAGGTTCCAACAGCTGAATGTTATTTTCCGCAATGTAGTCATGCAGAAAATTTCCATTTCTATTACACCTATGGTTATTCCACATTGTATGCCTAGCATTAAAGTCACCTACGACTAAAGTTCCCCTGCCTGTCCGAAAAAATGTGTTCAAATCGTTAGGCACAATGCGCATGTTTGGTCTCGCGTAGGCGCCTACTATAACGCTGCCAACACGTAATTTGATTGCTATACTTTCAATAGCTGAGTCTACGTCGATCCGAGTATGTGGAATACTCCGATTGACGAGCATTGCAATGCCTCCACCACGCAGTGTCCTATCGATTCGGTGGACAATATAATTCCTGATATTCAACTTTTTATCAGGAATTAATTTCGTTTCTGTTATGACCATGACATCTACTCTATGCAGATTCAAAAAGTGGATTAGTTCACCCACTTTCTGAGTAACGCTGTTCGCGTTCCACTCAACTATTCGTATATAGTCCTTATTCCCCATTACGGTTCAAAGTTGTATCTACTTTCAGCGCTACTCAAGAAAGTGACTGCTGCTATTCCACGTTGACCCTGAGGGGTGTTCGATAGTTCTGATCGAAGATTAGATAAACAGCGAAAAATTTCTGACATGTTGACCATTTTGTTTATGTCCCTCATGCAACTAAAAACATCATTTATAGAGCTTAGCGACTCACCTTGAGCTGGCCTTTGTTGTTGTCGCTGTACAGTTTGTTGTATTGGTGGTTGATTGATCTGGGAGGCAGGTGGGGCTGCCGTCCTCTGAGGGAGGGGTGGAAAAGCAGCTGCCATCTGCCTTCCTTGTCCTTGATTTTGCCAATAGTTTGTGGCTGGTGGCGGCGCTGGAATGTATTTTTTAGGGGGTCTTCGAGCCTCCTCTAACTTGTTAAATCTGTACAGGTAGACTGGACAGTCAGTAGAGGTGGCTCGATGAGCCCCCTTGCAGTTAGCGCATTTGTCGACAATTGTTTGGTCATCGTGGCTACAGTTTCTTGTAAGATGTGAGGAGGCGCACCTCGAACATCTGGGAGCCCTCCGACAGTTCGAGGTGGCATGTCCCCACATCATACATCTTCTACATTGAATTATTTCGGTTGTTTTTTGTTTCCTCTCCCATGTTATACCCGTGTAACTTATATATTTACACTGGGTTTTCAGCTGTGTCAATTTGTATTCTGGTGCCAAGACAACCATATAGAGTGGCCTGTAGGTGGTGTTCATCTGCGTAACTTGTTTTACTTTTAGTTTGTACGCGGTTTCTGATTCTTCTTTAACTTCGTTTGGGTCTGGATAGTGTTCCAGTCCCCTGATGATGAACGCGTGTGTCCTCTCGTTGCGTTCTGTGTATGTGTGCCACTCTATATTGTTGTCTTGGTCCAGAATACTTTTTACGATGTTGTAGTCTTTTGTGTTTTTTGGTAATATGATCGTGCTGTTTTTTGTGTATTTTATTTGGAAGCCTCCAGGGGCATTTACCTTTAATAGTTCTACCAAGTTGGCGTGTTCCTTTCTGGAGGGTGAGGTTCCGTTCATCACAATTGGTGGCGGTCCCCTCTCCCTCTTGCTTGATTGTTGTTTATTGGCATTGCTCTGTCCACTGGTGCTGGTTCCTGCAACAGGCTCGTTATTCGCATCGGGCGTCCTCGTATTTTTGGCCCCTCCTTTCGCTGCCGCGTCGTTCGATGCTGGCTTGGCGGCGAGGGACTGACGTGCCTTCAACGTCACGCTTTTTTCTGTGGTGTCTGTGTCGTCATTATTGTCGCTCTTGTCTATCAGTCTATCGAATCGGTTTTTCAGTATGATGATTGGTACTCTTTTTGCTTTGTCGTTGTTATCATTATCGGCATCTGGACTACGTTGCCTTTTATTGGTTTCATTTGTTTCCATATGAGTAGGCTTTGGCGAAAATGCATGGGGTTTGGAACCCATCTGCATCGATCAATGGTGTCTTGTGCATTGTCGAGCGTTGCTTGGTTTTCCTGAAAATTGCCTTTGGATCATGGGACTTGATATGTTTCTCGATTTTCTTCTTCGAAATTTCCGGGAGATCTGCTTTTTCCTGATTTATTTTTTGTAGCTCCATTACATTGCTTGTGCATATGCTGCATTTATGCGCGAATCTTTTGGAGTGCCCAGTGAGAGTCTGCGCTCTAGGTTCCGATAAGAGTCTTTGTTTGTTTGATATTGAGTTTCGGGAGCTTGTTGAGGAGTCGGAATAATATCCGTCCTTTGTCGGCGTTTTGATTCTTGGTTTTGCACCTTTGCTTCGGGTTTCTTCCTGTAGGGCAAGGGATTCAGCCCCTCCTTCATGGTCACCTACGCTAGCACCGTCCATGGTGCCTTAAGATGGTCCACCTTACCCCTCTACGCTCCACTGGTCTGCGATGGACCCCCGGATAGGGCTCCACCCCTTTCCTTTGGAGTTTCGGGGGGTTTGCTGTACCGTATGTTGTTCAAAACTTACGTTTTGCGTGCACTGTTGAATACACAACACTACACAATAATCCAAACGGGGTGGTCACGTGAGTACCACACCCCGGTCCCGATTATGCCCGGGAAGAGCGCAAAAAAACACAATAAAAACTCGCGGATGCGAAAAACCCCTATTGGGGTGGTTACTACGCACCACACCCAGGGAAAAACGCGTGTTTTGCAATTAATTTGCTCACACGCGGTGAAATATCACCGAAAAAAGCGACTTGGTATCCGCTGCCAAGCGCGCAAAAAAGCAGGAATTCGTACAAAAAGTATGCAGGTGCAGGTCGATGCACTAGAGAGCGATAACCGATCCGGACAGTACCGCTGTTCGGATGCGACTAAATGAGAACTAACGGTCTCTGAAGCCGGCGTGTTACACGCTCGGCCACCGTAGCCCCCCCAAACCAGGTATGAACTTTTGAAAGAAATTTTGAAGGGTGCATGGAAAGAACCCGACCAAGTGATAACGTACAGGAGGTGCTTTTTGAAAAAATAAAATTATAGTTCTTTGAAGTTTAAATACTAAGGTCTCACAGCAAAGAGGTACCATGATGGGGTCTACTTCTTGTTGATGAATTAAAGTTTAGCTCTCACATCACTGATCTGAGTAAAAAGATTGCTTCGGGTTGTTTTGCTTTGCGCACGGTAATTGCGGAACTTGGTTTTGATGTTGTAAAACATGTCTATTACGCTCTCATCGAATCGCGTCTACGTTATGGCATAGTGTTCTGGGGATCTGCAAGCAATAATTTGATGGATATCCTCTTCAAGATCCAAAAAAGAGCAATTCGTTATCTGTGCCAGGCTAAGCCTCGTGAATCCTGCAGGACTCTTTTCCCAAGATGTGGAATCCTCACGATCACATGTCTGTATATTTTGGAATCTGTGAGCCTTATTTTCCAAAACAAGTCGCAGTTTCTTCAGGGAAGTGCAAGGTACCCCACTCGTCAACAACATATGTTGCATTTGCCTATCCCTAATTTCCAAATGTCAAAAAGATCTGTGATATACGAGCCAATTAGAATGTTTAATCACCTACCAAAAAGTGTGCAATCTTCATCTAGTTTCCCTAAGTTTAAGAACTCTGTTTGTGATATTTTATTGAATAAAGCTTTTTATACGTTGGATGAATTTTACTTTTTTCTTTATTTTTTTCTACAGGGTGTTTACGGTCTTGTGATTTTTTCTTTAATGTTCTTTTCTACACGTTAAAAGAATATGATTAACGCTAAAACGCCTTAGCAAAAGTCGAATAATAATAATAATAATAATTATAATAATAATAATAATAATAATTCATGGATACGTCGAGCGAGACTTTGCGTTCAACAACAGGGCGATAACTTTGAACAACTGCTGTAAAGCAGTAATTTTGCAATTTAGTGTCATCATTTTTGAAAATAAAATCGTATACAAAAAATTCATTATCTCTCTTATTATTCAACTTTTGCTAAGGCGTTTTAGCGTTAATCATATTCTTTTAACGTGTAGAAAAAAACATTTAAGAAAAAATCACAAGACCGTAAACACCCTGTATTTATTGTACTTTTAGTCTCCTTTTTTGTTTTTTGTGATTTTATTTTTAGAATATTATACTGTGCTTTGTCTGTTAAACCATTGGTTTTTTGATAATAAAGCTTATTCTGATTCTGATTCTGATGCATGCTAATCGACTGCATTGGCAAAGTCTCAACTTGATATCTAAAAAACCCAAGTGCTCTGTCGTATCTTCAATCAATGCTTGCAAATGCATCAATTTGTAGAAAAAGTTGAATAACCTTTGAAGAGTCAAAGCGAATTGAAACAAAATGGATTTGAGATGCCAGAAAAAGTGCGAATTAAAAAAATATCTATAGATACACATGGTTTGTTATCCAAAAAAACTATGTTGAAGACTTCTCTGTAGAAATAATACACCCTGGTTATTGAAAAACATTTTCACATACTGGGGCATCCCTTATTCAGATCCATGCATTTTGTTTATTTTGATATCTTTAAGGGCAGGCGCAATTTATCTTACTCATACATGGGTATCTTCCAAAATACTAAAATTGATAAATATACAGTGTGTCCCAGGATAGTAGTGATGTAAAATTTCCGAAACATTCAAGCGCCCCGAATAATATTCTCGGAAACTTTCCGGGAATTTTGGAAATTTTAGAGAACTTATGGAAATATTGTATCTTTCTACAGTTTTTGCCGAAATCGAACAAATCAGTGGTGAGCTTTATTAGGTGTTGCAGTGTAGTGTACTGACCAAAGACTACGGACCAATGAAAATAGTTTCTTTTGTAAAATCTGTTGCAAATAAAACTTTTTTATTTTTTAACTTTATCAAAAAATAAACATAGTTGATCAAAATACCCGTTATTGATAAACTTATTGCTCAACCTATAATATATTGAGCTTAAAATGAACAAATAACTCTTTGGAATGATAATTATGAGTAAAAACAAACAAAACGCAATATAACTAAACAAAATAGCTCTTTGGAATGATAATTTTAAGTAGAAATGAACAAAACGGAAGTATAGAAGTAGTCTTTGAAAAAAATCTATTCCTGCGAATCCTGGGCTCGTAAATCAGAGAACTCTTCTTCTATTCACCCAAGCTTGACTGACTTGACTCTGTATCGTGCAGAGAATAGTCAGAGCAGTCACTGTCTATTCCGCTCAGTTCATCGTTTTGCGATGTAGGTTTACGGTCTTGCTCTGGACCTGGCTGCATCAGATGAGTTTTAGCAACAGTCTAATCACACAACTCTATTTTTCCATTTTTATCTGGATCTTTTAAGAGCTTTTTATTATGAGCGAAATACATTATGTTTCCTGCCCTGTCTATAGTCAGTCTAGTCCTCCTTTTAGTGTGGATGAATGAGTACACGTGCTAAAACTCGTCTATGTTTCAGCAGAAGAAGCAGGTAATTCCAATATTGCAATGGTCAAATTTTTTAGATCAGTTTTGATACACATTCCCTGCCACCAGCTTATACAATCTACTGATCTTGATGTTTGCAATCATAACATTTTAACGAGTGTTCAATAAAAAATGTGATCAAGTCACCTACGGATTGCAATTGTTTCAAAAAACGTATGTCTTGGCTAACATCGCAATCATGACATGACATCCACTTTCTAATGTTTAAAATGGGAAATAAGTCCAAATCTCCAATTAAAAATCAATATATTAAATCCTACGCGTTTCAGGCATACAAGCCCATTTTCAAGGATCTTTGATCATACATCTAATAAAATAAACAGATGCTTAAAACCAACAATACAATAAAATCAAAAAAACTTACGTCAATTTCTTAAGATGTCAGAAACACATACATAATTATAATAAAAAAAAAGATCAGACATCCACTTTCTAACCGTCACAGATGCCATGATGCCAAACCATACAAACTAGGCACGACCTACGTTCATGACAGAAAAAGAAATCCATAGGTGACTTGATCACATTTTTTATTGAACACTCTTTACTAAAAAGGTTCTTGGAAATATTCTCGAAAGTTCTCGGGAATATTCCCGGCAATTTTCGATTGAAAGTTTCCGAGAATATTCGTATTCAGGAGAACGTTACCATTTTTTATCGGCGAATATTCTCGGAAATTTCTCAATGTTCGCGAATATTCGCATGGAAATATTCTCGACTCACATTACTAAGGATACGTGTCCGAATAGTTTTAAACGACAATATAACAATTGGATGTTTAAATTTTGGGGATATTTTCTGATTGGTCCCAAACCAAGATGTGAATAATATTTATGATCTCAATCAGTAATTGATATACAGGGTGCATGTTTTTGAGCCGCATTTTAAAATGTAGTCAAAAGTAAAGTGTCTTTATTCTAGGTGATGTTACAAAAATGTATTGAGTTGAGTCGTTTAGAACTGGAAGCTCCACTAAAATCTTGATTTTCAAGTTATTTGGTTTACTTATTCTTTCTCAGAAAGGTTTGGCTCTTGAAAAAAATCGCAATAATATTGGTACGACAGTACCAACAGTCACATTGACGCGAATGTCCAAATCAGCGTCCATAGGATTTGTACAGCCATGTCCTGAACTGATAGTAGTCGCACATACTTGTACAATTGGAAACGTTTCTTCTGCAACCTCATCTCTTGCCGCACCCAGATTTACAATTGCAGGATATAATGTTGAGCACCCGTTCTGGTGCTGGTTCTTCTGTAGTTGAACCTAAAATGTACAGTGTGTCAGAGATAAGATGAATACACTCCTTTATTCTCCTTATTCGAAGAAGTCGGGGACTGATAAGCTTCACTATGTATTATATTCAATCAAAATTTGATGTCGAAACCCCGCCTACTACGTTTACGCAAGGAGGGCCAATTCTCGATATTCTGCTTCGCGTCAAAGATATCGAAAAAAGTAACAGAACAAAGTTGTTCTGAATTATATTCCTACCCTGGATACGGAGTTTCAAGAGAAAATTCTAACACAGCTTAAAAAATTGTTTTTGAGACGTCGTACAGCAATATACTGGAATGAACTCAAATTTTTTGTTTTAATAGGAATTATTTTTTGTCAAACGGAAAAATAGATTCGTAAATGAACAAAAAAAGCTTGGAATTTTTTCATAAAGTTTGGAATTCGTTATAAAAATACAATCTAAATTAACTTTTTCCAGTAACTTTTTCCGATATCTTTCACGCCTAGCAAAATATCGAGAATTGGCCTTTTTTTGTAGTGGGAGGGCTTTGAAGTTCAAATTTCAGTTGGCTATCATAAAAAGTGTGGCTCATCAGTCTGTATGACTGTACAAAATTTTGAACCACAACTTCTTCAAATAGAGAAAATATACAGGGTTGAATTGATCTTATCTGCGACACACTGTATAAGGCATATTAGTTCCAATTTCTCGGTGCTAACCAAATAATCTGGTGGTAAACTCGATAGGAATGTTGTTTGGCGGCTGCAGATATAGGCGGAAGTGTAGCTACGTCAGACGTTGCTGTGACTGATTTTTTGGCAACTGCTCTGGTAGAGCCGATGTCTGGCGTTGTTCAAGGTGCGTTCATCCTCACAGCCGTACAATTCAAGAAGAAAACGTTCGCTTGTGACCGCCATATCCTCATGCGTAGCATTCGATACGTTAAAGACGGATATTCCCTTAAAGAAGCGTCTCGCTTGAACTTCTTGAAATATCCCTTTTTGCCATTTCTAAACGGAGCAGAAGTGGTATCACATCCAGTTGCTGCATGGAAAACAAAAGATGATTACGAATATTACTACCGAAGACCCGGGCTTCTGCATCTTTTTTTCCAGGCATCAGCATGTGGACGCTGGTTTCAGGGCTGAATGTAGCAGCTGCCATTAGGACTAGCAGATCGGCGTGCTGTTCTACTATCACTGACACACCGCACCATTGATTGCTGCATTCAATGCATTTTCTGCTATGATGATATCCGCATCACTCGGGGCTTGAAGGGTCTTGATGCCATTTTCCATAAGGTTTCTTGACGGCAGAGCTATAAATCGCATCTTGTTTTTCATACAATTTGTCAAACACGCCCCTTGTTGTGAAGTTGAGGGAAAAGCATCGTCGATTAAAAACTCTGTTCATGCTTCCCTGGCGTTTCTCTTGGTGTGCTTGGAGATTCGTAACCGTCGAAAACCACGGTAGCATTTTGCCCGAAGTGATTTCTCGCGCACTCTACATACTGGAGGCAGATTTTGATACAATTTGCTGGACGCGCTCACGAAACCCTGTGCAAAAGGAACCCGCCATCGATTGTAAACTCTGTGTCAACTGAAAAGTTGTTCTTGGACGGCGCTACTTATATCTTGTAACACGTCTACCAATCCAGACTTGGTGCCTTTCCGCATCAACGTCCCACTGTAGGCGCTGGAAGTTTTGCTGCAAGTTCATACCTCAAGTAATCCTTAAGATCGTCATCGTCTTGTATAACACACAGCAATCGGTGAAATAGTTTGTTGGGGTTAATTTCGAAGACAGTGGCTTTGAGTTCTAGACGTTGTGGCAGAGGTCGTGACTCTGCTGTTTGCGTTTTAAACTTCATTCCACTAAAGTACATCGGGTAGATATTAGATCAGTAGAATTTTTTATAGAATAAATCATTCAAGGGATATAGATTGAAAAAAAAAACACCGTCTGGTCATGTCCCTTACTGTACCAATATTCCCTGAAATATAAAGGCCTGAGTGCTGATCGTGTGACGTCATGTTGAGTAGTTTGTTCTCAAAGTAACGCGACACGATCGAGCATTGAAACGGGCGCATGGTTGCCAAGATTTTAATTTCTGCGAGCTGTGTCATTTGTCATTGTGACAAGTCAAACAAATTAAAAAATTATTATTTTTTTTTTTGACTAGCCCAGCCACTACACTAACGCAACAAACAGTTCGTTCAACTGGCATACGTACATCTCAGGCATACAGACACTATAGCGACTCGAAAGAATTCTCGAAAATTCAATAAAGATAAGAATAGGGTTTGATACGTTTTTTACGCCCCCTGGGGTCTCTCAGGACGACTTAATACACTGGTAACACACACAGGGTGGGCAACTAAGAATGCGAGGTACTGTATCTGGACAACTATACATCGTAGATGCTTGCGGTAAAAAAACATTACTTCTAAAACGGCCAAGAGAAAAACCTAGAAAATATTTTCAAGTTTCTGGAATGGTGGCTAGGGGGCGTGACAACCAACACCAAGTAGAAAAATAGGATTTTTAAAGAATTTTGCCCAAACATATCGATGATATTATTTCCATATTAACTGACTATTCACACACACTTTTTGTCTGAAACGTTTTTTTTGTACAACCTACACGTAAAGTCCACTTTTCAATGCATGCAAAGCAGGCGGAAAGTCACTAATTTTGGTAGCCGGGCCTAAAACTACTTTAAAAGTAGGTCGCTTAGCAACGGTTCCTTGGATCCCAACGCCTCTGAATCTAATAACCACGTGACAGTCTAGCATACTAATGGCCACTTGCACCGTATTCGCTAACTCACCGTTAAAAATAACGGACTGTTAAAATTTAAACGATCGATTAAATTGCAATCACTTGCACCATGATTTAAGGGTTCTTGGTTAAAATAAACTTATGAATCTAGGGAAGTTTTGCTAAATTACAATCGGTTGGTACTAACACCTAACTTCAGATTCAAACAATGATATTTTGAGGTTAGAAAAATTATTTACCATTTCACATAGGGATAATTTTTTTGGCAGTCACCGGTATTTCCATTTCTTGTGAAGTTTTTGTGTCAGTAGCGATATAAAGTGTTCCTAATCTCTGTAGGATAAGGGTAGGCGTAGCCCTGTATAAGAAATGATGGATTCAATCTCCACCAGCGCGAAACGAGTCCACCCACTATTTTCGAAAGGATTAATGTCGACCAGAAAAGACAGGTATAAACAAATATAGAACGTATTTTACTAGAAACAATTAATATCGAAAGGATATATTCCGCGCGGATTTTGCACGAACCGGAAAATTATCGAAAAGTGGAGGGGAATGTTTTGTGATGGAATGTTTGGAATGTCTAAGCTGCCTAACATGGTTGCCATAAAAGCATGTCTCTACACTAAAGTTCAGAGGAGAAATTTTGATCCGGCGACGTTTGGCTGACGCAGAGTGTCGCAAGACTCAAGAACCGCTGTCGCTGGACTGATTTTTATGATTTTTGAATAATGGATTTGTCTCTTCCTCGAAAGGTAGAATAACTATTGAAGCATCGGAAAAATTTCATAACAAGACAAAATTATGGGAAAATTCATTTAAAACGACATTATTGACTATAAGGTGGAATGAAATTCGCTGGGTCAGCTAGTTAATATTTAAGAATTTCTGAGTGCATGATTAATATATTAACTTTATCCGACCAAGGTATTATTTAACAAACGGTTGGCCGTATGAAATTTACATCTGAAGTACAAACAATATTTTGTTGTATGACTGAAATTGATGACCAAGCATTTTTTGTACTATTTTTGTTTCTTCATTTTCAAGATTCTTTTGCTGATGTCACTGTCAAGCGACTCTAGTCAAATGTATTTATTATTTTTTTGTTATTGTTATTCATAGTTGGAAACTACATATTTGCCATATACCTACGTAATCTGTGATTATTGGTCAATATCCAATTTATTTGTCTCAAATTCACCAATCATATGACGATTCCGACTGGCCCAAGTTCTTAACTCGCACACTCTGTGGTCGTACATTTGGTTCGCTCCAGAGTATAAAAATCACGCACTCTACCTAGGAGTCAGTGCAAAAGTTTCAACGAGCAATAGCAAAGTAGTACTGCGCCGAAAGTGGATTGACTTTTCTGTCAAATTCGACAGGTGGGCTATGAACTCAGTAGTTCTTTATAGCTTTTCTCCACTGTATCAGTTTCCTTTTTGTCAACAACGTGAGTGCAATATAACTACATTAGCCTAGTTTACATCGATAACTCGTTTAGTTCGGTCCGATAGGACCAAGCTGGTGGGGATAGTACGGTAGGACCAATGCTTGCTTCCTGCCCGTTTACACCGTCTTGCAACGCGTGAACTAAATGTGTACGCCCGCAATTCGTCAAATGTCAAAAACAAGTCGAAATTATTCATCAACACAATTTGTAACCAAAAAAAATATGAGTAAGTACGGATTGCCTTAGAAACTCAGAACCAACACAATTCACAATAATAACCTCAAAATTTTGTTCCAGATCGAACCAAATTTAGTTCGGTACACTTGCTGGCGAGTACCGAACCAAGAGCGGACCAGCTTAGTCCGCAACTGTTTACACTATTCGAACCAAATATTTGGTTCGGATATAGTCCGAATTTGGTACTTGGTCCGCGGACCAAGTTGTCGGTATAAGCTAGGCTATTATTTGTCAACCGTCTGATGAAACTTATTAACTCATTAGAAACTCTGATAAAGTCACCTATTCTTCCATGATACTAAAACACAAAAGATAAACTCACTAGTCGAACGAGTTTCGAACTGAACTGCGCATCAAGCAATCCGGTGACCCAATGAGCAATTTGCACATTTTTTTGAAATATGATAAAAGAAAAGGATTAGTAAGTACTGATGCCATTGATGTTTAAAAAATCAACCTACGACCTCTAATTATGTAGTAATCACCGATTAAAGAGCGCCAATGAACATCCACTACGTCACAGAATACACTATCTATCTCCGTCTGACGTATTGACTGAGATGACTCTCTCTCTCTCTCTCTCTCTCTCTCTCTCTCTCTCGGGTGGATAATATAGCCCCACCCCTTTTGCGATCATGCATTGAAAATCGCGTCTTCTTTTTCATTTATTAAGTATATTTTTGGGTATTTCGGAAAATTTTTTCGCCGGTGACTTTCAAATAATACGTATTTAAAATTTCAAGTCATTTGAAAATGTATGCAAATAGGCCCCTTGCACGTATTTTTTTTATTGCATCTAAATGATCAATTGGACTTGAAAAGTATTCGTACAATTCTTTTTTTGCATACGAAAAATATTAACGTCGCAATAAATAACTTAAGTTCAAACTGGCAAAATACCCGCGAAAACGGCGAGTGACGCCTAAGTTGCGTTCCGGGTTAGAGTGGGAGGTTTTTTCATCAGCGGATTGCTGACGTCAGGTGTGTCTTCCAGGGCCGGATTTTTCCTTGTACAGTTTTTGTGCATTATGTTTTTCTTGGAAACTGGTTATTATTATTGGTATGTGTTTTGTGGTTTGTGTTTGATTTTGAGTCGAGTTTTATAATGGTTTTTCATTATTGTATCGTGCCAGATTGTGAAAATACAATAATTGAATAAAAAGAAAATTAATTCAATTTGTTTATGCGAACTTTTTTTTTCGTTTTATTTTGTCTTTGCATCTATTTTTGAAGCGAAACTTCTTTTGCGGCGTTCTGATATTTTGTCGGCAATGGGGAGTGAACTGCAAAATATGAAACGCAAATGTAACGATGTAACGGTAACGCTTTCAGAGAGCATAGTTTGTTATTTTTCAGAGGATTTTGTTCAAATTAGGTATGTAGGTTCTAGTTTCGAATTTGATCAAGAAATGTAACAAAAATAACTTTGTGAGGTTATGTTTACATGGTTTTGCTATTTTCCAAAGGATTTTGTTTATATTGGGTATGTAGGTTCTATTTGGGATTTCATCAAAAAATGTCTACAAAAATTACATAGTCAGGTCATGTTTGCATAATCTTGTTATTTTCCAAAGGATTTTGATCAAATTAGGTATGTAGGTTCTATTTGGGATCTGATTAAGGAATTTCAAAAAAATACATAGGTAGTCAAGTTATGTTTGCATAGTTTTATATTTGTCAAAGGATTTTGTCCAAATCAGGTATGTAGGCTCTATTTGGGATTTGATCAAAAAATTAAAAAAAAAATAACTTGATGAGGTTATGTTTACATAGTTTTGTTATTTTCCAGAGAATTTTAATCAAATTAGGAATTAGGTATGTAGGTTCTATTTGAGATCTGATTAAGGAATTTAAAAAAATACATAGGTAGTTAGGGTATGTTTGCATAGTTTTATATTTGTCAAAGGATCTTGTCCATATTAGGTATGTAGGCTCTATTTGGGATTTGATCAAAAAAAATAAAAAGAAAATAACTTAGTGAGGTTATGTTTACATAGTTTTGTTATTTTCCAAAGGATTTTATTCAAATTAGTCATGTAGGTTCTATTTGGGATCTGATTAAGGAATTAAAAAAAATATATAGGTAGTTAGGTTATGTTTGCATAGTTTTGTTATTTTCCAAAGGATTATGTTCAAATCAGGTATATAGGTTCTATTTGGAATTTCATCAAAAAAATTGAAAGAATATTTAATAGTGGAGGAAGAAGTTTCACTTCTGCCACGTGTACGATGCTGCACATCATTTTTTCCTTTTTGTATTTAGAATTAAGATTATTCAACTATTGATGTGTAAATGACCCTGCTCTTGAGTCTGTTTTTCTTTTAAATAAAGAAACTCTTTTTCTTCTTCTTTTTATAAAAAATATAACTTACCTTTATTTTGAAGCGGACGACAAAATCGAAATGCAAAAGTTTGATGTGCGTGGCGTGATTTACAGATTATTGGTTACAGATAACGGACAATCTCTATTTTATTCATTTGACAAGATTGATATTGGGTGTAAAATTCAGGCAAGTCAATGAAAAAAAATAATTCACTTATTTTTCTCCAATATAGGTATTATTTTGCCTTAATTCATTGTTTCCCAGATATCGGCGTTTCAAGTGATAACTGATAACAATGCGACATTCTCATCTGTCACTACTGGTTGAGAAATGCAGACCGTTCTCATATATTGGAGATTGAAATATTTTTCAACTTCAATTGAAACGAAAATTATAAATATTCATGTGAATAGTACTTCGTATCCTTGATGATTTAATTAACAAAACAAAATATTTGAGGACGTTCTGCATTTCTCAAGACAGTAGTGACAGCTGCTGAGAATGTCAAAACGTCAATTGAGTGTCATTTTGGAAAATAATACTGGCCCAAAATTTAAAAATTGGAACGAAACAGCGACCTCAAAGGTTCCTTCAGGGTGTAATAAGGATGTGAAGACCTTTAAAATGAGGTATCACTCGACTCCCCTTTTCTTTGAAATCCCTGTATATCATTGGTTTCGATATCACAATAAAAACTTGGCAGGTAGCCCTACAACATATTCTTTGGTTCACTTCGATAAGATATTAAATATGACGAGCAAGACAGGTTTAAAACGTGGACAAGATAAATTGACCACACTGTACCATGTACACTAGGTTCCCTTTAGTTGAGAATGTGTTTTGACTTTTGACACACAGCACAATTATTATTATATTTATCATCCATCTTATTTTGCGAAATTTTATCCCTAAGGGGGTGGGGGTAGGAAAAATCATATATTGATGAAAAATTATGTATTTTTGGTCACATCAACTTGAAACTTCATATAAATAATCTTGAATGAAATTGATTAAACACATGTTTCGTTATTTTTTGAAATTCAACCCCTAAGGAGGTCAAAGTCGGGCTCAAAGGAGATGAGGTGAGAAAAATCATTAATTGATAAAAGATTATGTATTTTTGAAACGTCGTAAAAATAATCTCAAATGAAATTAAATAGATATTTGTTACGTTATTTTGCGAAATTCTGCCCCTAAGGGGGTCAAATGCCGACTAAAAAGAGTGAGTGGAAAAAATCGTTAATTGATGAAAGATTATGTATTATTGTTAACATCATGTTGAAACTTCATATTACAATCGTGCGGTGACAAAATATCCAATAGCTATTTACCTAACAAGTGCGGAAAAACATTTTCCGCAAGTGTTAGGTACAATAGTTTTTCTACAGACGTGCGGAAATAAGGATATAATTCGTAATTTAAAAGTTTCTGATGCAACTAATGACAAATAAATGATAATGAATGTCGAAATGTGTAACCAAGCGACCATAATTACCTGGAAACGTGGTTGCTGTTTGCTTATGATATTGTCAATTTTTCCGCACTGGTGCGGGAAATCTGATTTTCCACACGGATATCGGTGCGGAAAATTGAATTTTCCGCACGGCTGTAGGAAAAAGAAGTTTACAATAAATAAAAATAGGTCTCTGACATTTTGCCGTCCTCGACAGAATTAACGAGTGAACGTTGGTATAGTAACATAATAAAATTATAGCACGCTGCTAACAGCAACATGCGCTAATACAATTTTTACAGCACGACGAGCGGTAATATGCATAGATAAAAAATGTAATATGGTACAACACGCAGAATCGTGCGCTATATATTAGTTATCGCACGGTTGTAGATAGAAGCTGTTTTGAAAACGTCATGAAAGTATTAAAATAATGAAAAGTGATAAGTTTTTTTGGTTTTTTTGGAGCTCATATCATGTCAAACAGAAAAATAACTTCGTAAAATGAACAAAATGAATGTTCTTATGAAATTTGGTATCCATATAGTAGGGGTGCGAACATAAGTAGCGAATCCACTCTGGATACTTTTGTTTCGCAACAATGTATCACATCATAAAGGCAGCGCGTGATTTCTGTCTAGATTTCCAATATGCTACGTTGGTGCACAATAAAAAAAATCGTGAACACCGATATACACACGATTTTTGTTTGTTGCCTACATGTTTCGAGAGAAACGAAACGTACCTATTTGTTTTGCTGTACCGATGATGTTGTGGTGCAACAAGAACAAATTGAAAATGAAGACGTGGTCAGGAGATGAATCTTTAAAATTATCAGCTGGCTGAGTATACGAAGTGAGACCTACTTATATCGTGAGATGAAAAAAGTTCAAAGAGTGTGCACGCTGAGCGCTCTAATCGAGACTAGAGTAAATTTCAAACCGGCGAGAAAAAAGAGGAAGAGTGGAGTTGACTTGATTGTTGGTTTTATTTTCATGGATAGAAATAGGTTGGTGCAATCGGCCGTAGGGATCCTAGAAGAAAAATGACAACAGTGTCGATATGTCATGTAGAATCCAATTGACTCAATTGTCCTCGTGTCCAGTGTCATGCGTAACATAACCTCACACTTTTATGTCACTCTTCTTAATAGAAAACAATAGAGAAGATAAACAATAAGCAATGGTCAAGTTGATTAAGTTAATCTAGCTAGTTACCCAGTTACCTATGATGGTAAAAGATTTAATACATGATACCTACATGAAATAAAGCATTGATGGTGGGTACGGTTGCCATGGTTATTTTATTTAGTTTTTACAAAATATTTTCGAAAATTCTACCCACATTCTATCGTTATTAGGTGTTCATGCAAACGTTGCATCTTTTCAAAACTGAATTAGGTAGGTGGTTGCTTTTCTTAGAGATTGCCCATTGATTCATCTGATTCTATTGTAGAATAAGTTTTTTTTTGTTCATAGACGAGATCGATGCCCGCAAATGTTGCAATAATTAAATGGGGTGCAGACATTCTATATTATGCATTTTGTCCTTTGTCGAAAATACAAACAGTTTGTTTAACAGTGTTTTTAAATATTCAAGGACAAGATCAATACTGGATTTTTTTCATGTAGGTGAAACATGCATGTTTTTTCATCCATTTTTTCTGAACATAACAATTTTTTGGTTAATCTTTGGCTGTTTTTCTTTATTTGTCAGCAAAATCCAAAAATGGACATAATGCATTTAGAAATTCTGCTCCTCAAGTAGTATATTATTTAATTTTCGAAATCGATTCTAATTCCAACAAAGTACATTTCCTCGATATTGTGTGATATAGCAATATTATTTAGTTCCAACGAACGGAATAAAGTGCTGACAAGGAAGAATTGAAGTCAATGTAGAAAATCATAATCCCGGGAGTCAGTTGAGAACCCGGGTGTCGGAAGGTCGCCCTAAACTAAAACTGTGGGCATTCGAGTGTAAGAAAATGTGCCAATTGAAGACAGTTATGTAAATACAATAATTATTTATATTCTCCAGGAAACCGCAATTGATTGTTTAGGCCCAAATCAATGTTTTGATCATTTTTTATATTGTCATTCATTTAATGTTCTTTGATTTTTGCTTCATGATATCAATAGAAAGTCAACGTTAACAAGTCTTATTTCTTTTATCACCTCGACCCCAAATCGCACTTCCCCCGGTGTGACAATATCTAAACAAGCTGAATATGCATGCTGACAAGGCACTGCCCTCACACGGGTCAAGAACCATACAGAATATTATTGACACCGATACCTATAACATCATCTAGAGATGGGAAGTATAAAGTATATCGTCGTCCCTTGGCTATCGTACTGTGGTCAATATACGATATTTCGGCTTGATGGCTTTCCTTTCTAATCAACCCAGGCTTAATCGAAGATCAGTAAGCCTCATCCAACTTCATACATTACAATGGTTTTGTTCCATAGATAACTAGATCAACTACGTTGAGATAAAACATAAATCAGAAAAAAATGCCCATGAAAACTTTGTTTTTAAAAATAACCCTATTATACGATATATCGTTAGAATCGTCATAAAATTCTCTATTAAATAAGGATAAAATTGGCATCCATTTTTTCCGATTTTCTTCAGTTTGCAGTAAAAAAATCGATTTAATTTTTCATGCAAGTTCCCCATTGTCTATGAACCTTCTTTAAATTTATAAAAAGAATAAAATTTTCCTGGAAATGTATTGGCTTGGAAGTGTTTATCGAAAACTGAAATAAGTCGAGAATGTCGAGGTTTTTAGGACACCAGATAAGTGCATAGTGTCCCAAGAACCTCGAAATTCTTCAACTTCGGCGACACGCTCACACTGTGGAATTATTACCAATTCGGTTTGAACGTGCCGTTCGGCAGTATTTTCGCTGATCCTTAATGAGTTGGATTATGACAGTAAATCACTTGATTGGGTAACACTGACAACTGCGCTGTTCCGAAAAATTTCGAGAAGTCTTCTTTTCCGTCGGTCTGCAGTGTCCTCAGATTGACTGTTTGGTCTGGGCTGCAACAATGGTTATGTCATGCCGACCGGACTGTTTCCGCATAATGTAGATACACCTTGAAGGCTTTTGATGCAGGGGTTACAAAAAAAAACTTACTGCCTTCCGTAAATTATTTATTTTATTTTCTTTATTTATTCAAGTGTTTTTAATTCCAACAAAAACAATTCGTATATACCTAATTATTATCAACGTAACAAGGTGGCAGCTACAATAACTTATATAACTAGGTACTCATCACAAAAAATGATTATATTAACATAATGAAACTTTTTATTAAGTAAGAACCAAGCAGTAGGGAGCATATTCTGGATAAATTTCAGACCCAATTTAATTCATGATACACCCAAGTACATATATACTACATCAGAACTATCTAATTATATGCTGCTGACACTTAAATTTATACATACTTCAGCCCGCAAAATTTCGATCATTTGCTTAAGACTTCACAATTATCAAAACCTTTTGAGTACTTCAATAGGTGACAAATAAAAATTAATATAAGCAAAACGGAGGCTATTTTGGTTACAGACAAAATTAGACTGAAACACCTCCCTAACTTGAAATTAACAATTCGAAACCAAAATATTGAGGTGTCATTACTTATCATAGATTACCCTGTAGACTCAACGAAGGAATTTGGGATATAGATAAGTTTGCCTAGATCGCCTTATTTTGGGTTGAGGAATTTGTGGTTAATGTTGTACAGACATTTTAGGGACACCCTGTCTAGAAAAAACAAAAATAAAACTTCAACACCCTGTAGCTCGTTTGTAATGAAGCATTTTCAGACATAGGTATGTTTATAGGAAATTTTCTTCTTATTTTTAAGCAGGATCACAGTGTAAAAATAGAATCTCCAAGATTGGTTTTAAAAGTCTTAAATTCTAATAATGAAAAATTGGTTCTTCTGCCCAAACATAATTTTATAGGTAATAGAATTATTGTAGGTACCTTGAGGCTTTGAGGCTTGTTGTAAAAGCGTTTTTGCCATTTGCAGTTCAGCATATTATATGTCATTGTGTCTTCCAGCAAGTTATAATTTATATGGATACAACCTTCCATAAAACTGACAAATCAATTTGTGAGGGTATATTCCATGGTATATTCTTTGAATCCTAATTATTGTGTAGTGTTCCACCTACTTTTTCAGTTTTCTTATGATTTGTCTGACACGCTGTAAATTTCACTACCAATTTTATTTATTAAATTAATGAAGGCACTAGAGTTCAATACCTACGTCTGTAATCGCTGTTGTTGCTACATAAAGTATTTTTCATGTAATCACTCGTTCTTCTGCTTCTACATATTGCTATTGCATAATCACACTCAATGTTTAAATTATTTTTCCACAATAATTCATACTATTGCAGGTACCCCTACTACCTGGAAATTAGAAAGTTAGAGTAGTTCAACATTAATTGCGTGTTTATAGAACTTTATATGAGTTTCAGTCAATTCATGAGTTCAACAGATTGAATATTGAAATTATTGAATGTAAACCTTGCTACGTTGCATAAAAATGATATTATTTGTAAATAATAATAAGTAAGGTTAACATACATTCAAATTAATTTCGAAGTGGAACTGTCAAATTTTCACTTGCCAAATGAGAATCGTATGGTACCATCTACGAAATTATGTTCAAAGTAACGCTTACGCCAAATACATTGTAGATGGTACCATGTGATTCCCATTTGGCAAGCAAAAATTTGACAGTTCCACTTCGAAATTAAATTGAATCTAAACCCAGGTATAAAGCAGATTTGATCCTACAGACGTCATGGCAACACTGCCTACATTTCTGGCTGCGAGTCTGCGCGTTGAACACTAAACAACATTTTCGACATTCCAGCTTTTCGATAATTTTCCGATCGAAATACTTTTGTTCGACACAAAACCTTTCCATTAAAATTCTGCGCGATATTTATCCATTCGAGTTTTGTAGATCTGTGTTTTTCCGTTCGATAAATTTGGCATTCGGTTTTCGTGTGGGTTCCCCGCGAAACGGGTGCGAACATCAAATTTCTCACCAAATGAAAAATGCCATCTCATTGATATCATATCAAACTACAAAAGCATTATTGAAAACAAAGAAACAGATAAAAACACAAATACTGAGAAAAATGCTGCCTGGGATAGAATCACAGCTGAGTTCAATGCTTCGTCTACAGCAGGTGTGTATAGATCCAAAGAGAGTATCAAAAGAATGTATGAAAATAAAAAAAAAGATTTGAGAAAGAAGGTGGCTGATGCCAAGATGGAGCAGAAAAAAACTGGTGGAGGATTACCACCACCTACACCGTGTGAACCATTGGATGATGTTCTTTTATCTATAATCAATAAAAAAACACTGTATGGGTTACAAACTCCCTATGGTGGCGATGTTTCGAGTGGTGATGAGGCCGAGCCATCCGAACAGCCCCGTAATGACATAGAAATTGTGTATGAGCATGCCCAAGGTGGAGAAAGCATGGATAAGGATGTTATTAAAGAAGACCTTACAGTATTCAATTTGAATTGGAGTTTTTTTTTCCAGTTTTTATAAGAAGGTATCTCAATGTTATCAATTTAAAGTGGCTTTGTCAATAGAACTTAATGTTCTTTGACAATAAAGTATAATTGAAATTGAAACACATTAAAATCTTAAAAAGGATAAATTTTTTATACGAATTAAGTAGATCCTTGGCTATTATTTTTTGAGATTCTTTGTGATAAAGTTTCAAAAACACAGTATAGGCCCTATGGCAGATTCCTTATGTAAGGTGAACCTGTATGTTGCTATTTAAGTATCTATGTTATGCAAGTTTGTATATTTTAGGTAACGCCCAGAACATGGAAAAAATATACGGCTGCCGATTTGAAAAAATCATTATCCTCTGCTCTCAGAACGGAAAATCAAAAGGAAAATATTGGATTGACGAGTAACTATCATTGTGGTAAGCTGCTTAATGTGATAAATCTTTTTTTGACACTATTATCACCTTTCATTCAAGGCACCGCTCAATTCCCTATCTTTAAAGTTTGAATGTCCAGATCACCTGAAATTTTGAAAATTTAGAAAGTCATGTATAACGACAAAAAACTGCACCTTATGCAAAAACTAATGAAACTATAATGACTCTTTATAGAACCCAGCTACTCAGCTAACGATTGTTTAATCACAGCCATTGAGAAAAAATACTTTATAAATAAAAAAGTTTTTGGTTGTCCTTTTGAAGAAGTTTAAAAATTTGAGAGGTTATAGGCCATGAAATACTTTTTGAAATTATGTATCACAAATCTACATAGCCAATACCGATTACCAATTATAAAAACATGAACTTTTTTCAGATATTCCCAGTAAAAAACAGGACCAGGAAGGACCAAGTACTGGCAATAAAACGCCTGAACAAATAACTCCCAAAAAAAAACGGCTTAATCAAAGTACTCCAGCTTCCAATCGGCGGAGACCCACCATACAGGTCAAAGCACTAACCTCTTCTGAGGTATCTGAGAAGTACAGTCAGTTGATGGATATGCGTCTGGAGATTGCTGACTCCACTAAAAAACGACTAGCTCAAGAATTAGATCATTCAAGCGATAAACATAAGAAGGAGATGGAACTGCTAGATCTGCAGGTTTTAGTAGAAAAAGAAAGGTTGAATAAGCTTAAACAGGTCTATTGATTATTCACAATTTCTCTGCTCATTTGTCACGATTTCATTATAACCCTGTCAGGTTTGCTTTCTGTTCAAGAGCATCGCAAATTGAAATTGTGCGATTATACAGGGTGTCTCTGAAATGACTGTACAACGCTTGGCCACAAATTCCTTAACCAAAAATAAGGCGATCTAGGCAAACTTACCTATATCCAAAATTGCTTCGTTAAGTCTTCAGAGGGTGGAGATTAAAAAAAAAAAAACGTTTTTCCTACATTTTTCAAAAACGTGCAAATCGATTTTGATAATTTCTGGTACCTAGTCTCGGATTATGAAATTACATTTTTTGTTTCTATGGCGACTGGTTGTAATTAACCGGAGTTGTTATAAAGTTACTGTCCTACATAGTTATAAATGTGACGCCAGAAAAAAAAAATTAATCAGCTGCACAGATATTTTGCTATTGAATAATTTTTTCTAGCATAACCACTCATCGCAGCAAATTTTTTCAAGGGAGGAAAAAACTTTCCTTTACACTGCGTTATTAGATAAAAACGTCTGAATTATCAGAAGGTCAATTCCATAAAAATCAAAAGCTATAGCTGCATGCTGCATATGACGTCACCTTTATGATACTTCCGGTTAATTACAACCGTTCGCGATAAAAACAAAAAACGTAATTTTATGGTCCAAGACTAGGTACCAGAAATTATTTGAATCGATCTGAAAGTTTTTGAAAAAAGTAAGAATAACCAAAGTTTTTTTGAATCTTCGACGCCCTCTGTTATCGAAGCAATTTTGGATATTTGGTTTATAAGTATAATATAACAATATTTGCCTAGATCGCCTCATTTTTGGTAAAGGAATTTGTGGTTAAGCGTTGTATGTACAGTCATTCAGGGACACCCTGTATCTAAGTAGTATCAGTTTGGTTGTATCACTCTTGATTGAGAAAAGTTTTGAGTTTGTTTTCCAGTTGCTGATTATTGATTTAGTTTCAGTGGTTTTTAATCAAACTTACTACCTATGTTGCGATTTACCATTGGCTTTAATTTATAGAACTCTGTGCAAATTTATATAAAAGATAGAACTATCATATTATCTTTTACTGTTGGGCAGTTAGTTTTTTAATGTAGAATCTGAAAATCAAATAAAATTAGCGTGTCAATGTCTGTGAACTGCGGAACCTGTAATTATCTTATCCAGGGGGGTTGAAATATAGTGAAAAGCTATACATTACTGAATTACTGCTAGATTTTAATAGGTAGCTGAGGAACAGGTACCTATTGAAGAATAACCACCTGTGAATTTGTGTAAAGATATTAGTTTTTAGTGCTATTTCTCTTTTCATTCATACTTTCTCCGCTTTTGCAAATAATAAAAAGTATAATATGTTGAAAAAACATTTTTTTACTCACCACTACTTTTTTTAAAATAAAGCAAAACAAGTTTTTCAAGAAATCTCTTTTATTTCTAATAATTGATAAATATTTTTTAGCAACATTACACATGACTCTGAATTGAATCAACTTTCTCGAATTATGCAAAAATAAATACTTATAATTTGGCAAAATATTGTTGAATAAGTTGGTTTTGAAATTTCAAAGGGTCCTGGGCAAGAGGAACTTCAGGAATATGGCCTTCTTCTATCAAGTAGTCCAGCTCAGCGTGGTTAATATCAGCTGGTATCGGCGGCTCTGGCTCATGCATCTGTCTTGCGATGTTGTGCAGGACTGCAGCAGCAGGAATGATGGATAAAACCGTATCCAGCTTAAGTCTTAGCCCATAAGCTAAGACTGGGAATCGTCTTTTCCATATCCCAAAAACTCTTTCCACAGAGTTTCTTGTCCTTATTAAAGATTCATTGTATAATACTTGGCCTCAGTTAATAGGATTGGCCAATGGCGTTAACAGATAATTTCTTTGGGCGTAACCACGATCTCCTGAAAAAAGTTGTAGGTAAAGTATAATATGAGTTTATTATTATAATTCATAGAATTGTGAGAAAAAAAAGTTTCCACTCAGAGGACCTCGAAAAATAATAACTTAAAAACCAATTTTGAACAAACAAATTAATACGGATGGATAAAATTAATGTGAACAGATACTTTAGTTTAGCTTAGTTGCCTCTAGGTACTTACCTAACAAAATGGAATTGGCAAAATGGTTTGTTTCAAATTTTTGTCTTATTCTACTGTTGTTGAAAATTGTATTATCGTGGCTTGATCCTGGCCATCTAGCTACTACATTTAGAAACTTCAAATCAGCATCAGTCACAGCTTGTGTGTTTATGGAAAAATACCCTTTTCTGTTGCGAAAAATCTCTGCATCATCGCCACCTTTAAAATCAGATTCAAGCAATTGTAGAGTGGTCATAAAAGCACTAAAAAAACCTTTTTAAAAGGATGTTTCAAAAAGATTTTTTTTTATAAATATAACATTTCTAGCTAGGTGCCTCCTATATTTGAGGTATTACAATATAGATTTTTAAATGACTATAAACACTTCAACTACCTGGTGAATTTATTCGGATATGGGTACAATCCACTATCCCTAATACTCTGGGAAATCTTGCGATGTTGTAGAATTCTGTGTGAATTCTAACAACTCTTCAGCTCTTGGTACTTTCACAAACTCAGGGTAGAGTCTTGCCAAAACTGTTGAGACTTTGGCTACTATCCGGCTTGCTGTTGATTCGTGTATGCCCATGAAGTCGCCAACTGCCGATAGATATCCAGAACTAGCATAAAATCGCAAAGTCGTGAGTAGCTGATTGATTGGAGACACACTTTGGTTCCTGAAACTCTTTTAAACGTGACCAAAACCTATATTTTTTTGTAAAGGGTTCTGGTTTGGTGCTCTTACAAATCATGAGGAAACTCAAGGTCCTCCTCAATTCTCTCTAATATTCCAAGAACGGTTGGATTCAAGAGACGAAATCTCTTGAAAAACGTGAGATTATCCATGTTGTGGAAGTGGTTGGCTCTATCATATACCCTTCGTGGAAAACCCATATCAAGTATATCCAATATGTCCCTATCATCCTCTAGGAATATGTCGTCTTTCCAAAAATCCATTTTTTAGAAACTAACTTGAAACTAAATCACTTTTTGTCGGAATACTAGCGCACAGTACTATTTTGTGGTTAGACAAATCAGTTTTGTGTGTTTTAGGTTAGAATTCATACTAACTTGTGGTTTAATCGACCAAAATCAGTGGCTTGGTTTAACAGTGGCTTAGAAGAGGTTAGCCGTGGCTTAAATCGCGTTGCAAGTCAAAATCCAAAATTAACTAATAGTTACATTTTAAACCACTGTTATAATGACGGTGCAAGTGGGCATAAAAGGAACTAATCACGTGACAATCTCGGTGACAATTAATCCGCACCACAAAAGAATACGGAAACACACCTATTGTAACCATGATTGACAGTTGTCACTTGTCAGTTGTCTGACTTGTCAGCAGTGTAGTGCAGTGTATCGATTATTTATTATTGATTTTCATAATAGACCGATTCCATGAGACGTAGAAAACATCTGTTTCCTGAAAAAGCATGTTACACGTTAACAGTATTTTTTTTTTTTTGAAGTACAGTAACAGTTCAAAATTTTAGGTTGAAGTCGTCAAGGTTGTCAAAGTTACGCTAACGCCACATTCAAAGTGGATGGTAGCACATGATTCCCGTTTGCAAAGCGGAAATTTGACAGTTCCACTTCGAAATTAAATTGAATGTAACTCAGGCATAACTTCAACCTTGAATTCTCAAATATGTCACAATGATTTTGATGTGTCCCTTTCAGGAATCAGCTAAGATTCGTGACGTACTTGGAAACGATCTATAATTCTTTTTTAAATGTTGACAAACTGGTTGTACAGAAAGCACTGTTTGCACCACGGACGAAAGATGATTTTGACTCGACTAATATCTGCCCTCGCTTCGCTCGTGCTGCTACTCATACCCCCGTCAAAATCATCTACTTTCCGCCCTTGATACAAAATGTACTATTTCTATCTATCAAAATAAAGTGGGGAGGAGAGTTCAATTATTGTTTTAAACAAACGGAGATTGTTTACCGATTTTAATGAACTTGATCTTATTTGAAAGAGCATAAGCTCCACAAAATGCTTATTTGGTTTTCAATTTGTTACGTTCGTCGTTAACTGAAATGATAGCATATTTTTGAGTTTTTTCCAAAAAAAATCAAATGTAATGGTAAATTCACTTTTATACAGTGTGACCCATTTGTTTTGGGAACACCCTGATAAAAAGTTTATTTCTTAACCGATTTGGTTCGTTTTTTTTTGGATTGTAGAGCTCGAAAAATTGTATATTCTTGGCGCCATTTTGACTTCAAGGCCTACTATGTTAGTTTTTAAGAGCAAAATTTCAGGAAACCATGTTAGCGATTATTTTAGAAAAAATCTGTGTGCGCCACTGGATTCAGCATCCTTTAAAACGGGTCTATACAAATTTTCAACCGAAAATATCAAGTTGAAAAAAATTAAAAATTCGCACTTTAACAATCTTTGATTCTATCAAAACAAATAAAAATGACATAAAACTAAAAATTTGTAACTTCTACCAAACCACCATCAACTTCAATGCATTTATCATTTCTTTTGATAGAATCAAAGATTGTTAAAGTGCGAATTTTTAATTTTTTTCAACTTGATATTTTCGGTTGAAAATTTGTATAGACCCGTTTTAAAGGATGCTGAATCCAGTGGCGCACACAGATTTTTTCTAAAAAAATCGCCAATATGGTTTCCTGAAATTTTGCTCTTAAAAACTAACATATTAGGCCTTGAAGTCAAAATGGCGAAGGTCACTTTTTGCCAAGAATATACAATTTTTCGAGCTCTACAATCCAAAAAAAAAACGAACCAAATCGGTTAAGAAATAAACTTTTTATCAGGGTGTTCCCAAAACAAATGGGTCACACTGTATATTTTGAAATTGGATAAATTTTTTTATAAAAAATTGAAGAAAAAACAAAAAAAATATTTCTTTGTTTTTTTTTATAGAAAAATGTATACTTTTTTAAAATATATAAAAATGAATAAATCATTACATTTGATTTTTTTTTGAAAAAACTCAAAAATATGCTACGATTTCAGTTACCGCCATCTAGCGGCGACGGCGAAAGTAATAAATCCAAAACCAAGTGAGCATTCTGTAGTTCAGATCATGCTCTTACAAATGAGCCCAAGTTTGTAAAATTACAGTGACTGTAGTTAAAATCGGCCAAGCGAAACGGGAGAAATCCCCGTTTGTTTGAAAAAATAATTGAACTTCCCCCACCGCTTTATTCTGATAGATAGAGAAAAACGGTTTGGACAAAAGGTGTACGTAAATAGTCGGTAGATATGAAAATAGTATCGTCGATATATTTTTCATTGGGCAAAATTCTATAAAAATCCTTTTTTTTTTACTTGGTGTTGGTTGTTACGCCCCTTAGCGACCATTTCAGAAACTTGAAAATAATTTTCATGTTTTTCTCATGGCCGTTTTAGTATTAAATTTGTTTACCGCAAGCTTCTACGATTGATAATTTCCCAAATACAGTACCTCTCATTCTTAGCTGCCCATCCTGTACAAGAGGGTTTGAAACCAAGGATATATTTGTTCTGATGTAGTGGTCACGATCATTGACTGAATAATTTGTATATGAGGTTTTCCACTTGGTTCTGACGTTATTCTTGATTAACGGAAGGATAGCACATACAGGGTGTCCCAGCAAGGGTGGCCACCGGCCATATCTCAGAAACTACTGGACCTAAAAGTTCAGGAAAAAAAAAATTATTACTAAAGTGGCCACGAGAAAATGCTGGGAAATATTTATAACTTCGAAATTTTTCCGCTAGGGGGCGCAATCAAAGCTTAAATATTAAAATTCGAAATTTCTCCGGAAATTCTCAGATTGAGGTATATCTTTATCAACATGGTTAGAAAACCTAGACAATTTCACGTCTTTTTGGTACAGGGATCATTGGCGTACCGATCTTCGTGTGAGTAGGGGAAGGTAGTGAAAGTGTAATTGTTCAAGTGGCTGTAACTTATAAACGACTTGTCCGATTTTGTTGCGTATAGGCTTGTTTGGAAGATAAATGTGAGTACTTTCGTATATCGTATCCAGTGATGCGTGATTGTCTCCAGAAAAGTTGCTAGAAGGGGTAACTTGAATTAAAAACAGTGTTTTTCATTTTACCGCAAAAATTTAAATGGTATGGTATAATTCTGATAACAATAACTAGTCCAAATTATGTAAAATTTAATGTTTTAAGGTTTTTTAGGTTTTTTTTTATTTTTTTTATTTTTTTTTTTTTTAAGGTTTTTTCTTGTAAATTTAATCTTCATTTCGATTCTGTTATCAGAATTATACCGTACCATTTGCGGTGAAACGAAAATAACAGTTTTTAATTCAAATTACGCCTTCTAGCCACTTTTCTGGAGACAATCCCGCATCACTGGATACGATATACGAAAGTACTCACATTTATCTTCCAAACAAGCCTATACGCAACAAAATCGGACAAGTCGTTTATAAGTTACAGCCACTTGAACAATTACACTTTCACTACCTTCCCCTACTCACACGAAGATCGGTACGCCAATGAGCCCTGTACCAAAAAGACGTGAAATTGTCTAGGTTTTCTAACCATGTTGATAAAGATATACCTCAATCTGAGAATTTCCGGAGAAATTTCGAATTTTAATATTTAAGCTTTGATTGCGCCCCCTAGCGGAAAAATTTCGAAGTTATAAATATTTCCCAGCATTTTCTCGTGGCCACTTTAGTGATCATATTTTTTTTCCTGAACTTTTAGGTCCAGTAGTTTCCGAGATATGGCCGGTGGCCACCCTTGCTGGGACACCCTGTATATGCAAAGTTTCATTCGTGATGTTATGAACTTCCTGTTTGGCATAAATATCCACTTTTTCATTCCCAACAGTACAAGCATGTCCTTGGACCCATACGAACGGGGTGAAAATATTGGACAAAATCAGGACTTTCTCACATATGGGTTTTTGTATATATTTTTTGATTCATTTCCTATGGCTTTTAGACTGGAAAGGGAATCTGAGAATATGATATATCTACCCACTTTTTTGTGATTACTGACATACACAAGAGCCATAATACTGGCATTTGCTTCCGCCCAAAAGAGGCTAGATTTAGGATTGCATCGGGAAGTATGAAATCGTCTACAGATAGAGATGGAATGTAAAATGCGGAACAAACACCGTCCTTCGACTTGGAGCCATCAGTATAAATTGAAATTCCCCCCTTTTCTGTAACCAGATTGTTTACAATGGCATTGTTAATTTCTGGGATATTCGTGTTATGCTTCCTGTATTTCAGTATATAACCTCAAATTTACACGTGAAATATGGTATATTCCTGCATGTTACCATTCAGCAGTCTCCGTCAACGCTTAAGCAAGATGTGGAGAAGTTTTGTGAATCCAAAACTTAGAAATCAAGTTGTCGACTGCTACTTCGGATACCTTGTTGATAAGTAAGATCTTACTGAGAACTTGGTTTTTGATCAGGAATTTTTGAGCCAATAATTCTCTTCTAATGTCTAGAGGCATTTCACCCGTTTCTGCTAAGAGGGCCTGCACAGGGGTAGATCTAAAAGCACCAACCACGATACGTAGAGCTTTGTACTGCAGGCGGTCAATTTTAACCAGTCGAGATTTGGTTGCTGTTCCATAAAAAAATGATGATGAAATGATGAAAATCTATTATAGATCTTATGTAGGCTCTATAAAACATGAACGAAGTTTTTAGCTCCGCACCCGAAGGTCGTTTGGGTGCTTAAATAAAGCAATTGGGATTCTGAAAATTTGTATGCTGGGATATTCATAGATGTTCTTCTCAAATGGAATGAAAGCAACGTTGCACGACTTCCGCTATAGGTGTCAACTCACTTAGTTTAAACGAGACACCCTATAAATTATTTCATTTTTTGATTCTATGCAAAATTTTAGGTACATTTTATGTATATCATCGAATAGTTGAGTGAAGCCGTTTTTGAATTATTCTAAATTTTAGGTCGGAATCACTTTATAGACCAAAAAAAAGATCATTTTCATCATTACAGTAGCCTTCAATATTTGATACTGGATGTTTTTCTTGTGAAGCAGGACCCACTTTAAGAGACTATATTATTATTTTGATAATAAATACATACAGGGTGACCAAAAACTAACACTGAAAATGAATTTGGAAAAATCGGTAAATGTCACTTTTTTCAAATGGAAACCCAATTTTTTCATAATTTTATCCAATCAAGCATTGAAAATAGATGTATCTTTGTTACAGGTTTTATATTCCCAAAGTTTGTAGTTTTCGGAAAATTGACAATTTTACATTTTCCTTTTCCGAAAATGTCGGACATAAAGAGTTATCGACGAAAGATATCCGAACTTAACAGCAATTACCAGAACAAAATTTCGAAAATGTATAAAAAACCATCTCAGATATGGCAAAATCCATGCAGAAAAAGTTCTACCAAGGCCAGTAACATCTTATGAAGATCATCAATGTGCTGGCCTATTTCCATACTCATTCCCAAGCATCAACTCGAGCAGCAGAATCCGATTTACGAGTCTCACGAGCATCTGTTCAAAGAATTTTAAAAGAACATGGCATGCGCCCTTATAAATTCAACCTTCTTCAAGCTCTTTACCCGGGAGACGCAGCGCAACGTGAAGAGTTCTGTGAAATGATGTTGATAAGATCACAAGAGGTTCCAGAATTTTTAAGAAAAATCATTTGGACTGACGAATCCAAATTCTCTAGAGAAAGTATTTTGATTATTTATTCTCAAAATAGATTCAGCTTGAATGTATTTGCTTTAATAAAGCAGAACCCAGTGAGGTACCACATCTATGAGGGAGTGTTTAATGTCCATCTTACAAACTGTTTTGACTGATTTTCTGGATGATATGCCTTCAATGAATAAAAGAGATGATTGGTTTCAAATGGATGGTGCTCCACCACATTGTGGAATTGTGATAGATTAGCACCACTAGATTTTTACTTTTGGGAAACAATAAAAAGTCGAGTTTACTCTACTCCCGTCAATTCAGTGGAAGAGCTAGAAGGTCGAATTGGAAGAGCTTTCGATCAACTTGATGCAGTTGAAACATCAAACGCCACCACAGAAGTCAATGGTGGTCATATTGAACATTTTTATTGATATAATTTTTTTTGTGACAAATTGGATTATTTGTTCTTTGATTAAAACGTTACTCACTTTCAAACATTTTTGTGTGTTTTTGATATGTACCTACCAGCAACGTAGTGCGTCGTATTAAAAATAAGTGTTTGAATACATTGATTGTTGTTGTACGCCGTGATAGAAAACTGATTCGAACTAACAATACTTAAATGTCGTACAAATAGCATTTCTGTTATACAAAAAAGTTAAATTGCTAATATTTCGAAAACTACAAACTTTGGGAATAAAAAACCTGTTACAAAGATACATCTATTTTCAATGCTTGATAAGATGAAATTATGAAAAAAGTGGGTTTCCATTTGGAAAAAGTGACATTTAACGATTTTTCCAAATTCATTTTTAATGTTAGTTTCAAGTCACCCTGTTTGCATTTCTTGTCGAAATAACAACGTAATCTCTTGAAGTGGACCCCACCCAGTATCAAATATTAAAGGCTGCTGTGATAATGAAACTGTCAATTTTTTTTGGTCTGTAAATGTGATTTCTGACCTAAAATTTAAATATTTCAAAAACGGTTAGACTTGGGTATTGAATAATATACATTAAATGTACCAAAAATTTTGCATAGAAACCAAAAATAAAATAATATACAGTGTGTCCAAGATAAGGATGCACAGCATGGGGATCTCGGAAACTATAAGAGATACAGTGTCGGTTAAATTGGACAAAAATTGTGCATTTTGATACCCAACAAGATCCCGTTTTACAAATTTGAAAATTCCAAGCCGATTTTATTTTTTTTAAAAGCTATTTTTAAAGATATGAAAAAAACGAAAACACTTTTTCATTGTCAATTTTTTAGCTCTACAAAACAGCCTTGAGTGATTTTCCGTACGACGTTTCGTTTCGGAGAAACCATCATTAACTTTGTTTTTTTAAATACGGTCCTGGATTTTTTATAGACGAATTTCAAGAGCCTCTTATGTTCCTAAACCAACAATGTATCGCAATTATTCAAAAAAATTATATTGATGGATTTTTCCATAAGACTCATGTGTTAGAGAGAGCAAAGAAATACATTATTAATAGGATTTAAAACAAACACCTCTTTTTCAATAAGTGCGATACATCGTTGGTTTAGGAACATAAGAGACTCTTAAAATCCGTCATAAGAAATCCTGGACCGTATCTAAAAAAACAAAGTTGATGATGGTTTCTCCGAAACGAAACGTCGTACGGAAAATCTCTCAAGGCTGTTTTGTAGGGCTTAAAAAATGACAATGAAAAAGTGTTTTCGGTTTTTTTATATCTTTCAAATAGCTTAAAATAAATTAAAACGAAATCGCAATATTTCGGTTTTTATCGGATATTTCCGAAACGGCTTGGAATTTTCAAATTTGTAAAACGGGATCTTGTTGGGTATCGAAATGCGCAATTTTTGTCTAATTTAACCGACACTGTATCTCTTATAGTTTCCGAGATCCCCATGCTTTGCATCCTTATCTTGGACACACTGTATAGGGTGTCCCATTTAGAATAAGCGATTTGTCACCTACGTCGTGCAACGTTGCTATTATTTCATCTGAAATGAACATCTCCGAATATCCCCAACCATACAAATTTTCAAAGTTTCAGTTACCCACTTTATTTCCTGAGATATTCTCATGGACGGTCACACCCTGTATATCGTGATACACAGGGTGTATTTTAAGTTGGAGCTTTCCTGCTAACACTGTCTAGAATGCAAGAAAATAGGAAAAATTTCCTTGAAATTATGTTCAAAAATGCTTTGTTCCCGAACAGAGTGTTGAAAAAAAAATCTTTTTTTATCATAACTTTTCTACCACTTAGGGTCTTCAAATTTCGGAATCGGTATTGAATTTCGGGATTTTTAATACTTAATACTTATGGCCGATTGCACCAACCTAATTTGGGCATACTTAACGCTAAATGACCCTTAACTTGACAATTTTAAGGGTTCCTTAGCTTTAAGTATCCTCAAAATTGGTTGGTGCAATCGGCCATTAATCCTCAAAATAGGTTGGTGCAATTGGCCATAAAAATCGAAAAAATTACCAGTTGTCAACACTTATTTTCCCCAAGCAAGTTTCCACGGCAACTTATAGTGCATTTTTCCAAATGCTATGTCCAAGGTTGAAAATGAATAATTAAGACGACTTCGTAAGTCATGACCTGCAAGCAAAGTTATTTTAGCGTTTTTTTTTCGATTAGATTTATCCTGACAAAAGTTGTTTACCTTTTTTATGTCAAAATTTTAGGGAAATGAAAATATTCACTCAAAAGTCTTAAACAGCGTAGCACAAAAAACTGGGACCATTGAAATCAAAGTACAGGGTGGGCAACTAAGAATGCGAGGTACTGTATTTGGGATACTATTTATCGTGGAGACCTGCGGCAAAAATTTTATGACTAAAACGGCCAAGAAAAATACCTGGAAAATATTTTCAAGTGTCTGAAATGGTCGCTAGGGGTCGTTACAACCAACACCAAGTACAGTGACTATATTCAGAAATTTTATTCTTAACCAACTACACGAGTCCCACCGCTCAACGAGTCCTGGGGAATTACGTTTGCGCACTGTGAATTTGAGATTCATTTTTATTCCTTATTTCGAGCTCAAATTGTTTGAACTATGGAAGTTTTGAGCTTTTTGTCTGGTGTCTAGTTCTAGTTATACCTTCTATTTATACAAGACCATGAGGTTGGTGTTTATATAGCAGTAGTTAGGGCTAACCCACTTCTAGATCAAATTTGCTATGAAATGGTGAATGCGCGAGATGTGACGTCATCCGTCGTCGGCGTGTTGTGTGGGGGTTGGTGGGGGTTGGGGTGAGGGTCCTCGGTGGGGGTTGGGGTGGGGGTCTTGAGTGGGGGTCTTAAGTGGGGGTCTTGATAGGGGGTTGGGGTGGGGGTCTTGAGTGGGGGTGGGGGTCTTGAGTGGGGGTCTTAAGTGGGGGGTGGGGAGCGGGGAGTGGGGAGTGTGGAGTGGGGAATGACATTACATTCTATAAACAAAAAAAGTTCATGATTCAAGCCTTGAATAAATTGAGTATTGTGGGTAAGTGTTATCATCGTCATCATCGTTGTGGTTTTCCCACCAACCACAACAGTTCTAAATTTAGCTCGAATGTGGTTTTCTTATCAAAAACAACAAGTCTCAGCCTGCGGTTTTCTTATCAACAGTAAACAGGATGTGGTTTTCACACCAACCACAACAGTTCTAAATTTAGCCTGAATGTGGTTTTCTTATCAGTAACAAGTCTCAGCCTGCGGTTTTCTTATTAACAGTAAACAGCATGTGGTTTTCACGTCACACACACACTCTTATCAACACTTCTAAATTTAGCCCGAATGTGGTTTTCTTATCAGTAACAAGTCTCAGCCTGCGGTTTTCTTATCAACCAGTAAACAGGATGTGGTTTTCACGTCACACACTCTTATCAAACAGGTCAACAGTTCTAAATTTAGCTCGAATGTGATTTTCTTATCACCATCAGACAGGATGTGGTTTTCACGTCAGTGTGTCTTATCAACAGTTCTAAATTTAGCCTGAATGTGGTTTTCTTATCAATAACTGAGTAAAACACACACTCTTGTTCAACTGTATTTATTTCAAAATAGGAACAAATTTTTCAACATCTTCTAAATAGCCCTCGAGATCTAGACGCTTCATGGTCTGCAGGAAACTATGTAGGTCTGATGTATCCAGGAACAGATCGCAGGCGTCGGCAGCTTCTTCGTATTTTTCAGCAATCCTCCTACATTCCTCTTCGCTATGGAATCACTCAAAACCATAGATAGCCTCGTGTTCAGCATCAAATTGCAAATTTTGGAATCGTTGTGACAAGCTTTCTACAGCGGAAACCAGATTATGCAATCGTCTAGTCCCAATACCGGTGTAAGCTAACCACATCTTGAGTGCTAAATGCGGAATGTCGAACCTTCTTTATAGTGGATCTAACCTCAGTCGGTGAACTGATAAGAAAACCGCAGACAGATGCTAATAATTGAATGTGGTGAGCCGGCGTCGGGTTGATTGTGAGTGTATAAATAGTCTTGCAGTTTCTAGTCGCCTCATCATTTACGATTGAGTTGTTGTTGTTGTTAGATGTTGAGTCCTACTACTGTTACAAACAATAATCATCACAACATGAAATTATTTGAAGAAATTGCATCCTTGAGCAGTTGCATTGTTGCAAAGTACCAAGAGACATATCCCCTACTATGTACCGATGAGGATCAAAAGCGCTGGCTGCGGAATATAAATAAAAGCATCCGAGACTTCCAAAGGGCGATGGCTGCACCACTATCCATTGGATTAAGAAAAAGGTTGGTGGCCAATTTGGGCCATTTGAAAAGATTCCGGATGCTTATCAAGTCGAAATTTGAGGCACATGTGGGTGGAGGACACAAGCGCAGTAGTCGAGTCAAGTGGGAGGACCTGAAAACATCGTTTGACTCCCGCATAAGGACTGGGGTAATTATCAATCAAACACACTTGAATCTAGGGGATTTTTTTAGTGATTCATTTTTCCTATTCAAAGTAAGAATCAACAAAATTTTGAAAGAGTTCAGTGCCATAAAAGTGAATGCAACTTTTTGCGGTGAATTCGTTGTTAGCAAAGATAACGTTGAACACCTCGAATATAAATATTTTCTCACAAAAAATCAAACTTTGGACATGGGGACCAATTTGATTGAGTGGTTTGACAATTTTATCAGTAGGCCAATTTTACAAAAAATGGAGGATTTTCAAGAACGTGACAGTGGGTGGGCATTAAGAAGAATTATCAGTTTAGAGATTTTTATTAATAAACATAGCTTTGGGGTGGGTGCTTCATCCTACATCCCTTTGCCCAATCAAATTTCGAAGAAAAAAGCATGTGTTAACATTAAAAATGATGATAACGCATGCTTTTATTGGTGTATAGTCGCTGCTTTGTACCCCAGTAAAATCAATTCCGATAGAGTCAAATCATATCCACATTACACCCGCGTCCTTAATACAGAGGGTTTGGATTTTCCAATGACAGTCAACAAAATTCATAAATTCGAAAAATTAAATAATATAAGTGTAAATGTTTATATGTTGGAGATGACTCAGAATGAAAAGAATGAATTCTTTAGCGTTCTACCTTGTAGGTTAACAGGTGAAAAATTGGAAAAACACGTCAACCTACTCATCATTCAAAATAAATATTTTCCAAAAATTAATGATTTTGAGCCGTTACCCAACATTGAAAATGAGATTGAAATTTCATATATTATTGCTTGATAAAGGATCTATCCAGGTTAGTGAGATCACAAATTAAAAAAGATGGGCATAAAATATTCATTTGCGATAGATGTTTGAACTATTTCCAGTCTCAGGAACGCTTGAGTGAACATTCAAGTGTGTGTGAAACAAAAAATGGCTCAAAAATTTCATTTCCCAAATATGATCATGTTTCGTTCAGAAATCATATTTATAAACAAAAAGCACCATTCATCATATATGGGGATTTCGAATCAATTTTGAAGAAAATTCCTGGTGAGTTAACACATTTAAAAACTGTCAATTTCCAAGAGCATATTCCATTCAGCATTGGATTTTTATTCAAGTGTTCCTATGACGACTCACTAACCTTTTACAAAAGCTACCGCGGCGAAGATTGTTTAGATTGGTTTGGAGATCAACTGAAAAATATTGCGAAATTTGTTGAAGATAAGATGTCTAAAATTGTACCCATGTCGGAAGTGTTGGACAAGAGTATGGCCAAAGAGTGTCACATTTGTGAGAAACCTTTTATTGACACAGATCAGATTGTTGTTGATCATGATCATTTCACAGGAGATATTAGAGGTTTTGCCCACTCAAATTGCAATTTAAATTTCAAAAAACAATTCATTGTCCCCATTGTATTCCACAATCTCTCAGGTTACGATTTCCATTTCATTCTAAAAGCCATAGGAAGGGTGGAAAAATTCAGTATTCTTCCACTCAATAAAGAAAAATACATTTCCTTCACCCAGTATGATGATGAAACTAGCATAAAATTTAGATATATCGATTCACTACGATTTTTAAATGCATCTTTGAGTTCATTAGCATCCACATTGAAATTGGAGGATTTGATAAATCTAAAGAGAGAATTTTCTTCATGTAATTCAAAACAATTTGAATTATTAACACGTAAGGGGGTTTTTTGTTACGATTATGTTGATAATATGACTAAATTGGAGAAAACAAGTTTACCACCCAAAGAAATGTTCTATTCAAAATTATATGATGAAAATATTAGTGATGAGGAGTATTCACATGCCCAAAAAGTATGGGATGAATTCAATATTCAGGATTTAGGTCAATACAGCGATCTGTATTTAAAAACAGATGTTTTGTTGTTGAGTGATGTTTTTGAAAACTTTAGAATCAATGCGCATAACATTTATGGTTTGGATCCAGCGTGGTATTACACTTTACCAGGTTATACTTGGGATTGTATGCTGAAATATACAAAATGTGAGCTGAGGCTGTTGAAAGACATTGATCAAATTATGTTTATTGAAAAGGGTTTGAGAGGGGGAATTTCAATGTGCTCAAATAGGTATGCTGAAGCAAATAATAAATACATGGCGGAATATGATGAATCCAAACCATCAAACTACCTACTCTACCTCGATGTGAATAATCTTTATGGGTGGGCAATGATTCAACATCTACCATACGATGGATTCGAGTGGGTTGATCCCATTGATTTACCAAATTTCGATGTTACTTTAATCGAGGATGATGCTCCAGAGGGTTATATTTTGGAGGTGGATTTGGAATACCCTGAAACACTTCACGACTTGCACAGCGATTTTCCATTCTGCCCCGAACATATGGCCCCTCCAAAGTCCAAATTTCCAAAACTATTAACAACTCTTCACAACAAAACAAAATATGTTATTCATTACCGCAATTTAAAGCAAGCTGTGAGTAATGGTGTCAAAATTACGCAAATACATAGAATTTTAAAATTCAAGCAAAGTTCTTGGTTAAAGGCATACATCGAACTAAACACTCAACTTCGATCAAAAGCCACTAACGATTTCAGCAAAAATCTCTTCAAGTTAATGAATAATGCTGTATTTGGTAAAACAATGGAAAACATTCGAAAACATCGTATTGTGAAATTGGTTAGTAAATGGGAGGGTCGATACAATCTGATTTCCAATGCAGCATTTCATAATTTAACCATTTTCGCCGAAGATCTGGTGGCTATAGAAATGAAGAAAACAAATCTCATTTTCAATAAACCACTTTACATTGGTATGTGTATTTTAGACATTTCAAAGATTGTACCTAATGTATGATTTTCATTATAATTTCATGCTAAAAAAATCTTTTTCTAAAAAACCCAAGCTTCTGTATACGGACACGGACAGTTTCATTTACGATATTGAGTGCAATGATGTGTATGATGAGCTCATCAAAAAAGATCTTTCCAAATTCGACACCAGCGATTATCCCCCAGATAACGTTTATCAGATTCCATTAGTAAATAAAAAAGTTTTGGGGTTAATGAAGGATGAAGCAAATGGTAAAATTATGACACATTTTGTGGGGTTGAGGTCGAAAATGTATTCATATAAAATTCAAGGTGTTCAAAAATGTATGAAAAAAGCGAAAGGTGTAAAGTCTTGTATTGTCAAGAACAAAATTACTTTTGATGATTATGTAAAATGCTTAAAAGAAACTGTTGAAAAAATTGTTAGCCAATGCACAGTCCGCTCAGTAAAGCATTCCGTTTATAGCACTGAACAAACTAAATTAGCCCTAAATGCCCTAGATGATAAACGCTGTTTGATTGATAATAGTCACGACACCCTCCCATGGGCCCACTATAGTTTACAAGATATTGTTAATAATTGATGAAATAAAACATTTTTATGATCACATTTTTTTATTCATCCCAATTTTCATCATAAGGAACCGGCGGCGGCGGCGGTCTCATAAAATTAGCGGCTCGCATGTCCGCAAATGAACAGCCATTTTCTCCTTTGTCGGAAAATAATGGTGCGGTCTGTTGGGACATTGGAGCCATGATGGATTCTGGGCTCGACATATGACATGATCGAGAACCAACAGTAACGTTGTGAGTGTCATCATGACTAGAACTATAACAATAACGGGAAATACTTCTGTGTTGAAAGCAGAATTCAATCCACCTATATTTTTGGATGAAAATAAAGAATATTTTTTGGGGTTGGCTGATTTTGAATCGTTTATGAGTATACCTAACATACAACCGGGTAGCAATAAAATATATGTAGCGGATAAAGTTATTACAATTCCAGAAGGAACTTACGATTTAAAAGATATTGAAACATATATTAATTATGTAATTGATGACATTTTTGGAGAAAAAGTTGGGTTTAAGATGAAAGCAAACCCCAATACATTAAAATGTCAGCTTTATTGCACAAAGAAAATAGATTTCACACCAAATGACTCCATAGCGTAAATATTGGGTTTTAAGAAACGAAAAATTGCATCAAATGAATTATCTGAATCGGACGAAGTTGTTAATATATTTAAAGTTAATGCAATTTGTGTTGATTGCGACATTTGCATTGGATCATATAGTAATGGTCTACCCGTTCATATAATTCATCAGTTTTTTCCATCTGTCCCTCCAGGCTATAAAATAGTGGAGTCACCATTACCAATACTTTATTTCCCCATCAGCGTCAAGACAATCAACAACATCACTGTTAAAATAGTAGATCAAGACGGTGATTTGATTAATTTCCGAAACGAGACCATAACAGTTCGATTACATCCTATTTCCCATACTTTGATGATGATACTTTTCGCTTACTTGCTCCAATTGTAGCTTTTCTGCAATGCTACAGACCCAATAATATAAGAAAATTTCAAAAATTGTGTTGGTGAACGAAAGCTTTCTTAGCAAAAAAAGAGAATCATCCAAATAAATTTCCCTGTTTGTGTTAAAACAAGCAATGTTTTATTTCACAAGAATTTTATTCATCAATAACACATCGGACGCGTGTCTCTTTATCAGTCAACCACAACCTTGAACTTAGCGCTATAGTTGCTATATGTACTTTATAGATAAATTAAAACTATGAATTCATAGGAATTTTACTTACAATTTGTCTCGGTAACATTCTAAGTTGTTCATATAAAGATATCATGGGACACTCTTTTTGTAGGGAATTTTCAAATTCATTATATTCAAAAAGCGACCATCTTGAATGAAGTATAACAATCCATTCACATATCGAAAAACTGTAGTGAATAATGGTAGTATACCATTAAAATGTATTGATGTGTAGCCAAAGGACTCTGGCTGTAGAGTACACTCATCGAAATTTACAAAGTTATTATCATCATAAAAGAAGATGGTTTTTCCAGAATAGGTATTGACTGCTCCAAGTAACTTTCTACCATCCACAAATGGTTCAAATCTTTTTGTTATATTGATTCGGTCAATGAATCTAAATCTATCCTCGCTAAGTATATAAATAATCATTTATAACTACAGCTATCTGTCCCGATGGTCTTTTATACACAGCTGTTAGTTTTTCAAACGGTGGCAGGAATTTAAATAGCAGACGAATCGGTAGAGCTTTTGAGGTGAACATTTTTGATTTCAAACTTATTATCCACAATTTTTCCCTATAAAAAATATACAGGGTGTTTCCTAAAGATTGGTAAAAAATTCGTTGTGTGATTACTGGGGTATTTTCATGAAAAAAAGTTCTTATAAACATTTGCCGAAAAATGCTTCCTAAGGGAGCTACGCCCCTTTAAATAGGGCACCCCGAAGACGGTTTTTCCTCAATATTTCCGAAACCTTACATACAAAAATCATGAAATTTGGTACATCATACAAACTTTTAATGCTGAATGAGAATTTGAGCTCAGAATTTCAAAATTTTAATCAGGGGCGTACCATACTGGCGGGGTTAAAGGTTAAAAGAATCCAATTTTTTAAATGGTATGGTACGCCAGAATTTGAGCTCAGAATTTCAAAATTTTAATCAGGGGCGTACCATACTGGCGTACCATACCATTTAAAAAATTGGATTCTTTTAACCTTTAACCCCGCCAGTATGGTACGCCCCTGATTAAAATTTTGAAATTCTGAGCTCAAATTCTCATTCAGCATTAAAAGTTTGTATGATGTACCAAATTTCATGATTTTTGTATGTAAGGTTTCGGAAATATTGAGGAAAAACCGTCTTCGGGGTGCCCTATTTAAAGGGGCGTAGCTCCCTTAGGAAGCATTTTTCGGCAAATGTTTATAGGAACTTTTTTTCATGAAAATACCCCAGGAATCACACAACGAATTTTTTACCAATCTTTAGGAAACACCCTGTATAAATGTTGATTGTGTATAAGATATAACAATTGACTTGGATCGGCATCACAAATATCATAGATTTGAGAATTTTTTAGATTTGAAGCATTAATTTGAGTTATTACAGGTAGTTGGTTTATCGGTGGTTGTGGTGGTGGAGGACTTGTTAGAACTTGCTTTCTCACACCATATAAGTTTTGTATGCCTTTGATATCATCTTGATTCAGAGCAGTTTTTCCATACAATGGAAACATAAGTGAACTATTATCCAATGAATGACCTAAACCTAAGACGTGACCAATTTCATGTGCCAAACTTGATAAAAAGTTTAGCTGATTGTCGGGTATTTCTCCATCAAGTCCATAGTACCAATTTTCACTGGAATCCATATGAATTTCACGACAATGATTGTCTTGTGGTGGGAAAGCGTGTGCCAAAACTTTACCGGAACCATCAAATGGGAAGTCGCAATGACCACTCATACATCTTCGATTATTACTATGATTGAATGATGCAAATGAAATAATTATATCTGGATTTATGGCATTCCTCTCAAATGTCAAATTTGCACGTTCAGACCACATTGCAAATAATGCTCTCTCAATCACAGGATTTACATCTTGTGCGAGTGTTGTTCGACTGTAGTACCATTTCAAAACGTGTTTATTCCAAGCGTTTTTCAGTATAAATGACTCTGGATAATCACTCATACCACATCTCGGTCTGCTCATAAACTCTAATGTTTCATTATTTTCAGCACCATCAACCGGTAATGAGTAGTTCTCCTGAAATTGCACCAATGCATCTGTTTGTAATGCATTCTCCATATCTTATCAGATACTCTGTAACATTCACTTCAGCTGTGGTGAGGTGAAAGCACATCAAAATCATTAGATGTTTCATTGTCGCCCGTTATCGCTTAACTGATTAAAATTCACAATTCAAACCCCTTTTATAAAGTTTTTTTATTCAAATAATGTTTTGATACAAATATGACAGGCGAGTTTATATGTACAATATGGATCCTCATCATCGATTCCAGAATCATCTTCATCTGATGTGTCATTGTTAATTTTTATACTAATGGATATATTGTGGCGATATTTATCTAATTCACCCAACAGGTATTATTTTTTTAAATTCAGCTACTTTTCAATGTGAATCATCTTTATATGATTGAATTAAACAAAACCTGTCTTGTTGAAAACCACAAAGCAAACCGATCCTGAATTTATACCTGAAATTTTATAATCAGTGAACTAATACTGCAGGCTACATTTGTTAATTTTATTTTCATATATAACCACAATTGCCTATGAGATGTTTTTGTTAATGTTTTGTGTTGTTTTGTTGTGTTCTTGTTTTCTTGTTGTCTTGTTTTCTTGTTTTCTTGTTTTCTTGTGTTCTTGTTTTCTTGTTTTCTTGTGTTCTTGTTTTCTTGTTTTCTTGTGTTCTTGTTTTCTTGTGTTCTTGTGTTCTTGGGTTCTTGTGTTCTTGTTTTCTTGTGTTCTTGTTTTCTTGTGTTCTTGTTTTCTTGTTTTCTTGTGTTCTTGTTTTCTTGTTTTCTTGTGTTCTTGTGTTCTTGTTTTCTTGTTTTCTTGTGTTCTTGTTTTCTTGTTTTCTTGTTTTCTTGTGTTCTTGTGTTCTTGTTCTCTTGTTTTCTTGTTTTCTTGTTTTCTTGAGTTCTTGTGTTCTTGTTTTCTTGTGTTCTTGTGTTCTTGGGTTCTTGTGTTCTTGTTTTCTTGTGTTCTTGTTTTCTTGTGTTCTTGTTTTCTTGTTTTCTTGTGTTCTTGTGTTCTTGTTTTCTTGTTTTCTTGTGTTCTTGTTTTCTTGTTTTCTTGTTTTCTTGTTTTCTTGTGTTCTTGTGTTCTTGTTCTCTTGTTTTCTTGTTTTCTTGTTTTCTTGAGTTCTTGTGTTCTTGTTTTCTTGTTTTCTTGTTTTCATGTTTCCATGTTTTCATGTTTTCTTGTTTTCTTGTGTTCTTGTGTTCTTGTGTTCTTGTGTTCTTGTTTTCTTGTTTTCTTGTGTTCTTGTTTTCATGTTTTCATGTTTTCTTGTTTTCTTGTTTTCTTGTGTTCTTGTGTTCTTGTTTTCTTGTTTTCTTGTGTTCTTGTGTTCTTGTTTTCTTGTTTTCTTGTGTTCTTGTTTTCTTGTTCTCTGGTTTTCTTGTGTTCTTGTGTTCTTGTGTTCTTGTTTTCTTGTTTTCTTGTTTTCTTGTTTTCTTGTGTTCTTGTGTTCTTGTGTTCTTGTTTTCTTGTTTTCTTGTTTTCTTGTTTTCTTGTGTTCCTGTTTTCATGTTTTCATGTTTTCTTGTTTTCTTGTTTTCTTGCTGTTGTAGTTACTGAGACTTGTTATTGAGATAAGAAAACCACATTCATCCTAAATTTAGAACTGTTGATAAGAGGAGTGTGACGTTGATAAGGCTGTGGTTGGTGTGATAAGAAACCCACATCCTGTTTACTGTTGATAAAAACACCGCATTCAACCTGAATTTAGAACTGTTGATGAGAGTGTGACGTGAAAACCACATCCTGTCTACTGGTGATAAGAAAACCACATTTGAGCTAAATTTAGAAGCGTTGATACGAGTATGTGACGTGAAAACCACATCCTGTTCACTGATGATAAGAAAACCGCATTCAGGCTAAATTTAGAAGTGTTGATAAGAGGAGTGTGACGTGAAAACCACATCCTGTTAACTGTTGATAAGAAAACCGCAGGCTGAGACTTGTTACTGATAAGAAAACCACATTCAGGCTAAATTTAGAAGTGTTGATAAGAGTGTGACGTGAAAACCACATCCTGTTTACTGTTGATAAGAAAACCGCAGGCTGAGACTTGTTGTTTTTGATAAGAAAACCACATTCGAGCTAAATTTAGAACTGTTGTGGTTGGTGGGAAAACCACAACGATGATGACGATGATAACACTTACCCACAATACTCAATTTATTCAAGGCTTGAATCATGAACTTTTTTTGTTTATAGAATGTAATGTCATTCCCCACTCCACACTCCCCACTCCCCGCTCCCCACCCCTCACCCCCCACTTAAGACCCCCACTCAAGACCCCCACCCCCTAGCATTCATTGTTTACATCATTTGTCATTTGCGCCTCGTTCGTGTTTTGTAAGTGTTTTTGTATAAAATTTTATAAGATGACGATTGAAACATCGATTTCAATGCCTTACAATAAAAAAAAGTGACAAAAGTACAGGGACTTTATAGAAAGTAGCATGCCCGAGCTGTGATTTGAACCCAGGTCCTTCTGCATGCTAAGCAAACATCAAACCGCTGAGCCAACGGGGCCGGAAATATTCAAAATTCTGGGTACGGCCGCCATGTTGCAGCTAACCTGAGCTCAATTGTCGTCACTGTCTTTATATAGTCACTGTACAGGGTGTCCCAGTTTGGGTACTTTTGCTGGGTATCTCCGTTATTCTTATAGATAGAAAGTTGCGGTTTTCGCGACAGTGTGCTACTTTTCCGTGGAACTAAAGATGCCGTTAAAAAAAAATTCATAGCCCTTTTAGTTTTTAAGATTCAGGTCTAAACTGAAAATGTTGCATTTTAAGGTATCCCTCGTATCTAAACTATCAGATAAGTTATGGAAAATGTGAAAACTCTTTTATATAACTTTTCCCGTAGAACTCGATTATGCCTTCGGAATTAGTATACAGGGTCAGGTTAAAAAGTTATCGGACCCAACTTGATTTTTGAATGGAACATTATGTATATTTATAGTTCATAAGATTTGTCTTTTTTTACCTTGTCAAAAATATATAACAGTATGCACTTAAAAAAAATTATCCTATAACTTTTTGACCTGACCCTGTATACTTATTCCGAAGGCAGAATCGAGTTTTACGGGAAAAGTATTACAGCTTTTCCCGTAGAACTCGATTCTTCCTTTGAAATTAGTAAAGCTGTAATACTTTTCCCGTAAAACTCGATTCTGCCTTCGGAATAAGTATACAGGGTCAGGTCAAAAAGTTATAGGATAAAAATTTATTTTTTAAAAAGTGCATACTGTTTTTGAAGAGGTAAAAAAAAAGATAAATCTTATGGACTATGAATATACAGGGTGTTCCATTTAAAAAAAATAAGTTGGGTCAGATAACTTTTTGACCTGACCCTGTATACTGATTCCGAAGGCAGAATCGAGTTCTACGGGAAAAGCTATATGAGAAACAGTTCTTACATTTTTCATAACTTATCTGATAGTTTAGATACGAGGGGTACCTTGAAATGCAACATTTTCAGTTTGGCCCTGTACCTTGAAAACTAAAAGGGCTATGAAAATTTTGTTAATGGCATCTTCAGTTTCACGAAAAAGTAGCACACTGTCGCGAAAACCGGACCTCACTATCTATAGGAATAACGAAGATACCCCGCAAAAGTACCCAAAATGGGACACCCAGTACACCAAGTAGAAAAATAGGATTTTTATAGAATTTTGCCCAAACATATCGATGATATTATTTTCATATAAACTGACTATTCACCTACACTTTTTGTCTGAAACGTTTTTTTCTATCTATCAAAATTGAGGGGAGGGAAAAGTTTAATTATTTTTTAAAACACTCTGAGATTTCTCCCGTTTCGCTTGACCGATTTCAATGAGCATGGGCTCATATGAAAGAGCATGATCTGCACTACAAAATGCGTATTTGCTTTTGCATTTGTTTCTTCGCCGTCGCCGCTAGATGGCGTTTACTGAAATGGTAGCATATTTTTGATTTTTTTCCAAAAAAATCAAATGTTATATATGGTATATTCATTTATCTTCATATTATATTTCAGAAAGGCATACATTTCTCTATTAGAAAATTGAAAAAAAATGAAAAAAAAACAAAAAAAATCTGGTGATAATTTGAAGTATACAGGGTCGGTCATAAAGTCGTGGCACATCAAAGTTGCATTTTTTTAAATGGAAGCCTCTGTATTTTAGTTGATATTTCAATTCTTTCTTCAATTTGGATCAAAAATTGTCATACAACTAATGTTCCTAGATTCAACCGTTATCGAGATACCTATAAAACTCAAACTATTCAAGTTAGAGAAGCATGGTTTGCACTTTCCTATCTTAACTTTCCAAGAGCTATTCAAGGAGATTAAATTCATTCTTGTGTGAAACTGTCAAAATGTGTCAAAAAAAGTTGACAGTTGACGGTACCTTCTATTCAAATGACAAAATAGCTCTTGAAAAGTTAAGATAGAAAAGTGCAGACCATTTTTCTCTAACTTGTATAGTTTGAGTTTTATAGCATGTCAAAGGTGCAAAAATGCTATTTTTAAGACGCGATATCTAGTGACCCTGTATAGAAATTAATATACCAAAAACCCAAAAATATGCTTCCATTTCAATAAACGCCATCTAGTGGCGACGGCGAAGGCAACAAATTCAAAACCAAATAAGAATTTTGTAGTGCAAAATCGGTCATGCGAAACGGGAGATATCTCCGTTTGTTTAAAAAAGTATTTGAACCTCCCCCACCCCTTCATTCTGATAGATAGAAAAAAGCGTTTTAGACAAAAAGGGTAGGTAAAAGTCAGTTAATATGAAAATAAAAGCTTAGTTCGCGGGTTGGTTACGAACCAGTTCCGAACCAATTCAGAACTGATTTGTAAGCGCAGTTGATAAAATATCACGAACTGCGCATGCAACACAGTTCTGAATTGGTTCGGAACTGGTTCGTAACCGACCCGCGAACAAAGCCGATATCATCTATTCATTTTTTTTTGGCAAAATTCTATAATAATCCTATTTTTCCACTTGGTGTAGCTTGATACGCCCTAGAGCGACCATTTCGTAAACTTGAAAATACTTTCCAGGTATTTCCTTTGGCCGTTTTAGTGATAAAATGTTTTGCCGCAAGCCTCTTCCACGATGAATAGTCGTCCAGATACAGTACCTCGCATTCTTAGTTGCCCACCCTGTACAGAATCGTTTGTGGCGCCCTCTACAAAATGCGAAAAAAAGGTGGGCAAATTGTATACCTCGTCCCTATAAAGCCCCAGGGGGTCAATTCTTGACACTTCGCAAATTTGAAACGCATACGCAAAAATCGATCACCATGTTATTTCAAATGCTGATCGCACAATTGCGTTTACGTTTTAAATTGAGAATGCTCAAGAATTGACCCCCAGGTACGATATTCAAAAGGTATTGCCACAAAACTGCAAATTAATTTTAGCTTTAAGGGTATTTATCCGCTCCAAACAGCACTGCTAGCAAAATAAGTTTTCATCGGGCTGACGTGATGAGAACAGACAGTAGGTATTTATCACGCCGGCAACCAAACTAAGTAAACATTAGTGTAAGTTCACACAGAAAGCTATTCAGCGTTGGGCGATGCAATGCTATGCCTTTATCGCTTGCTATATTTCGATCGTGTTTAAACAGAAAGCTATGAAAAACGTTTAAAGTTAGTAGTTTGATGAGCAACAAGCACTATGGATACTTGATATTATTTGAGAATTCGCTTTCAAGGTACGTTTTGTGGGAACCCCGTTTTGTTAGTGAAATGATTTATCTAGATTTTCCTATTATTCATATTATTACAAAATATAGTCACATTAAAATGATCTACCCACTCGTAACATTCAATTTTGCAGCTTTTTCCATCCACAATTTGTCAACTTTGTGATCTTCACTTTTTTGATCCCATACCGGAGGGCGCAACCACACTTCGTTAATTAATTTTTTGACGTCTATCCCGAAAGACAAGCGATGTCTGGCGACACGGGCGATTAAAAACAAACAAGTTCGAAAATCAAACCGACGCGCTATATCGCATCACATAGCATAGCAAAGAGTCGCGCGAACTCGCGCGCTTTTTGAACACCCCCACTAAAATTTATGAGTTTAAAGTATACGCGACGCATCGCATCGCATAGCATGGCATCGCATAGATTTCTGTGTGAACTTACACTCACGCCTCAAAAGAGATGGGTATACTGATTTCCGTTTAATTATATCCAACGGAGATTGTCAGAAATGATCTCAGAAAGGTTCAATTTAGTTAATACACTATCAGTCCCCCAGTACAGCGTGGTATTTTCGAAGTGATACATATAGTCGTGAAACTATGTGAAATGCTTCCTCATGTCAAGTGTATTAACTCCTGAAAATAGTAACTCTGGGGGTGGCCATGTCTTCGCACACGCAACCTCTTGATTTTCATCACCTGACGGTATTACGAGGCGGTATATATTTTGGTGGCCGAGTATACCATTCTTTCAGTGACAACATAGAGAATAATTTTTGAAAATATCAGAACTATATGTATGTAATTCCATAACCTCCAGATGTTTAACATATTGAGGTTTCGGTAGTAATCAATCCATGTGTGATTTTTAGTGGCAAAATATTTTCGTCAAAAATGATTCATTAGATTGTTCTTGAAAGAATGGTGTACTCGGCCACCAAAATATATATCGCCTCGTTACATCGTCAGGTGATGAAAACTAAGAGGTTGCGTGTGCGAAGACATGGTCACCCCCAAAGTTACTATTCTCAGAGATTAGTACACTTGACATAGGGAAGCGATTCACGACTATATGTATCACTTGGAAAATACCACGCTGTACAGGGGAGTATATCCATTTTTTTTTATTTAACGGATTATACGTCTCTCACAAGAGGGCGGAATATGTAGTTTTTTCGTATTTTTTGATCATTGAGATACCGTTTTTGTTAGCGTTTTTAAAGAAAAAAAAAAAGATATTGGGTTGTCTAGTTTGATCTTACCTACCTCATAAAATTGGCACATTCCAGAAAAAATGCTTGCATCGAGTAAAATTTCAGACCAGATGAATCACCTTAACAACCTGTAACTCTGCTAATCAATTTTCCAAAAAAACCTTAGTTGAAAAGGTAGCATTCATTTTCGGTCTAGAATTCTCCCTTGATTTTTTACTGATAATCTCCTATCACCCTGTATATCGAAAATATCCGATATTTTGATATTTTCAATAAATATTGTGACGTTGCATGGTGAATGCGCCGCCGCAAGCCATCACCACATTGTGTAGAATTGTTTGGAATCGATTGGCTTCTGGTACATTCTAGCAAGGCTAGATGGCGTCGAACATTCTTCGCTTTTCTAAAAATATCTGGATTGTTCTCTCAATCCTGGCGAGGGTATATAATGAGATCCGTCATTTCAAGGAGTTAGTTCAGTCAGTTACGTCGTGAAATATAAATCGTAAAACATAAATAAGCTGTGATTTTGTATGTGAATAGTGAGTTCTGTACATAGTGACTTGTAAAATAAATAGATTGAAGCTGAACAGTGTTTTCTATAGCGAAACTCGTTACATTGGTGTCAAAAGTGGGATTTATTGTGTGCTATAGAAACGGACATAAATATTCACTGTGATGGCTGCGAAACTGGTGTTTATAACCGGATTGAAGGTCGCCGAGTTGAAGAGAGAGCTGGAGGAGCGTGACCTGGATAGTAGTGGTAAGAAAACTGATCTACAAACGAGGCTTCGTGAGGCTTTAATGGAAGAAGGCATGAATCCTGATACGTTCCAATTTGAAGTTCCCGATCCCAACACAGTAAAAAGATTATTGGAAGAAAAGTTTAATGAATCTTCTAGAGCCATGGAAGAGAACTCGAGGAAAATGGAGGAGAAGCTCGAAGAATCGTCCAGAGCTATGGAAGAAATCAAGGAGCAATTGGCGGATAACTACAACTGCTTGAAGGCTCATGTAGCAGAGGAAATCGGAAATCTGGAGAAACAACTAGGAGAGACTGCAAAGGCTCTGGAAGACGAAATCGACGAAGTGAGAAGGCAAGTGGCAGTAATCATGCAACAACCGGAAGTTACTTTCGGGAATCACGGTGCGAGTGCCAAGATGGAAGCTGATACCATCAGAATCCACATGAAAGACCCACAGTTTGATGGCAAACTGTCCTGGAACAATTACCATCGCCAGTTCGAGGCAGCAGCAAGGGCAAATGGATGGACCGCAACCGAGAAAGCTCTAGCACTGACACTGGCACTTCGTGGGGAGGCGATTGAAATCCTGCAGACGCTGAACACCCAGCAACAGGAGGACTACGATGTTCTGGTGAAGCATTTGGAGCTGCGGTATGGTCAAACTCATTTGGAGCATGTCTACCATTCCCAGTTGAAGAACCGCATCCAAAAGTCCAACGAAACCATGCAGGAGTTTGAAGCGGATGTTGCTCGCCTTGCACGACTGGCTTATCCAACCATGCCAGAAAACGTTATGGAAAGGCTTGCAGTTCAGGCCTTCTTGGATGGACTGCGGGACCAGGAGATAAGGATGTCCTTGGTTCTTCATCGTCCTGTCAATCTGGTGGATGCGCTGGTAAAAGCGTTGGAACTCGAAGCGGCGAAGCAGTGCTGCAAGCTTCCTGTGCGAAAGATGGAGGAACAGGATGTTCCGGAGGAAGACAGCTTCGGCGCAAATGTGAGGAGAGTCCTCAAGGAAATGGAGGTATCCAAGCGAAAGGAGCTGCGATGCTGGAATTGTGGAGAGCTTGGGCATATGCGTAGCCGCTGTAGGACAGAGATACGGGCACCTGCGTTGGCATTGGAAAACAAGGATCATCAAGCGAGATCAAGCCTCAAGAGCTTGGATGGCTCGTCCAGGAGACCAGAGCTTTCTCACAAAGCCAAGGAAAAGAAAGCGAGCGTTCGCAGGACAACTGTAGTGGATGATTCCTGGCAGTCTAAGGCGCTTCGCGAGGACCAGGAGAAAGATCCAGATCTGAAGCTTGTCATCGGATGGAAACAGGCAGGCCAACGACCAACCTGGCAAGAAGTCGCGCGGTTCTCGACCACCGTGAAGTCCTACTGGGCTCAATGGGACTCGATGGTTCTTGATGACGGCATCCTGAAGAGGCTGGTGAAGAATCTGGATGGCACGGAAGATCGGAGGCAGTAAGTCGTTCCTGGAAACAGACAGGCAGAGGTGATGAGATAGGTCCATGATGGCGTCACGGGTGGACATTTGGGTGTAACCAAGACGCTGGGAAAGCTGCGAGAACGGTTTTACTGGGTTAACTGTCAAGCCGATGTGAAGGAATGGTGCAGAAAATGTGCCGTATGTGCGGCAAGTAACGGACCCCAGAAACGGCCAAAAGCTGCTATGCGCCAATACAACGTGGGAAGCCCCTTTGAAAGGATCGCAATCGACGTGGCTGGACCGTTCCCTGAAACGGACAAAGGAAATAAATACATCTTGGTCGCCATAGATTACTTCAGCAAGTGGGCTGAAGCGTATGCCTTGCCAAACCAGGAGGCAGCTACCGTTGCCGATGTCTTGATTAAGGAATGGTTTTGCCGTTTTGGTGTCCCGTTGGAGCTGCATTCGGACCAGGGCAGGAACTTCGAATCGACGCTATTCCAGAACGTCTGCGATGTCTTGAAGATCAAGAAGACAAGGACAACGGCGTTACACCCACAATCGGATGGCATGGTGGAGCGAATGAACCGAACCATCAATCGACACTTGGCCAAAGTTGTCTCTGACCATCAAAGAGACTGGGATCAACATCTTCCCCTATTCCTCATGGCGTACAGGTCAGCAGTTCATGAATCGACGGGCGAAACACCTGCCAAGATCATCATGGGTCGTGAACTCCGGCTGCCCTGCGATTTGAAGTTTGGCTGTCCACCTGGTGAGGATGTCGCTGGGCAAGACTACGCAAGTGATCTTCGTAGAAAAATGGACGATATCCATCAACGAGTCCGACTAAACATCCAAAGTGCCAGCGACAGGATGAAGGAGGCGTACGACGTGAAGGCCGAAGAAGGAGGGTTCCAGGTTGGGGATTTGGTTTGGCTTCACAACCCACAGAGGCGACGTGGATTCTCCTCAAAACTGCAAAGTTCTTGGGAAGGCCCGTATGAGATTCTGGAGTGAATCAATGACGTCGTCTACAGGATTCGAAAGCCACCACGAGGAAAACCGAGGGTTGTTCACTTCAATCGTTTAGCTCGGTATGCTGGGAACCACGACGATCAGGACTCTGAAGTGAGGCAGATCAGGTCAGCCAAGGAAGACATGTCATTGGAAACTTTCATGTTTCTACACTCCAATGGCCAGAAAGTCCAGAATGGCGTTGTCCAAGAGAGGCAGCTGGATTTGTTTGAAGCACCGGCCGAATACTCGTTGGCTCACTGGGTCACTGAAGACCTCAGTATGAGGAGTGGACTTGCTGCAGCTTTTAAACGCAAATTTGGACGATTGGACCATCTGCGACGACAAAAGCCAGAGGTAGGGAAGCCGCTCCAAATCACGAATGGGACACGACACCTGTTCTACCTTGTGACGAAGAAGCTCCCACAACATCTGACCACCTACAGTGAAATCTGGAAAGCCCTCAGTCATCTTCGTGACTTGATGCAGTCACAGGACCTGACTCATTTGACAATTCCGAAAATGACGAACGACCAACTGGACTGGAGAGTAGTACGGAGCATGCTGGAGGTAATCTTCAAAGAAAGCGGCATTAACATCCTGGTGTGCTGCTATCCTTCCCGGAGGACGAACCAGAGGACAGTGGACTGCTACTTCCATAGGACATCAGGCTGCCGGTTTGGGGACAGTTGCCGATACCGACATCAAGGCAATTCGGGACGAATTGCCTTAAGAAGGGGGCAATGTGACGTTGCATGGTGAATGCGCCGCCGCAAGCCATCACCACATTGTGTAAAATTGTTTGGAATCGATTGGCTTCTGGTACATTCTAGCAAGGCTAGATGGCGTCGAACATTCTTCGCTTTTCTAAAAATATCTGGATTGTTCTCTCAATCCTGGCGAGGGTATATAATGAGATCCGTCATTTCAAGGAGTTAGTTCAGTCAGTTACGTCGTGAAATATAAATCGTAAAACATAAATAAGCTGTGATTTTGTATATGAATAGTGAGTTCTGTACATAGTGACTTGTAAAATAAATAGATTAAAGCTGAACAGTGTTTTCTATAGCGAAACTCGTTACAATATCATGATATTTACTGGGACTCAAGTATCCAGTGCAGGTTCTATACGCTTTGGCTTCAAGAGACCCGGGAATTCTCACATACAGTGGTCCAGTAAGGGTGGCCACCGGCCATATACCCGTAACTATTCATCCTAGAAGCTTGCGGCAAAAAATTTTATTTTTAAAACGGTCAAGAGAAAATCTTGAAAAATATGTTCAATATTCTGAAATGGTCGTTGGGGGGCGTAACAACCAACATCAAGTAGAAGAATAGATTCTTTATAGAATTTTGCCCAATGAAAATATATCGATGATATCATTTTCATATTCACTGACTATTCACCATCACTTCTTGTTGAAAACTTGTTCTCTATATTCTAAAGCGGTGGAGAAAAGTTTGATTGTTTTTTTTTGACTAAGAAAACTAAGATTTCTCCCGTTTTGCTTGACCGATTTTAACGAACTTGGGTTCATATGAAAGAGCATAATCTGCACTACAAAATGCTTATTTGCTTTTGAATTTGTGACCTTCGTCGGTGCCGCTAGATGACGTTAGCTAAACAATAGCATATTTTTGAGTTTTTTTTCCAGAAAAATCAAATGTAATTGTTTATCCCTTTTTACATATTTTGAAGGGAGATTCACTTTTCTATTGAAAAATTGAAAAAAAAATAAAATCAGATATTTTTTGATTTTTTTTTTGTAGAAAAAAATCTTAATAATAATAATAATAATAATAATAATAATAATAATATAATAATAATAATATCTTTATTTAGCCTGAAGCTATAAAAATTACATAAGGTAAAAGTCTAAGAGAAAATAAAAATATTAACAACCAAGTACAAAGTGAAAAATAAATCTTAAGAGTATTAACAATAATATTTGTAAATATGTGTGAGTAAAATGTAAGATGTAAAAATATAAAATATAGTATTTGTAAACTGGACAGTACATGTATCTAACTTATTACAGGGGTTACGTAAAAAATATAAAAAGCCATTACTATACGGTTTCCATCACATAATTCTTTAGAAGTCGTTCGAATGTTGGGAGATTATCACAATTCTTTAAAGCTGTTGGTAGACAATTGAATTCAAATAGGCCCCTATTCAAAACCGAATTGTACATTTGAAATGTGTTACATTTATGATCTAGGATAAAATCGTTCTTATTTCTAGTTTCATACCTATGAACATCTGAAAATTTATTGGCTCTATTACACAAATACATTGGTACTAGTTCATTCTTGATTTTATATACATATAAATATGAATACATTATATATAACTTTTTGTTCTACAGATAACAAGTTAGTGACACTTAACATACATTTGACAGGAGTATATTTATTACATTTCAAAATCGTTCGCATTGCACGGTTCTGTATCAGCTGGAAATCATTCACTATTTGTTTTGGCATTGAATAGAAAAGGGTTGCGCAAAAGTCCAGGTGGGGCGCTGCAATAGTTTTATATAACAATAATTTCGTTGTCATCGATAAGTTCTTCCCCACTCTTGATAAGAAATAACATTTTTTAGAAAATTTTCTCATCACATAATCAGCATGTGCTCGGTAGTTCAAGTTTACATCAAGAATAATTCCCAAGTATTTAATTTCCCTATCATGCTTCTTTGAAATTTATAAAAATTAATATACCATAACATTTGTTTTTTTTTTGAAAACACTTAAAAATGTGCTACCTTTTCAGCTAACGCAATCTAGCTGCGACGGCGAAGGTCAAAAATTCAAAAGCAAAAAAGTATCATGCTCTTTCATATGAAATAAATCTCCGTTTGTGTGAAAAAAACTATTGAACCTCTTCCACCGCTTTATTTTGATAAAGAAAAACTTTTTTGACAAAAAGTGTAGGTAAATAGTCAGTTAATATGAATGGCCGGTGGCTACTCTTACTGGAACACCCTGTACATTGAATCACCATTTTTTTTCAATTTGTTGCTTTAGAACTATGCTGATCTTATTATTTGGGCATGCTAATAATAGATAATCAGCTTTCACAGCACTTGAAAATGCCAAATATAGCCAACCACCTATCAACAAGAAATCAGAGGAAACCTTGAACATCATAAATGCCGAAGCAGCAGACAGCAACTTTACAAAATCCTCAAGAATCCAAATCAAAGAAGATGATCAAAAAGACTCTGGAGATATCGAAAAGAAAACAGCGAAAAAAGGGGCGAAAGGAAAGCCGACCAAAGAGAAATCAAAGACAACAAAAAAAAATGTCGCACAGGAACCGGCTGAGGACGAGCCTGCTAACCAAGCAGGAATCGCTAAAGAACCCAGTAAGGAAGAGTTCATTTCAAAAGAGGCAAAATCAGAAGAAATATTGAAAAAAAGTGAGCAGAATCTTGAGAATGAACCAACTAAACGAGATGGGAAAAAAGGAAAAAAGAAAAAGGGCGGTGGCACAGTTGCAGTGGAGATGGAAGAAAAAAGGACAAGTGGTGTCAGGAACGAAGCCGAAAAAAGAGATAAGGTAGTTAATCTATCAATTATTTATGCCAAACTATTTTCACATTGCATAGCAAAGAGGAAGTGGAGGGTAAAAAAATAATTACAATCTAGATGTCTCCCAGAATGATATAAATTTACGATATTATTGTAGTATATTTTATTTCCGTCAACCCTAATTTTTTTCGGTTGAGCAGTATATCTTCATATTATGTCCCGCATATTAAACGGGTCAGCATGTCAGACAGGATCGAATGCCGCCAACGCTGATTGGTAAAAAATTGGCGCGAAGTGCCGGCTAGAGACTCGTCATGGGGAAGTACAGAGTTCTAGGAACTGGATCGGAGAATAGAAAAGAAGTGCTTGGATTCAGGGGAGGAATCGAGTGTTGGCTTTCGAAACGATAAGGCGAATCGGAGAGAAAGAAATCACGTGACGCGACGTTCTTGAAGTAATTCTGGGTTCTCGTTTCGAATTCCTATTTTTTGTTTGTTGACGGTCATTGTGACGAAAGTAAGAAGTTGAAACCATTATTTGTGTGGTGTATAATAGGCTCTGTGACTGTGAAGACGTCTTTTTGATTTATTGTGGTGCGCCTTCGAGCTTGAAGTGTAAATACTGGAGTTCCACCGTTTATTCAATCATTTTTTATCATTAAACATCAATATATTCTTTCGGAAAACTACCAGGGCCTTTCAATTCATCCACCCCTAGACAACGCTGGAAAAAGCCTACATTTTTACTAGAACAAGCATTAGAGATATTTTTTTATCAAAAAAGTAGAAGAAAACCACGATGTTAATAATTACATTCACTAGTGATATTTCATCATGTTTGCTCGAATGAAATATGGGCAATTACTTTGTTATAGAATAGACAATTGAAGCGTCGAAATCACGTTTTTATTCCTTTTTGTGATCATAGAATCTAAACCAATAAAACAATCAAAAAAGTTGTCATAGAAAAATTGTCGAGAATGAAATGAGTATTCAACGACCTCTTAAGGTGATTAGTAGTCGAGAAAATTCGAAAAACCAGAAAAATCTGTGCATTTTTCAAAAATCAATATATTATAGAGATCTCTTTTCGCGAGATGAAACCTATTATTAGTATGTACAGGGTGTCCCAAGTCCCAAAGATAGAGTAAAATAGGTTTTATCATATAGGATATGAAAAATATCAATATCAATATGCGTCACAGGTTAGGGGTGTAAATAGCGCACATTCTGAAAATATTTGGAAACATACAGGGTGCGTCACAAAACTATGGCACGAAAAAGTATGATTTTTTTAAATGGAATGCCCTGTATTTGATTTCATTTCTGGATTCTATGTGTCACTATAAACATTTTTTGTTCTATAAACATTTTTTGTTCTATAATATATGGGTCTAAATTTTATAGTTTTTGAATTATTCGAAATTAACGGAAAATTTTCATGATATTGGAAAATGACTGTTTTCTCTTTTATTTAAGACATTACACTCTTGAGATTTGATGGGGATAAGGACTAGAGTCATATCAAAGCTTCCACAGAAAATATTCGCTATTTGTTATACAGGGTGTTTTAATGGTCCAAATTTTTCGATTTTCAAAATAAAAAATTTCTTTTTTTTTAAATGGTTCACCCCTTTTATTATTACTATAGTGAATTGAGTATTTGAAAACCTATCATATATGCTAATAATGTCCTATACCTATCTTCAATAGTTATCGAGAAAATTCGAATTTTCCAAATCGTTCGGTCATATTATATGGAATGTATGGCGATCACCGGCCGTTGCCATGGAAAAAACAAAAATTATTGTTGACAGAAGTAAAAATTAATCCTTTCTTTTTGATCCATATTTTTGGCTATGGACTATCCACTGAATGATTTGATTGACATGATCTATGTATTGGGGGAAGCCGAGAGAAACCATTTACTGGCTCAAAGAATTTACCGAACAAAATATCCCGAACGGCGGCTACCCACTACTCTCTGTTTTCGAAATGTGATGGAAAGGTTTGATTCCAGTGGAAGTGTTTCATACACGAAACGTAAAGTTGTTAACAAGAACGCAGCAAACGAAGAAAAAGAACTAGATATTTTGTTACATTTTGAAGAAAATCCCCATGTAAGATGTAAGTAGTAGGGCATTATCAACTATATGCAACACTTCAAAATCCACTGTGAATCGGACAACAAAAAAATTCAAATACCAGCCTTACCATATTCATCTTCATCAAGAATTGCTGGAAAGAGATTTTGAATAACGAGTTCAGTTTTGCAATATCATCAATCAACGAATTCAGTTGGATAACAACTTTTTGTGCAAAATTATGTTCTCCGATGAGGCGACATTTAGAAGCAACGGGGCTGTAAACAGGCATAATATGCACTATTATGCGACTGAAAATCCATTTTGGCTACGAGAAGTCCAACATCAATCATTGGTCCCTTCTTTTTTGATGAACATTTATCGGGTCGCAACCATTTGAATTTCTTGCGTGAAGAAATGCCTCTGCTACTTGAAGATATCAATTTAGTCGAACGGGCAAATATGTGGCTGCAACAGGATGGTGCACCTCCACATTACCATCGTGATGTACGGGCATTCTTGGATATGCAATTCGCAGGAAAATGGATAGGACGTGGAGGTTCTATTCCGTGGCCACCGAGATCATGCGACTTAACTCCCCTCGATTTTTTTTTATGGGGATTCATAAAAGACCGAGTATACTTTACCAAGCCAACCACCATGGAAGATATGAAAAATAGAATACGGGACGTTTGTCATTCAGTGACGCCTTTGATGTTATCAGAAGTCAGACTGAATCTTCAAAGAAGACTGAATCTGTGTATTCAACAGGGAGGTCACCTTTTTGAACATATATTAAGACAAAATATCGATTAACAATTTGAATATTAGTATTACCTTTGAATAATAACTTGAAACTTGGCATAGTTTATCGTTTTATTGCAAAACACAAGGTAGCGATTTAGAAAATTCGGAATTTCTCGATAACCATGAAAGATAGGTATAGGACATTATTTGCAAAAATGATAGGTTTTCAAATACTCAATCCACTACCGTAATAATAAAAGGGGTGTATCATTTGAAAAAAATTATTTTTTTTTATTTTGAAAATCGGAAAGTTTGGACTATAGTAAAAAACACCCTGTATAACAAATAGCGAATATCTCCGGTTCAAGCATTGATATGACACTAGTCCTTATCCCTACCAAATCTCAAGAGTGTAATATCTTAAATAACGGAGAAAACAATCATTTTTCAATATCATTAAAATGCAAAATGTTTTCGTTAAATTCGAATAATTCAAGAACTATCAAATTTAGACCCATATATTATAAAACAAAAAATGTTCATAGTGACACATAGAATCCATTCTATTAAAAAAAATAATACTTTTACACGCCATACTTTTGTGACGCACCCTGTATGTTTCCAAATATTTTCAGAATGTGCGCTATTTACACCCCCAACCTGTGACGCATATTGATATTGATATTTTTCATATCCTATATGATAAAACCTACTTTACTCTATCGTTGGGACACCCTGTACAGGGTGATTCATTTTCAGCGACAGGGTGCCAGTTCTCGTAAACTATTCATCGTAGAGGCCTGCGGCAAAAAATTTTAGTACTAAAACGGTCAAGAGAAAAACCTGGAAAATATTCTCAAGTTTCTGAAATGGTCGCTAGGGGACGTAACAACCACCACCAAGTAGAAAAATATGATTTTTATGGAATTTTGTCCAAAGAAAATATATCGATGAGCTCATTTTCGGATTTACTGATTATTTACCTACACTTTTTGTCTGAAACGTTTTTTTCTATCATAATAAAGTGGTGGGGGAAGTTCAATTGTTTTATTAAACAAACGGAGATTTCTCCCGTTTCGCTTGACCGATTTTAACGAACTTGGGCTCATATGGAAGAGAAAAGTCTGCGCTATAAAATGCTCATTTGCTTTTTAATTTGTAACATTCGCCGTCGCCGCTAGATGGCGGTAACTGAAATGGTAGCATATTTTTGAGTTTTTCCCAAAAAATCAAATGTAATGGTATATCCATTTTCATATATTTTAAAAGGGGATACATTTTCCTATAAAAAAAGTTAAAAAAAACAAAAAAAAATTAAAAGAAAACAAAAAAAAACCATTATTTTTTTTGTTTTTTTTTCATAGGAAAATGTATCCCCTTTTGAAATATATAAAAATGAATATACCATTACATTTGATTTTTTTGGTAAAATCCAAAAACATGCTACCATTTCAGTTAACGCCATCTAGCGGCGACGGCGAAGGTCAAAAATTCAAAACCAAAATTTTTTGAAGTGCAGATCATGCTCTTCCATATAAGCCCAAGGTCGTTTAAATCGGTTAAGCGAAACGGGAGAAATCTCCGTTTGTTTAATAAAACAATTGAACTTCCCCACCACTTTATTATGATAGATAGAAAAAAACGTTTCAGACAAAAAGTGTAGGTAAATAGTCAGTAAATCCAAAAAAGAGCTCATCGATATATTTTCTTTGGACAAAATTCCATAAAAATCATATTTTTCCACTTGATGTTGGTTGTTACGCCCCCTAGCGACCATTTCAGAAACTTGAAAATATTTTCCAGGTTTTTCTCTTGGCCGTTTTAGTGATAAAATTTTTTGAAGAAAAAGGGGGACGGTGTATTCCGTGCAAAAGTATATTTTATAAATGCAGAGCGCTTTCGGCCTTAGGCCATCATCAGTGCTTCCTGAAAGAGCGAGAAACGAACTAAAAACTGAGATTGTATTTTGAGAAAATTGAGCATTATCATTAGAAGCAATAGAAGTGTAAAAAAGAAAATGAATTTAATTAAAACGAAAGTTTACTCACTCTTGTCAGGATCACAGGCGAACTAATCACATAAGACAGGCACATCGACGGTGTACAAACAGGTAAATTGTATAAAACTTCACAAAACCTTACACAAGTTACAAAAAACAAAGAAAAGGGGTAGATAGTGTCCCCGAAAATCAATTTTCCGAGCAACCACATCACTCTGTGCTCCTCTGCGTCTGACCTTACAAGGTTACAGATAAGGTGAAGCTTGTTGTTATTTTGTTGATATGACAGTCTAAAGGCGGCCGATTTGAAAATAATTAGGGGGAGGGGAAGGGGAAGGGTTTCAATAGAAAGAAAGTGGGAAAGCGGAAAAGCATTGGGATTTAATGGAGAAGTCGTCTGTGTAGTGGAAAAAAGGATCTGTTCAAATCCACTTTTGTGTTTAAGCACAAATCGTTATCAGTCAACTCTCTGTTAATCTCTAAATCTTCCATGAAGTCTAAGCGATTGAAATTTTTTGAAGAAATATTGTGGATAATCCTGGAATTTCGCTGAGGGCTAAAATTGTGATTCCAAGACTTTAAGTGATCACCGAAAATTGACGTGGTTCTTGTAAGATGTTCTTGGATACGTGTTCTGAGGGGTCTACAAGTGCGTCCAATGTAAGTGGCATTGCAAGTGTCGCAATTGAGTTTGTAAATGCCGCTTTTGGATAATTTATCAATTTTGTCCTTGGAATTAGTCAGGTTCATTGACAGGTTATTTTTAGTTTTAACGGAGATTTTAAGATTCATGACTGATTGGCGGAAACAACCTGATATCTTTTGATTGGTTTGTCTATCAAGAAAGGGGATTGCCACATACTTTTTAGGGGATGTAGATTGGGTAAGGAAATTTTCGGATCGTCGTATTTTAAATTTGGATTTATTAATCATAGTATCTATCATATTAGGATCATAGCCATTATTGTAAGCGATCTGTTTCAGAACCAGTTTTTCTTTTTGGAAATTGTAATTAGAAAGAGGCAATTTTAAAATTCTGTTGACGTAACAATGAAAAGCCGCCATCTTGTGTTGATATCGATGATTTGAGAGGTTGGAAATAGTGTGATCCGTCTGTGTCGGTTTCCTGTAGATCGAAAAATCGAGAGAATTTGGAGTGTTGGTGATAGAAAGGTCCAGGAAGTTGATGGAATCATTGATTTCTGTCTCCAAAGTGAACGATATATTGGGATGGATATTGTTGAGTTTGTTTAGTAATTGTTCTGCTCCTAGTGTATCACAATTCAAAAAACAAAGACAATCATCAACGTACCTGAACCAGTGCAAGATTTCGGGGTTGTTGCCCGAACAAATGAAATTGTTTTCCAGAGAATCCATGAACAAGTCAGCCAGAAAAGGAGATGAGCAACTACCCATGGCGAGACCGTCGGGCTGTTGATAGTATTTGCTATTGAATGAAAAATAATTCTGTGAAAGGCAATGATTTAGAAGGGATAAAACATTAACAATTTCATCCTCAGCAACATTCTTGGATCTAAGTAAATCGCCGACGATTGTTACAGTTTCCGATTTTGGGACAGTGGTTTGTTACATCAAAGGATACCATAAGAAAATTAGGTGGTGAAGCAAGACTTTTCAAGGTAGTTGCCAGATCCAAAGAGTTTTTTATGCTGAATTTCGGTTAAAGTCTGTTGAGTTCTTGATTAGGTTAAGGGTAAAAGAAGAGAGTTTTGAGACTGGGGTGTTGGTAAAACTGACTACTGGTCTGATGGGAACGTCTTCTTTATGAGTTTTGGGTAGTCCGTAGAGGCGAGGTAGTGTGGGATTACTAGAGATAAGAACTCTAGGAGCACCGTGTTCCTCTAAAAAAGAACTGAAATGTTTTAAGAATCTGTTAGTTTTGTTAATAAAGGTCTTATGAGGATTGTTAGGTAAAAGTTTAAAGTCATTGTTGATTAGGAAGGTCTCAACCTTAGATATGTACACCATCTTGTCAAGAATCACCAAACAGTTTCCCTTGTCAGCCTTTGTGACGATTAAATCTTCCTGTAAAATCTTGTGTTTAATTCTTTTCAAGGTTTTTATATAAAAAGATGAGACAGAGGCATTAAATCTCGGTATATTCTTTTTTGTGTAGTTCAATAGCAAATTCCAGGATATCATTCTCGGAGTGGGGGATTTGAATACAGTGTTTTAGTCCTAAACGAAGAAGATCTAGCTCATCCGCGTCGGACACTGTTTTGGAAATTTTTTTAACTCTGTCATAGAATTGAAAATCTGAATATTTTCTTGAACCCTGCAATCTGTTTCTTTTTGATGCATTTTTTTGGTTAATAAGAAAGTTAAGTTTTTGCTTGACTCTGTTAAATTTAAAACTTTTTTGGGTGAAGACTTCATCTGAAATATCGTTGAGTAAAGCGTGTAGTTGCTCGTCTGCAAGATTGTACAAAAACCTATCGTACATAAATTTGAGTTGAGTTGACATGATAGATACTATGATTAATAAATCCAAATTTAAAATACGACGATTCGAAAATTTCCTCACCCAATCTACATCCCCTAAAAAGTTTGTGGCAATCCCCTTTCTTGATAGACAAACCAATCAAAAGATATCAGGTTGTTTCCGCCAATCAGTCATGAATCTTAAAATCTCCGTTAAAACTAAAAATAACCTGTCAATGAACCTGACTAATTCCAAGGACAAAATTGATAAATTATCCAAAAGCGGCATTTACAAACTCAATTGCGACACTTGCAATGCCACTTACATTGGACGCACTTGTAGACCCCTCAGAACACGTATCCAAGAACATCTTACAAGAACCACGTCAATTTTCGGTGATCACTTAAAGTCTTGGAATCACAATTTTAGCCCTCAGCGAAATTCCAGGATTATCCACAATATTTCTTCAAAAAATTTCAATCGCTTAGACTTCATGGAAGATTTAGAGATTAACAGAGAGTTGACTGATAACGATTTGTGCTTAAACACAAAAGTGAATTTGAACAGATCCTTTTTTCCACTACACAGACGACTTCTCCTTTAAATCCCAATGCTTTTCCGCTTTCCCACTTTCTTTCTATTGAAACCCTTCCCCTTCCCCTCCCCCTAATTATTTTCAAATCGGCCGCCTTTAGACTGTCATATCAACAAAATAACAACAAGCTTCACCTTATCTCTTATCTGTAACCTTGTAAGGTCAGACGCAGAGGAGCACAGAGTGATGTGGTTGCTCGGAAAATTGATTTTCGGGGATACTATCTACCCCTTTTCTTTGTCTTTTGTAACTTGTGTAAGGTTTTGTGAAGTTTTATACAATTTACCTGTTTGTACACCGTCGATGTGCCTGTCTTATGTGATTAGTTCGCCTGTGATCCTGACAAGAGTGAGTAAACTTTCGTTTTAATTAAATTCATTTTCTTTTTTACACTTCTATTGCTTCTAATGATAATGCTCAATTTTCTCAAAATACAATCTCAGTTTTTAGTTCGTTTCTCGCTCTTTCAGGAAGCACTGATGATGGCCTAAGGCCGAAAGCGCTCTGCATTTATAAAATATACTTTTGCACGGAATACACCGTCCCCCTTTTTCTTCATCTACTACCCCACGTGCACACAGTCTGAACAACTTTATATAAAATTTTTTGCCGCAAGTTTCTACGATTTAAAAATTAATGATTTTTTTGTTTTTTTTTTATTTTTTTTTGTTTTTTATTTTTTTTTTTATAGGAAAATGTATCCCCTTTTAAAATATATGAAAATGGATATACCATAACATCTGACTTTTTTGGAAAAAACTCAAAAATATGCTAACATTTCAGTTAACGCCATCTAGCGGCGATGACGAATGTCACAAATTAAAAAGCAAATGAGCATTTTATAGCGCAGACTATTCTCTTGCATATGAGCCCAAGTTTGTTTAAAAATCGGTCAAGCGAAACGGGAGAATTCTCCGTTTGTTCAATAAAACAATTGAACTTTCCCCAACACTTTATTATGATAGATAGAAAAACACGTTTTAGACAAAAAGTGTAGGTAAATAGTCAGTAAATCCGAAAATGAGCTCATCGATATATTTTCATTGGACAAAATTCCATAAAAATCCTATTTTTCTACTTGGTGTTGGTTGTTACGCCCCCTAGCGACCATTTCAGAAACTTGAAAATACTTTCTAGGTTTTTCTCTTGGCCGTTTTAGTAATAAAATTTTCTGCCGCAAGCCTGTACGATGGATAGTTTTCGAGATATGGCCGCTCGCTATCCTTAACTGATCACCCTGTACAATGTTTTTCCCACTTTTTTTAACGGGCTCTGGATGCTCGGTTGTTGGCCCGATCACGATTTTTAAAAAGGATTTCAAAACTAGAAGTTGTGTTCTACAAAATCTATAAATATATACTTCGAGTTTACATCAAAATGATGGGAATTATGAAAAAAATTGATTTGAAGATCACCGTCAATCGCCGATAGGCTCAAATTAGCAAAGAGGAGAGAGAAGCACGCTCAGAGGAGGCACATGAATTTTCACATTCCAGTTCCGCAGCAGCGAAATATCTAATTTTTCTTCTGCATTGTAGATTGCAGCGTATTTCAACTTTTGAAAAATCACATTCTTTATCCGGATTCGATGAAGAAATGACATGTGATCATTGAGTGTGGTTTAGATGCTTTGTTTCATAATCCCCATCAGTTTTAATGCAAATTCGAAATTAAGGTTTTGAAGTTTCGAAATCTTTTTAAAAAATCGTGGTCAAGCCAATAGCTGATTTTCCAGAGCTCGTTAGAAAAAGTGAACTTCTACTTTCAAAAACTCACTGTTCATCATATATCGTGTATCAAGTCAAGTCAAGTCTGTATCAAGTTAAATAGACCATCCTGTATGAGTGATTACAAGTTAAAAGCACGATACAGATCATCAATTTTACTAAAACTCTTATACAACATGCTATGTGGAAGTCGTGATTTCATTGGCAATATTTTTTTATAATTATTTTTTCTAGCGAACAACAAGTAAAGAATCGTAAGAATGCCGTATTAATAGGAAAAAAATACTAATTGTGAAATATTTTCAAGTGTGTCCTCAGGAGGTTTACGCAGCTCTTCGAAGCCTGTGTAAGTGAAAACTTATAAATTAATTAAATCACTCTAATTTCACTAACATTTTCAGAGCACGTTTATCCCGGTGAGTATACAAATGCTTTCTTTTAATTTTTGAAACGTTCTTAGCCAAAGCGATAGTGAAAATGAAAGCGAGTCTGAAATTTCATCCACGGACTCTCTGGCTACAAGAGCTAGAAAAGGTAATTTAACTACAGAGGGGATGATGCAGGCAGAAAAGGAGGAAAAGAAACAACAAGCGAAGCTAGCCAAAATCGCAGCTAAGGAAGCTGCGAAAGAAGCTTTACGAAAAGAACAACTTTCCAAGCTTCCCAAGTTTATGCGAGATCCTGGTTATAAAACTTATGGGGAAATGGAGAAAGAACTTATGGGATTGATCAGAGAAGCTTCGTCATTTGGTGAAATGATATCACGATTTTTTTTTTCAAATAACAATTTTTTATCTCAGGTATGAGTAAGGCAGACATTCTACGAGTCAAGGGACAGGTGAAAATTCTGTTTTAATTAGTTTGATAACGGATAATTGTTTCATTTTTAATAGACGAAGAAACTTTCGAAGAAAGAGAGGGACAAAATGTCATTGGAGATGCAAGAAAAAGCCAAGCATGAATTAGAGGAACAAGCACGACGTCTAAACGAGGTACTCCAAGTGAAGAGAGCAGAGGAATGTAAAATTTCCAAAGATCGTTATCTTAAATCCACTTATGAGCACCACCAACGGATGGATCAACTGTGTGAAGTTCAAGACTTAACCAAGAAATGTCAACTGGAATATAAGGGTTTCATCGATGAAGAAAATGCGGCTGATGATGTGAGTTTGATAAAGAAATCGTTAAAATATACAGCACGTATTATTATAGTGGAAAAGATTTATCTCGTGTGGGCGATTGCCAAATATTTTTAGAACGAGGGAAGTAAAGGTCTACATCAAGCTATGGAAATTGGAACTGCTCAACATTGACGTGGAACATGCGATAACACGAGTTACTGATGCTATTGATGTATGATTTCATAACACATCATGACGACTTTTTGATATTTTATTATAGATATTGAATGATATTGATGACGCACTAGCAACTCATACAGGTGAAGCGAAATATGAGGACATGATCTGGTGGTGGAAAATTGTAAGTCGTCATTGCTAATGTACAAAAAAAGTTATATATGATAATCAAGTACCGCAGAAAGTTGAAAGAATACATGTCCATCACCCTATCGACAGCAACATTTTGTCATTTGCGAAATGTTAAGGACAATTTACGTCGAGTTGATATTATCACAGCAGACAGCGAACTTGAAACCCAATACATCATCTTATGCATCTGGTTGAGAGTAAGGCGACCAATGCCATTGCCCAATCCTAAGAGAACTGCGCTGTAAGTTGAAATCAATATTTCAGTGATGCTCAATGGAAATTTAAAGTCCTCCTCTAGAAATTAAATTCAAAACTATCAACATGGAGCTTATATTCCCCAATAAGTTTGATCCGAAAGGCAACGTTATCAGACTATTGTATCTCAAGTATGACCATTTGAGTGAATTAAGTGATAACCATTCGATACCAGATGCTCCTGTAGACTTTTCATCAGGTAACTGATCAAAAACCATAATGGTTTATTATAAGTAGTGTACTTGACAGATTTGTTGGCGGCCGCCAATAAAGAATGGCGGACCAGACTCAGGTATCAGTATGAAAATAGAGATGGAGCTCCCCCTAATTTCAAAGCACCACTAGCTATTCCATCATCCATGTCAACAGCGCGTCGTAAAAAGCCACCCAAGATATCCAAAAAAGCAAAAACCTTGGCGGCACAACAAGTGACAGAGAATAAAATTAGATTTGAGTCGAAGGCTAAGAAATTCATGATTACGGGTTATCATCAGCATACTAATCAATTCACTGAAATTCACTCATTTTTCTACTGCAGAATTTATTACAAGGGGATTGGATTATCCGGATGAGAAAAACATTCCAGAGGTACCTTTCAAACAGTTGAATCCATCAGCACATGTTTTTGCCATTCAAGTTGAAGGTAGTAATATCATTGAAATAAGCAACTTAGACATAATTTTAATTACATAGATGAATTATATGATTCTACAAGAGATCTCATATGCATTGAAACTCCAGAAGATGTGATAAATTTAAGAAAGTACATGATATTGGGAGGGGTCTACTACTTTCAATTTTTTGAACCACCACCACAATCTCAGGAGTTCGTTACTATAAACGTGAAAGTTGGCCGATGTAAGTGTCCTAACTCTAAACTTTTGTTCTGCGTATAAACTGTTTTCTTTTATACAGTGATTTTGCCTAGAGGTCTTAAAGAGGTTCCGTTCAAAGTGGAATATACGCCTTATATACCGCCTGAACCACAAGAAACTGATTCAGATACAAGCATAAGAAAGCTTAATGAACAAATGGAGGAGGCTCGAAGTAGACAACAACTGGAACTTAATAAGCTTATTTTGATAAACATGAAGTGAGATATTTCTTTACTAGATTTCTCTTTGATATCCGAACCCAACATTGTTACAAAATATCAACTTAACGCAGATCATTTTTAATGACATTATTATACCCAGTGGCGGGTCGAGGTTAGTTCAATAGGGAGGTCAAAATGATATGATATGAGTGAGGTGGAACAACGAAAACATTCGGAGACAAAATAATGTCAAGAGCCAACCAACCTCTAACATCGCCAAGCATTTTCAATTCGAGGCGTTTTTAAAATGTCAAACCACCTCCGACTTTTGAATTGAAAATATCACACACAAAATTTAAATTATCGGCCGATTACCGATGTTTGTAAGCAATCCGCCTAAAAATAAAATCAATAGCGATCTATCAGCTGATTTGAAATCACTCGACAACACCTCATAATGTGTGACGAAGAAGGAAGACGTTCAAAAACGGGAGTTTTGGTCAATGCCTATTTTGACATATGGTTTCTCATTCTGACTCGCTGATTTTACGCTTATCACTTATCTTTCTCTCTCTCTCATGCCTCCAGCCGCTTATGCGCGCGTCTTCCGCCAGCTTGACGGGTTCCAGTAGAACTTTTTACGTGAAATCCAGTGACGTAATCAGTTTTTTTCCATATATTATTGTTTTTGAAATATTGAGAAATGTTTAGTTTCTTTGAATGGAACACCCCATATATTTATTAAATTATTGATTTGCTATTTTACAAGCTTTTTTAAAATATAGTTTACAGTGTGTCCAAAATAAGGATGTCTATCATGGGGATCCCTTTTAAAAGCCAAGAAATATCGACTACGTCCGAGATTATCCGAAATTTTTCAAAATTGTTTTCATTTTCTTCTGAAGAGATATTTTAAAATGAATGGAACTTCTTCATCGCCACTTCTTGCCCTTTACAAGATGGCGTTAATAAATTGAAAAACCGACGTTTCGTCTATGAGCAGCCAACTTTGTTTTTTTTAATACAGTCCTGGATTTTTTATCACGGATTTTAAAAGCCTCTTATGTTCCTAAACCAACTTATTCAAAAATAGGTGTTTGTTTTTAATCCTATTAAAAATGTATTTTTTGTCTCTCTCTAACACATGAGTTCTTATGAAAAAAACCCATCAATATAATTTTTTTGAATAATCGCGATACATTGTTGGTTTAGGAACATAAGAGGCTCTTAAAATCCGTCAAAAAAAAAATCCAGGACCGTATTTAAAAAAAAAGTTGATAATGGTTTCTCCAAAAGGGAACGTCGTACGGAAAATCTCTCAACGCTGTTTTGTAGAGCTTGAAAAGTGGCCATGAGAAGGTGTCTTTTGTTTTTCCATATCTCTCTAAATAACGTCAGAAAAAAATAAAAACGAAATCGGCAAATTTCGTTTTTTCAGGCATGTCTCCGAAACTACTCGGAATTTTAAAACTTTTTAAACGGCATATTGTTAGGCTTGAAAATGCGCAACTTTTCTCTGATTTAACCATCTTCGTATCTCTTACGGTTTCCAGGATCCCCATAATAGACATCCTTATCTTGGACACACTGTCTGTCTATTTTGATAAACCACGACAATAATCTCAATTTTCAAAAAAACCATGATTGTTCGTTATTGTCTACTTGATGACAGTTCTCGACTTTCATGTGTATAAAGTAAATTTGCGATCATGAGAGAAAACCAGATCTTAAGAGTTCCAAGAGCTTTATCTCCAGGACTATGAACTTTATATTATGCCGTAATAAATGGTGATCGTGTTATGTTTGGATCAAGCTACGTAATGGCGCTTTTCTTTCAAAACTGAACTCTGATCGTTATATTCTCTGCCACTCTTCATATCTTATTCTTCAAAATTTTCGAAAGTCTGGTTTTCTGCCATAGTCGCAAATTTACTTCATACACACAAAAGTTGAGACCTCTGCAACTAATACGAACATCGTTAGTTTTCATGGCCTACTGCAAAATTTTGATTGCGAATAATGAAAATTGGGATTATTGTTGTGGTTTATCAAAATAGACCCATACTACTATATTTTTGAAAAGCCGGAAAAACGGCAAATCAATTTCTCAAGAAATATACAGGGTGTTTCAAAAACATGTTGCCAAACTTCAAGAGGTTATACCTTAGACAAAAATATTTCGATATACCCCAAATTGTCCAGTCCGAAAGTTGATATCAAAAGAGATACAGGGTTGTAGCCTACCTTTTGATCTTCCCAGTTGGCTTTAACAAATTTGGCTGCGGCAGCTCTTGTAGTCGTTGGCGATGGGTGGTAGAGTAGGATTCCGTTTTGATTATGATTAAGTTTGAAAAGAGGGCGCCACTTTATTTTTTATAGGTGAAAACAAAGAAACCTTATGTAAAAAGATTCACTGTGATGTCTGGAGTGGAAGAAAACACTGCGTGTCCCAAAACACTATAACTAGCATTTATTTACATAAATATACAGTTTGTCGAATAAGGTTGTAATAAGGATGGTTTTAACACCAACCCTGTTGATTCACTCACTGAACTTTGATACAGTTCAAGGGATTGAATATTATTACAAAGTATTCTCAAAAAAAAATCTACTGATAGGTACTATTATAAAAGAGAAAGTTATGTATTGAAAAAGGATTTACAAATCTGCAAAATAGAAAATGTGAATTAAGTTACATTTAAACCGGTTCTACAGGGAGTAAAATGTTCATGAACCTTTTAGCGTGTAGTTATACGTATGTATGTCAATGTACGGCGCAGGTATAAGTACCATTCAGTTACATAGATAAATGATTATAAGTAAATGTTATGAATTAATAAATAACTAGATAATGAAAATTAATACAACGAAAGAATTTGATATTTTGGTACGAAAGAGTTATTTGAGAAATATTCATGAATTAAAATAGCAGAATGACTAAGATTTACACGTTAAATTTTATGTAGAAAATTGTTGAGTTTATATGAAGAAGAATTATTGATATTAAGATTAGTAATAAAAAACTGGCCTGTTATTGCTGCTGTTGTCTCAAGACCATCAGCCGTGGAGCGGATTTTTTTTCACTTCGGCGGTGCGGGTAACCCCAACAACTCAAAGGGCCATTCCTGTGAGAAACTTCAGCTGCATCACGACAAAGTGATAGTCTTTAGACACCATGTAGATAAGGGCTCCAATGAATACTTGGCCAATATACCATCAATATCGTTATTTTGTATCAACGGTCAACATCAGTAAGAATGATCCGGAATGGAAGAAAACAACACCCAAGATAACACCTTATTACCATAAAGCAGACCGAAAATGGGAAACATTGCAACATTGCCGGAAACTAACAGCTGTGATATATGTATGAAGGTTAAAGTGATTTGTTGATAAATATTGGAGAAACCGATTTAGAAGATTAATTAGTGAGTACCATTCAAATGGAAAATGTGAATGCTACAGGGTGTCAAAGTTGAAGATTAGTTTTTAAGTTATTTTGATGAAATTTGGTATATGAGGATTGTTTCACATGTGAAATTCAAATCTGACCTTGATTTGGCTCTTACTTGTAGTGGGCGCCACTTACACAACTTTTCACTCATTCAAATAGTCATAACTTTGTTGTATGCACTCGTACTTCCTTTTTTTTATCGAAAATTTGATTTTCCGGCCTATCAACATAAGAAAGGTATACTTTGTAAAGTAATCCATGCAGTGTGGTTTATTAAAAAAAAAGTTAAACTTATTTTTGTATTTTTTAATTTATTATTTTTTTTTGTTATTTTTTATTTTTCATTTTTTTTTCATAAGAAACATTGGACATTGAAACAACTGTCAAAATTATTATGATAACGCCATTTTCAAAGCCACTCACGTTTATTTTCAAAATTTGCCATTTGAAAACACATTGCATGTAATACTTTAAGTGCAAATATCTTGAAAAGGGTTACTCGTGGATACTCTTACGAAGTATACATTTCTTATGCAAATATGACGAAAAAATCAATTTTTCGATAAAAAAAGAATGTACAGGGTGTCCCATTTGGGGTACTTTGGCGGGGTATCTCCGTTATTCTTATAGATAAAAAGTTGCGGTTTTCGCGACAGTGTGCTACTTTTTCGTGAAACTGAAGATGCCGTTAACAAAATTTTCATAGCCCTTTTAGTTTTCAAGATACAGGGCTAAACTAAAAATGTTGCATTTTAAGGTACCCCTCGTATCTAAACTATCAGATAAGTTATGGAAAATGTGAAAACTGTTTCTTATATAACTTTTCCTCGATTCTGCCTTCGGAATTAGTATACAGGGTCAGGTCAAAAAGTAATCGGACCCATCTTTATTTTTTTAAATGGAACACCCTGTATATTTATAATCCATAAGATTTGTCTTTTTTTACCTTTTCAAAAATATATAACAGTATGCACTTTTTAAAAAAAGAAAAAATGTATTCTATAACTTTTTGACCTGAAGGCAGAATTGAATTCAACGGGAAAAGTATATAACTTTCAATTTTGCCTTTGGAATTAGTCTACAGAGTCAGGTCAAAAAGTTATAGGATAATTTTTTTTTCAAGTGCATATACTGTTATATATTTTTGATAAGTTTAAAAAAAGACAAATCTTATGGGCGATAAATATACAGGGTGTTCCATTTAAAAAAAATAAAGTTGGGTTCGATAACTTTTTGACCCGACCCTGTACACTAATTCCGAAGGCAGAATCGAGTTCTACGGGAAAAGTTATATAAGAAACAATTCACATTTCCCATAACTTATCTGATAGTTTAGATACGAGGGGTACCTTGAAATGCAACATTTTCAGTTTAGCCCTGTATCATAAAAACTAAAAGGGCTTTGAAAATTTTGTTAACGGCATCTTTAGTTTCACGAAAAAGTAGCACACTGTCGCGAAAACCGCAACTTTCTATCTATGAGAATAACGGAGATACCCAGTTAAAGTACCCAAAATGGGACACCCTGTACATACAAAAAAGTTATGGCCATGTGAATGACTTAAGAGGTGTGTAGGTGGCGCCTCTTACAAGTAAGAGCCATATCAAGGTCAGATTTGAATTTCGCATGTCAAACAATCGACATGTACCAAATTTAATCAAAATAACTTGATTATTCCGAAAGTTACTTGAAAAAATCAAAAATTAAAATTTAACTTTGATACCCTAAATCTTTGTCAATATCAACTTTCGAAAAAGACAAGTTCGGTTCTATCGTAATATTTATGTGTGAGGTATAACCCCTTAAAGCTTGGCAACATGTTTTTGAAACACCCTGTATAGGGTGTTCCATTAAAAAAAAAACGACGTTGGTCAGTAAAAACAATTTTATCTGGAAAAAAACTTAGTACGCCTCTGGATCTTACGTGAAAAGTTTTATCAGATCCCGTTTTCACATTTCCGATCAGTTACCAAATAGCTGAGATACAAGGGGTGTCCAAATATTGAATATTTTCAAAATCACCCTGTAGCTCGAAAACTAAAATGCCTTTGAGATTTCTGTTTATGGCATTTTTCAAAAAAGAAGCTGAGGTTCGTGAAAACCGCAAGGTTTTATCATTACCAATAACCGAGATAACCCGCAATTGTAACGAAAATGGAACACCCTGGACAATTTAAAAATTTGATTCAAATTACATCATATTAAAGTGGCAAATTTGTTCTGCACGCCACTGAAGTCAATAACGTTTAATGTGTGCCTAAATCTTTTCATATCAAAATCTTTGTTTTACAATACTTTAGATGTCTATTAATTTTTTTATGGACTGATCTATTGAAGGTTCAGTGTAGGGTCCTGGCAAGCTGGACCAAAATATCTTCTTTCTTTCTTTTTTGTGTTGGTAGGGTTTGACATTGAACACTTTTTCCTTCACTTCTAATACTTGAACGTTCCTCTTTTATTTTATTCATCGATCTTTTATAGATTTTTTCTCAATCTCTTCTTTATCAGTAGTCGTCGTCTTGCTCCCGTCAACTTGCCCCAGGGTACAATTTTTTGATAAAAAGTCAGAAATAAGAACAAAAAAGAAGCATTCGTGTTGTTTTCTATTTTATCTTATTTGAGACATTATAAACAATTACCTTATCACTAACGAAGACTATTGTATTGGAAGTAAGGCTACTACAGCCATCCATTTTTAACCCATTATACTATGACTTGACAGAATTGCAACGACGCAGAAATCTTCTGGTTGTCATCCATACATTTTGTTTTTAATGCAATTCGTTAACCAACCCTGTTCGTCATGTTGCCCCTTTACTTTTTGAGATACAGCCGAGGGTGAGGGAAATAATTCTTGGTGGAATATTCGGTGGTTTGGGTGAACTAGTTATGATGACCTTTCCGTTCTGCTAGGTCTTATGTAGCGTGGCGCACATATCAATCGCACTTTGGACTTCGAAACCCACTATACTTCAATAACATCAACAGACAGACATCACAAACTGGCTGTAGCTTACATTGAGTCGCAATACTCTGGTAAATCCTATGAGAAAATTTTTATTGAGTGTTTTTGAATTTGTTAAAAGCAAATAAGACTTTTAGCAGTGATATTTCGACAAAAGAGAACGATATTCACTGGAATAAGTTTTTGACAAGGTTAGATAATTTCAGTGTACTCACATTCGACGTTTTTTTCAAAGAAAACTGGTGTGAAGCATGTTTTCAAACTTGCCAGTATCACTGCTTTCTTTTGAAACGATATTCAAACCATCAAAATCTCAGATAGCATGATTTATAAATTCTCATCACAGAAACAAAACAATGGGGTCGTTGCACGTATTTTTTTATTGCATAATATATTCTGAAAATATAATCAAGACCCGTATTTTTTCTTTTTTTTTATCAATTTTTAAGGGCATAAACTAGCGTCGAAGTTCGCCAAGCGTCCTGTTAAGCCTTTCAAATGATGACGCGTTTCCGGCGTCGGTGTTTGCATCCGGAGAAGGAACGGCGCAGCTCTTCCGTTGATCGATAGGTGGAGAGAACGCAACGATGCCGAGATGCTTTTTGCTTGGGGTCGAGTGTAAAGCGTGTTTTATTCTGGGGGTTAATCAATTTCGAATTCACGTTCGTGGTTTGGATCAACTTTGCTCTTCCCGGTCTGACTCCTCTTTTTCAAGTGTCTTTGGCTAGAATGTCCTACGTATCTTTCAAGAATAAATGTGAATCAAAACCAGAACAACCAGTTAATAAAAATGGTTGTTTTCCAGATACCTACATCGAGATTTCAAATTCACCATTCATTAATATCTCACCAAAGAAATGGGAAACTTTGTAAAATTGCGGTCCTACTCGAGCATGTGTTCTACCTCGACCTGCGAGAAGAATTTTACTTGACTTTTACTGGTTCTATAGATGTGAAAATATTTGGATTAGATGTCGCTTTTTACCAAATTTGAACTAATTCAAAGAAAATAAGCTTTATTTATCCGTGTACCGTAGGACAACCAATGTATAGTGGATATATTTCATAACTCTTTTACGTGTGATAGCTACATTGACTTTAATACTATAGACTGGCCATCCCATTCATAAAATGGTATTAGTCCTAACGCCAACATCACATAAAGTGCGAAAGAGACAACACTATGAGAGGAAAGAGATAGAACGAGGAATCCAAACCCATCGGGCAACTCCGCATGAGAACATGTGATTCTTTTAATACGTACGTCCGAACTCGATTTTTATCTGGAACAGCGGCGGTACATTTTTTCGAATTTCTACCGTTTTGTATGAAAAATATAAATGAATATTTATTTGGGTAGTTACCTGATATGTGGTTATTGTTATATGACAATATATCACATTTTTGACTTTCTGAATCAATAAAAATTCAAATTTTCATAACATTAAAAATTAAATCTCCTGCTGTTCTTTCGTCAATAATGAATTACGGTTCCGGATAAAATGACTGTTGTGGTCATTCAAGTGTGGAATATAACATGGAATATGGGATAGGTCACAGGTATATTATTATAAATCGCACAACCAAAATACAAAATATTGCCGAAAGTTGGTGCACGTTCAATAATCTTATTATTAGGTCCTCTTGAAACGGTTGAAAGTTATACATACAAGAATACAAGGTAGATCAAAAAATATAAAAATTGTACAAGAGAATTCAGCAAAATGTCATGAAGAGAAGTTATTCAGAATTAAAAGTAATGCAATGACAAAAATCTAGCGTCCTAGAAAAAAAAAGAGCTCTAAAAAGTGATAATAATAATAATAATTGTAAAAGTAAGCATTTTTACTTGGGACTTCAACCTTATTGTAATAAAAAAACGAAAATAAGACAGTTATGGAAGTATCCAATAAATAATTCATCTTGACTGTGAATAAAATAATCGAGGAAATAATGGAATAGGCATTCAAGTAATATGAATTAATATCCTTTATTATTTGAGAACTAGGTATCAATAAATTGTGAAAGTCACACAATCGGTTCCTATTGCATAAAAAACTACCATTCAGAAATCATTACGCTTTCAGCTATTTTTCCAAATCAGTTTAATTTTTTCGTTGTTACCTATTCACGAATAAAAACAAATATCCAAACTTCCTAAAAATTGAAAAAAACCTCATTTTCATGAATGAAATATGATGCCTACACCACTGGAGAGGGATACAGTCAATGCTCAATGCAAATTTGACACTTACCTGTGAAAGGTGATTTCTGGATCCGAATGGTCCTGTTTTGACACAGCAAGCACACTCTAACCATTTTGCACAAATAAAGTCATAATACAACACTTCACAACCACCAAAATAGAAGAAACAAACAAAGAAGAAAGTCGTTATTTGTTTGTCATCGCCGCACTACCTTCAAAATCGATACCTGAAAAAGGGTGGCAGTTAAAAAATAGCGTTGCCGTGTACTAGGACTAATATTTACTATGTATTGCCTATATCTAATGCACAAAAAATCATTATTAAATGAATGTTAGCAATTAATCTTTGAGTAGCAAAAACATGTTTTACATTATTCATAATATGAAATAATATCATCATTAGACACTATCAGCGTGGTTCGACATTGAGTTAATTCACACGAAATCATTGTTGTAAATGTGTCTCATTATGCGATAATCTAGAATAGTGAACCTTGATGCACCTTTTTGAAAAATGAACAATACTCAATCCTCCTTAATTTCCATTGTATCATGTCTTATCAATCAATTTCGTAAACAGATGAATTTTTATTGATGAAGATTTGCCCAAATCGGCAACCGCGTCCAAAGCAGGTCAGTTTTCGACGACGCAGATAGATATAACTCGACAAGGATAGTGGTACAGTGAATTTCTCAGACATACGTCCAGAATTGGATGATGGTGCCCTTATTTTTGAAGGTTTCCTTCTCTAAAGCCTTATAGAACTCAATGGATAGCAACTATTAAAAATCAAGAAACGCATTATTTTTTTTAACTATTAACAAAATACGGAAAATATCGAAACTGATGTCTTATAGAATGAATCCAATTTGGCAATAATGCTAACATAATCCTTAATAAGGATTGCTGTTGAAGGTCGTTTGTGTTGTTTGGAGGTATCGTTATTTGCAGTTTCTTGTGGTCTTGTGCCGCTTGTGCGATTAATTATATAGCCTAGAAATGACGAATCGAAGGTGTGTGTTCCTCATTTACAAAAATAAATCGCCATAGAATAATAACCGCTATATAGTACATTTTGTATCAAGGGCGGAAAGTAGATGATTTTGACGAGGGTATAAGTAGCAGCACGAGCGAAGCGAGGGCAGATATTAGCCGAGTCAAAATCAACTTTCGTCCGTGGTGCAAATAATGCTTTTTGTACAACCAGTTTGTAATCATTTGAAAAAGAATAATTATGAAAATCAAAAATAAATAATCGATACACTGCACTACACTCCTACACTCTACACTGCTGACAAGTCAGACAACTGACAATTAACAACTGTCAAATCATGGTTACAATAGGTGTGTTCCCGTACTCTTTTGTGGTGCGGATTCATTGTCACCGTGATTGTCACGTGATCAGTTCCTTTTAGTATGCTAGACTGTCACGTGGTTATTAAATTCTGAGGCGTTGGGATTTAAGGAACCGTTGCTAAGCGACCTACGGGCGCAAAAGTACTTTTAGGCCCGGCTGCCAAAATCCGCCTGCTTTGCATGCATTGAAAAGTGGACTTTACGTGTAGGTTGTACGGAAAAATATTTTTGAGGGTTGCTGAGGGTAAAGATCATTTTAATGTAAGTTTAATTTACAGTCAGACCAAAAAATCATCTTAACAATAATTATTCATTTGTCATAATTTTCTGAAGACTGTGCTAATTGGTTGCAATTCCAAACAATGGAGAAACAGATTATATTGAAACCTGACGTCAATCCGCAAATTTTTGACAAAGACTGGTCCGGTGTTGGGTTCGAACCCCAGCAATGGCAATAGACCATAAAAAGTTGCTTGCCTGGTAGTTTTGCGGCACCCAGGCCGGGGAGAATCGGATATCCTCGTAGGGAACGAAGGACAAAGATACACACTCGCCAGTCAGTAGATTCTACCGCGAGCGCAGCAGTTCAGCAGTACATACTGGTAGAACATAAGTCTGTGGCCCGATGGGGGATCGATGACCGTGGTTCGGACTCCACATTGAACTGTAGGGCCCATTGCAAGGAATGTAAAAAGCGTTCCCCCCTCCTTCCCTACGATCTCGTCTGCCGTCTTTGACGTGCCTTAACATATGTATATATACTGAGCCGGCAAATTGCCTAACAGCAGCGCCAACCTTTCTTAACAACCAACTATGTTCTTCGGGTCTGAGAAAAATAAATATCTTAAGGGTCTTCTGGATGGTGTCGTATATAGTTTCCTGGTTTATTTTTTGCATTAAATCACATTATTTACCAACAATTTTGAAGTTAACCTAAATGTATCGAGCATCTATCGTTCATCATATCTCGCAACGCCGCATTTGTGTCAAGCAGCGCGCGTTCATTTCAATGTCAAGCGGATAATTCACCTACATTTATTTCTCTGTGACGTCAAGTCGGCGGTGGGCCCAGGTTGATGGAGTTATTTATTTCAAAGAGGCCTAGTTTAAATTTTGTGCATTATTTTGGCCAATTCATGTGACCCATTCTATTAACAAATCCACAGTTATATATTCCACACAAAATCAGCTATAATTCTGATATAGTGCAACGACCCCATTGGATCATAACCTTAAAATATTCGCAAGCATTCACTCTTTTTCTCAAAGAAAGCAATAAGACTAGAACGCTTTAAAACATATTACGAAGCCAATTTCTTTAGAATAGTCCGACAAAAAAGTTGATGAAAATGGTAAGAATACAAACAACATAACCTCAAACAGTTTTAGAGCATTAATGATACACTGAAATCAACCAACTACCACCTCAAAAAGTCTCAAAAAACACTCAACAGGAGTCCTTTATGGGATTTAAGTGATTTCACCGATACGAATTTGTTTGGACTTATAAGCTCAGAACAAAAACTGCTGAAATGACACGAGGGAAAAAGTGCCGCTATCACCCGAATCTTTTAACATTTATAACAAATGATATTCTCGAAGGAGTTATTTCTAAACTTCAAAATGTTTTTTTTAAGATGGCCTACCCACGTTATCTTCTTTGAACCACCAGTAATCTGCAGATGGAACGTTAACGAAAAAGTGTGGACTACCAGCGAAATTTACGACATCAAACACAACGAAGACATGTCGAGCTTTAGAACTGGCCAATTTGGAATTTTTGGTCTGGCTACCCCAAAGTACGTTCATTTACCATTTCAGGGTTATGATATCAAACCTGAATCGAAGTGAGTCGAAAGAAATAGGTATATTTTTGATTTGTCAAGTTAACATCTCAGTGGCTCAGTAACAGTTCAACTAACAGCATCAGTTCTGGTGATTGAATTTAATATTAATACATCTGGTGAAATTGCACTGATGGAACTTGAAAATAGTCCTAACATTGTTCTGCAGGATATTCTTGGACAACATATGAAACTAGTAAAACTCAGGAGGGTGAATTTTCATAAGCTTGCAATATTTGCTATTTATACTCAACTTTCAGATACTATTGAGAATAGGAATCAATATACATAACGAGCTTGATGCATTTTGCTACGTCACCGGTAAGTTTTAGTAAATGTTCTGTTATTGGTCCAGTCATCCAAGATTCATAACTGGCATTTTCAAGAAAAAAATTGTAGAAGTTTTTTTTCTCATTGGTTCCATACGTTTTTTGATCTGCTGAATCCAAATCTGAGGTTTGCCACGTTGCCAGGCGTCGCGTCGGCTTCACAACGGAAATTGCAGAAAACTTCAAAGTTTCGGCACTTTTTTCAGATTATTGATAACTGATAGCTTTGATCATAACTATAAAACACCAAATTGAAGAAGATAATATTTCCTACAAATACGTATAATAACTTCAAATTTTGGACATTCCATGACGTCGATAGATCGAGTAGAAAAAATTGCTTCTTTTGAAGTAAGAAAAATGAAAAAATTAAATATTACCAGTGAAGTAGAATCGTGATTTTCACACATCACTCATTTGGAGACAAATTAACTCGTCCTTCTTCCTTCGAATATCCAATACTTTTTCTCTTAGCAGACCCAACAATTCCTGTTTACAGATCACTTGGGTGTCTATTGTTGTGAATAAAACTAAAAAAAAAATAATAATAATAAAATGGGCCCTAGAATACCTAAATACTGCCCTGTGGAATTCCATGGATAATGCTGGCCAAGTTGAAACCTATCCTATGGAGAACTTTATAATTTATTTCATACGAGGTTTATCAAAAAATATAATATTGCCTAAGAGTAAGGTATCTCTATTTTTGACAATATCGAACATTGTTATTAAAAGAAGTTGATCGAAACTGAAAGCAACAAAATAATCCGTTTTTTTTTGAATGCCTGACATACGTCTATTTTTGTTTTGAAGTATTGGCACTACTGATACTAATAACTTACTCGAAAAATGAAATGATCTGCATACCAGGAATCGTAATGCTTTAGAGCAATAATTTTACAGTTTTGCAACAATTTCAACAATGAACTTTTATTATTTTTTTCGCTTGAAATATAATGATATAATACTAAGTAAAGAAACATGCATTTAGTGATATTATGTAATAGATAGAATAATTTGATGTATGATTGTTGCAATTAAACAGCTTCTCCACAATGGACGAATGTATCATGCCTTCGTTTAGACCTTGTTGTTTGTCCGCTTCTTGGTTTCGTCTCTTCTTTTCCTGATGATCAGTTTCACTGCACGTCATCCTAGGATCACCATTAAGCTATTTTCGTAATGCTGCTGATGATCGCTACGTCATACCGTGACATGGAGACGATTTTTGAGGTCCATTTCTTCTTGTATCAACTCTTCAAAGCTAGGCTTGGTATGGAGGTTTCTGGTTCATCAGGCTGCCATTGAAGATGATGGCATAGTATACAAAACAACAAGTAGCGGCAGCTCCATATACCTATAGGTGGTCAAATTTCGTTTTGTCTCAATGACAGAAATTCGCCTCATTTATACACTGCTGGCATTATGAAATGTAAAATTCTTTTCTAAATCAAGACTTTGAAACTTCGCAATCTTTAGACATACTGCATAGGACCTCGTCGTATTGCATAATTTGAAAATATTCATTTTCTCCAGGGGCTGTGATCAATAATTCTAATCAGGAGTAAGGATTACACAATTCCATTGGAGAGTCGTATCATACTGTTGTATTGCTCATCTGAAGATCTATTCATCAAGTTTTAATGAAGCCAACATTTAGGATTGGATATTTTTTATTTTCCAACTTTTACATTGAAACAATTCAAGAGAATATACAGTGGGGACCCAGATCGACGCATGGATAGGTGAAAAAGACAAAAAAAAAATGGATTGAAATTTCATCTTTTGGGGTTCAGACCTGCTTTGATAGAAATTATTTTGTGTCATAATTTTAGTTTTGAAAAATCGAGTATATCTTGGAAATCAACTTAAAAACTATTTTTCTCACCAGTAAAGTGCTTTTTCTGTACTTAAGAGATTGAAGAAAGTGATTCAGAATGAAAAACTGAGTGAGAATGCAAGATTTCCAAACCCTCCTTACTTTAATATTTTGAATTTTTCCAGTCCACGTTTCCAGAATTAATAGCATGGAAATAGATTTGATCTTAATATTTTAAACGTTAAAAAGTAGGCGGCGGGTTTTGAAATTTCGCATTCTTATTCAGTTTTTTGATCTGATTAATATAACATTTTGTCGTATCTCCTATAAAAAAAAAGCAATTTACGAGAAAAATAGCTTCTAGGTTAATTTCCAAAAAATTCTTGATGATTCGAAACCAAAATCATGACACAAACTGTTCCTATCTAAGGAGGGATGAACCCCATAAAATTAAGTTTCAATTCATTTTTTTTTTACTTTTCCACTTATACAGGCGTTGATCCGGGGACACATTGTATGTATACTATATACAATATTATATATTTTTAAATAACTAACTTTGACATGTTTTAGCATATTATATTGGACGACACAACAAAGATGAGAATATCTAAAAATAAAGAATTTATCAATGAAAAATATAAAAATGGTACCTAACACCAGAAATGCAAGTAAAATCATGTTTAAATTTAAACATGCATGTTCTTGATTTTTTGTTTCGGTTTCTTCTGTTCTTTTCTTTTCATTGCCCTTTCGATGCTTATTTCTCTATTTCTAAATTTCAAGGTAAAGAAAATTTTACATCTTACAAATAATTTCAGGAGAAACGGTCTGGGGAAGTTTTTGCAAGGATGGAACATCTCTAGTGGAGTGATGAGGCGAAGAAGACTATGAGATACCTCTTTTCCAGTAAACACTTTTTTGAATTCTGTATCAAAGATATTATCCAGAGAATAAATAAAATGGACGAATGTTTCTGGAGGTGACAATAGTCCACCAAAAATTCCTTTTGAATGATCATATGCTTTGAAATGGGACAAAAGGTTGGTTTCGTTCAATGAGGAGCACTGTCTTGCAAATCCTTCGCAGTCCTCACATGTATGAACTTCAAGACATCTTTTGAGCAAGTATCCACAAACATAAAAAAACGCATTTTGTGTGGGCAAATTTTCACTGCGATAATAGACGGAAATTGAAATTGCTGCTTTAGATTGTTTTTCAAAGACTCTAAGTTCAACAAAATCTGGTCTAAATCATCTCTGCAGTTCATGTGATTAGACTGGAAGTAGTTTTGAATGAAAAGTTTCTTGAAAGTCCTTTGAAACTGAATGGGTGTAGGATCAACACAGTTGCCTCCTTGCTGCCTCACACTTCCAAAATAATTTTCAAGGCAATCAGTATTAAGACGTCGAGTTCGCAAATATTTGTAACCATGCTCTTCTAGTTTGGGCCATAATTTCAATAGACTGTTGATTGTGATTATCCAACACTTTATAACCTCATTTTGGTGGTAATATCCTTTCCATTTACAGTGTGACCCATTTGTTTTGGGAACACCCTGATAAAAAGTTTATTTCTTAACCGATTTGGTTCGTTTTTTTTTTGGATTGTAGAGCTCGAAAAATTGTATATTCTTGGCAGAAAGTGACCTTCGCCATTTTGACTTCAAGGCCTACTATGTTAGTTTTTAAGAGCAAAATTTCAGGAAACCATATTAGCGATTTTTTTAGAAAAAATCTGTGTGCGCCACTGGATTCAGCATCCTTTAAAACGGGTCTATACAAATTTTCAACCGAAAATATCAAGTTGAAAAAAATTAAATATTCGCACTTTAACAATCTTTGATTCTATCAAAAGAAATGATAAATGCATTGAAGTTGATGGTGGTTTGGTAGAAGTTACAAATTTTTAGTTTTATGTCATTTTTATTTGTTTTGATAGAATCAAAGATTGTTAAAGTGCGAATTTTTAATTTTTTTCAACTTGATATTTTCGGTTGAAAATTTGTATAGACCCGTTTTAAAGGATGCTGAATCCAGTGGCGCACACAGATTTTTTCTAAAAAAATCGCTAATATGGTTTCCTGAAATTTTGCTCTTAAAAACTAACATAGTAGGCTTTGAAGTCAAAATGGCGAATGTCACTTTTTGCCAAGAATATACAATTTTTCGAGCTCTACAATCCAAAAAAAAACGAACCAAATCGGTTAAGAAATAAACTTTTTATCAGGGTGTTCCCAAAACAAATGGGTCACACTGTATATCCAGGACTTTCAACTTTTTCAGAAACATTAATGTTTCACTAAGAAACTGTCTCTGGTAATCAGACCCATCAAATGAATTTTTGAATTTGAATGAGTTTCCTAATGAATTCGAGTTCAATATATCGAACAGATTATTAAATCGTTCAATTATTTCAATTGTTCCAAATGCTGCATTTGGAAGTAAGCCTACGCTCATATGCGTATTCATACCACAAGCAACAGAATGACTCAGGACTTGGGTGGCATATTTTACTTTAATTTTTTCAAAGATTGTCGGGAAAATATGAGATTGGGTGAGTTTTGCGGCACATCTATAAAACTGCTTCTTGTCGTTATTATAAAAAGTTTCTATAAATGACCATGACGTTGTTTTGTCTTCAAAACAAAAAATGTGTTTTTCCAAATTATTCCTAGTTGCCTTAATCAAGTGGCATGGGTCAAATATATAAGTCAACTTTCTTCCACTGGCTACATCAAATTCGGAATTTTCGGTTGAGATTCCCATATTTGTAGCCAGTTGTACAAAATTGGATCCCATATCACTTGCAATTCCCTCTACTTCAACACCGATACTCTCCAACTGTATTATGCATCTCTCCAGTACCAGTCGAAGTTCCTTGGCTTTGAATTGGGTGGACAGGAAAAAAAATGCAATTGGCTGCTTCCAAGATGAGTAAAGTCCTCTTGCCATTATCACCAAGACATTTTTGCACAATTCTGGGCCTCGTTTCTCATGATCAATATCTTCAAATCCAATTATCTGATCATTCTTCAGATCAAAGAAAAGACTGGATTTGAGTGCCATTTCATCAATGCAGATAATGCAGTGTCTGTGCATATCTGTCATGGTCATCATTTTGATTTCCAGAGCCTTGAAAACGGATAAATTCTCCAACCCCGGTTGGAATGCCAGTCTTGACGTTGTTCTTTCAAGTGTTCTCTTATTAGGAAGTGTAAGCATTTTGCTCAGAAATCTGTATGCTTTTGGACTCAAGAAGTACAAAGTCAAAGCAAATTGTTTCAGCTCCATAGAAAACCTTCTAGCTATAGGCTTCTTTTTCTTATTCAGAATGTGGGACTTCAGTATTTCTGCCAACTGACTGCTCAAAAGTCTGTCACATATTTTGTTAAAATCTGCGATCATGGTCTTCTCGTCTAATTTGTCTACCCTGTTTTCTTTGTCAATATATTTTTGGCTCTTTTTGAGTCTTTTGAGTTCAGTTCTCAATTTCTGCTTACGTGGAGAATTTGAGGAAAGACTTTTGTGGGTTTGCGTGGAAATCGTCGAGGAGAACAGGGGAAGTTGATCGGTCTGTGGAGTGCTTGGTCCTGGAATAATCATCAAGTTAGAAACGTTTTTGATTAAGAATTAGTCAACTCTCAATAATCCAATAATCTAATAATGAGGTATTTGGAATAGTTTCAATGCATTAAAATAGAGATTGATAGTCTTGATCTCTGGTTACCTACCTAAAGGAATCGTTGTGGTCTTTGAAAATGTATCATCTGGTAAGTTCTTTGGAAGTGAACACGAGAATTTGGTTGGTACAGCATCGGTTACGAGTCGTTTGATGGAAGTTGCTGTTTTCGAAAAATATTTTTCTTCAAAATGAAGCTCACATAACCTGAATGATGTGATTTTTCTCTGAAGTGTGTCTTTCCTATTGCAAGCTTCTGTCCAAAGCTTTGCCCTGAAATCATTTTTTCATTAAAGAACAATAATGCCACGCCAATAATAATGAAGCCCACTGTCACCACCAATAGTATAATAATTTTATTATATTTTATAATACATAGGTATATTTTTATATAATTTAATAGTGGAGTATTATTTATTTTAACCTAAGCATGGCAGATTTGAAGAAAAAATTACCTAGTACATTTTCAAAATATTCATATCGCACCTTCGGTAAAACAAGGGCATAATTCCGCTTTAAAACAAATCGAGATGTGCCCTTGTGTTACCGAAGGTGCAATATTATTAATTTAATCTCATCATGTCGTTATTTTCAAATGAGCATTATCCTCTGAGATGAAAAAAGTATTCTCAAGAGCGACTGCATCATTCAAGATGCGAGTCACTGTATAATTTGAATATTATCATTATAATAATATCTATAAGTAATATAATATTATAATTACCCACCTTCCAATATCTTTGGGAAAATGGAACAAAGCATTTTCATCTCCACGTACTGTTGAGCATGCACGGTACACACACGATTCAGAAGACTTTCCTGGCATTTCGATAAGAAATATCTCACGAGTATATATCAAAAATTGAAGCAGGTCTTTCAATTAATTCGCAGTTCACAAAAAATGCTAATGTTTGACAAACGCTTTTGTCATTATTGACGTACCCAAATTCACCTCATTTTTATGCAGTATGTCTAAAGACTTATGCGAAGTTTCAAAATCTTGATTAAGAAAACAATTCTACATCTCATAATATCATCAGTGTATAAATGAGGCGAATTTCTGTCATTGAGACAGAACCTGAATTGACCAGCAGACCCGTGAGGCCGTGAGCTGTCGCTACTTGTTGTTTTTTATACTATGATGATGGGCACTGTTGTGGAGTAACTGCCTATAACAGGAACCGGTTGCGCTTCTTTTGGGTGCCAAGATGTATTGTTTTGCTTTGTCTGGATGATACATTCTTGGGGTATTAGGATTTTTCCGGTTGTATTCAATACCATATCTTTCCGGACGCCATACACAGCACCGGTGGCGATCAACACAGAGCGCTCGCTTAGAGTGCGTTCGAAAAAGGGGTAAATTTTCCCCAAGAGCGAGAGTGAAGTCTATAGTCACGTGGTCAAGAGAGCGTATTTTATCTCGTGTGTTTTCGAACGCACTGGTGTAAAACTATAACCTCACAATAAAATTATTTTTTGGATTGTGTTGATGATTTGTTGTTATCATATTATATCATCACCTATCAAAATGTTTGGTTTATTGGAGTAATTATTCCTCTCCGTGTTTACTTTTTTTGACCAAGGATGGATCAGGATGAGATGAGAGATTTTGAATTACCTAAACAATATGATGCTGATCACTTACTTATTTGGTAGATGCATCACAATTATCATGATTGAATTATGTGACCGTCAATTCCATCACAAAGACGAAATTTGCCGTCTTCGAATTCAATTCGGTACTCCATTATAGTTTAATTAATAATTAATCAATAAGATGAACAACACTAATGAAACCGCAATGAAAACAGAACAAAACAGACCTAACCTCAATACCGCTGAAGGATTAATTTTTTCCAAGCCAAATACTTGGTTAACAATGGGCGCACACTGGCGTGCAATCCTCCTATTTTCGAACCATGGTAAAATTTACACCGAGCATACGCACTGGAATTCTCGAACGGGTAGTGCGTGCCCAGAGCGTTACCCAGGGTTATTTCGAACGCACTCTGAGTCGGAGCAACCGCATGTTATAACCGAATTCGATGCCCTTAGTGAGAGCGATCTATTTCGTTAACCGAAAATGCAAATCTGGTTGAGATCTGTCAAAGAGCGATCTGAGAGCGCTCTAGAGCGGTAAACCGAAATTGCTACAAGATTTGTTCATGGAGGACATGGATCACATTCCTTTGTTGGTTAACTTTTTCTATACGGTTTGTAGCGATACTCTGCTTTGTTTTGTTCCAACTCTGATTGCGTTTGCATAAGTAGGTCTTTCAGTTGTTCAGGGATCAAATTGGGTGGTTGATGTAGCTGCGGTCTTTGGGCATGTTATTAAAAAGTAGGTCCTGAATTTTTCATATTTGGCAAACACTTGTTGAAAATATGATTTGGTTTAGAAGAAATGCTCGTTTAATTCCTTTAGTTTTCTGATTGAATTGTCGTTCTTGAGGGCCTCCTGCCATAATTTGTCCAGGTGGGCTAAATGTTTTGAATGTCGGATTCTGTTTTTCTGGTTTGTGAGTCTTTTTTGCTGTTGCTCATCGTCACATTTTCTTGTTCTAGTGCAAGGTGGTCGATCTCGTTTTTGTCTGCCTTTGTGTTTGACTGGTAGCCCTATTGAGAATTAACTTGATCTGGATGAATGACCAGCGAGCCTCTATTGACTGTGCTTGTATGAATGTTTGAACAGCGAGTGAACTGGCTAGTGTCGACAGGCGGCTTGTCCCGGTCTGGTTGTAATTCCAGTTAGTCGAACTACTCCCAGGAAAAATATGATTCATTATGATGAGACGTCCAGCTATGCGGTATAACGTGTCAACCACCGAACTAACAATTATTATCTGTTTTATAATAATCATTAAACATGTACAGGGTGAGCAACTAAGAATGCGAGGTACTGTTTCTGGACAACTATACATCGTAGAGGCTTGCTTAAAAAATTTATAACTAGAACGGCCAAGTGAAATATGTATCTGGAAAATATTTTCAAGTTTCTGAAATGGTTGCTAGGGGGCGTAACAATCAACACCATGTAGAAGAATAGGATTTCTATAAAGTTTTGCTCAATGAAAATATATCGATGATATTCTTTTCATATTTACCGACTTTCCACCTACAATTTTTGTCTAAAACATTTTTTTCTATCTATCGAAATGAAGGGGTGGGGGAGGTTCAATTATTTTTTCAAACAAACGAAGATTTCTTCCGTTTTGCTTGACCGATTTTAACGACCTTGGGCTCATATGAAAGAGCATAATCTGCACTGAAAATTCTCATCTGGTTTTGAATTTGTAACCGCGGTCGCCGCTAGATGGCGTTGTAATCGAAGCTAATCTTTGAGTTTTTTCTAAAAAAATCAATAGTAATCTATACATTTATAAAAAGGAAGATATGTTTGTCCGTAAAAAAGATAGCATTATGCGTGTATCATTCATTCTGGCAATCTCTGATTGGTTAGATTGGTTGACATAGCGTTCGCATGGTGATCGCCGAAGTAAAATTGGCTACATTCTGGCGGCCTTAAGCCTTAAGCTGCTTGATAAGAAGCCCACCTGAACGTGATGCTGTTGTAAAGCGTCAAGATCACTATACAATATGTTGCCTCACTTCGCCTGAGTTAAGAGACGGAGGGGGGTAAATATGATGTCATCTGTTTCTGGCGGCTGCAGTCAAGGTTGCCAGAAGTACTGCTTTAACAGGAGATCTACTGATTTTGCTTATGGGTTTCTGTTCTACTGTTTTTGATTGGGATCATCTGGCAACACTCGACACAGATGACGTCATGACCGTAAAAGTGAGGCAACCTGTTATAAACTGATCTTGGAACCAACCGACACGCGATTTTCCGGTTATTCGACCAACATTTGGTTTTTAGTTGTATTTTGTGTCAATAAAATTTCGTATTACGAGTGTGTCTATTCTGCTCGCCCGCAGAAGACCCACAATTATATTATCATGATGATAGTTTCATGATATTATCATGATGATAGTTTTGGTGTAACAACAGATTATCGGTTTTTTATCGTTTCACTTCGAATCTTATCTCATTCGCTTTTGGATTTATAATATAGATGATAATAATAATGATAAATCGTCTTCATGAATTAAAGAGAAAAAAATGAAGTACATTGCGATATTAATTGACATTTATCATTCAAATGGGCGATTTCTGATAGGAGCAGATCGACGGCGGATGACGGGGATCTGTTGGATGATTTTTCGATTGTGTTGTGTTATTTTGGAATCTCAGCGTTAATAATAATAATTAGGAAGATTTGTTAGGATTAGGATGTTTCACTTTGGTAAGGATCTAGTATTTTTTCGTTAGAATCAGGATATCTACATTTTGTGCACAAGATGCACGTCAGTTCTTTTGTTCTTACAAGTTGGATTTCAATTTTGAGATGGATTTGAATCAAAACTGGGTTTTGCCTGGACTGCTCGGAGAGCGGGAAATTCAGCTAGTGGTATATAAATTTCTATATATTTTAAAAGAAGATAGATTCTTCTATTGGAAAGAATTGGAAAAAAATTTAATAAAAATAATGATTTTTTGGAATGGACAATCTTATACAAACTCACCTTTATTTTCAATGCTCAATAAGATAAAATGAAAAAAATTGAGGATTTTCATTTGAAAAAGTTGATTCTTGGCAATTTTCTCAAATTTATCATATTTTTGGTCCATGCATCCTGTAATAATAGTCATCAAAATATTGTGAAAAATCTTTCAAAGTAGGTTCCTTGCAACAAGAAATCCAATAAAAATTAAACGATAAAGGCTTTCTCAAACGAAAAATTTACATTTAAATAGGAACGTAATGTTTGACATAAAAACTCAAATATTTCAAAAAAGCTTATACTTAAGTATCGGACATGATCTGCCTAGAATTTTTCGTAAAATCCAAAAATGTAGTAATATAGGGTGATCCATTTGAAACAAGCGGGTTGACACCTACTTCCGGTATAACCGGAAGTCGCGCAACGTCACAATTATTTCATTTGAAAAGAGCATCTTCGGAAATCTCTCCCTAGAAGTTTTCAGAATCCCAATCGCTTTATCTCCCGAGATATTCTAATAGGCCACCTATTGTGGCGAACCCTGTATATCAATAACTAAAAAAAATGAACTTTTAGTGCCATACAATCAACCCCTCAAGTTTTCTGGCGTTGTTCCGAGACACCCTTTATTTACCTAATTTTAATACCTATACTTTCAAATAAACTCTCTAGATCGGGTGCAAAAGTATACGGGAAGACCCTGTACGATGTTCCACATATTTTTTTTATTAATTTAATTTTTTGAACCAGTTGCATAGTTACAATAATTCTGATGAACTTTTTTTTCAAAAACAATTTTTGATAATCTCAAAAGTTACAGGTGGAGTCACTTTACCTTGGGAAAATTCATATTTTTTGACAAACCGCGGAGCGAACCTCAAAATATATTGATTCATATTTGATTTCTGATGATTGTGTTTTTTAGATTTCAGAATATGCAGAAATTTTTATGAAGAATAACTTTTTTCCTAAAATTGATAATATATTTTTTTCATATTGTGGTTTTAACTCACGGCGAGATACGGGGTATTCCATGCAACGATAGAGTAAAATAAAAATAAGTTTATACCCCCTCTGCTAAAGTATCAAGATCATTTGATGTTTGATTCGTTTAGATAAAATACCCTATAATAGATTTCATGTGTATATGTTACAGTAAATGTTAGGAATTCAGTGAAAGCTAGCTTTTACTAGTTGATGCTAGCAATTACTTGATCCGTTAGGAAATGTTAAATTTTGAAGAATATTGTACACTTTCACTAGTGAATGTTGCAGAAACTTTATCAAATCAACTTTCACTGAAAGCAGTTAGGAAAAGTTCTTTTTAAAACTTATTTCCGCCATTTAACTATCCCAAGGTGTACGGGGCACTAAATGATGTCGCTCACGCGACATCAAAATTTTTGCCAAACCCAAACTAACCCAAACTGACCCAAACTAACCCAGACTAACCCCTACTGAGAATACTTAAGTATTTTCTATAATACGGTATCTGAACAATGTTCACATTGTACACCTGCGATTCATATAACTCTCGTATTTTCCAGAGCGTCTAATCTGTCGGCGAATTCCAACTCGGACCAAAAAGGATATTTATAATTACGATAATAATTTTCAGTGTAGCAGCTTTCACTAGAAAAGTTACGTGAATGCTAACAATTACTAGTAAAAGTATGATGAAGTCGATCGAATTCAACTTTCACTAGCTAAATGTTTCCAAATCAGGAAAAGCTTACTTTTCCTAGTAACAGTTAGCTTTTACTGATTACCTGGTTTTACTGTGACATATATACAGGGTGATTCCTGTAAGTGGGTCATACTTTCGGGAATGATTTTGATACAGCACACTATGGGTCGAAAATGAAAAAAAGTTTTTTAAAAAATTACCCGATGCTTATCACATCTACGCCATTGGTTGAAACTAGAATCTCTTCTTTTTACATTTGAAGTATCTGTTAGGTAGACGCCTATAATAAATTTCCGTAACGATACCTACAACTGTCAAAAAACTATGAATTAGAGAATATCTTCTATTTTTCAAAAACTGCAACTCCCTTTATCTTGCGTAAGAGGCATTTCCGACCCAAAGTGTGCTGGATCAAAATTGATACTTCGACGTCCTCCAACATTCCACGAAAGCATGGATTCACCCTGTATATTGGGAACAATCTTGTTTAGTCTGTATACCTAGGATTTGCCTCTTCAGGTACAGTTCTGCTCCATTCACCTCTATATTGACGATACTCTGATTCACTTCATTTCATTCATCATCATTTACGCCTGAGAATTCTGGTTGAGCCATCGGCTAGAGTGAACCAAGATTTGGCTACGTTATTATGCTGGTCTTCCAATCATGGTCTGCGGTTAAATGCCAGTAAGAGCAATTATTTCATCATTGATACTGAAACACTCAGAAATAAGTTTGAATTGTATAATTCTACTCTAACTGTCGGTGGTATTATGTGCTACCATGTTTTGACACTGCTGAAAATCTTGTAGTGTTACATACATATACCATATACCCAAAAAGTTGTATATGTCACAGTAAAACCTGGTAATCAGTAAAAGCTAACTGTTACTAGGAAAAGTGAGCTTTTCCTGATTTGGAAACATTTAGCTAGTGAAAGTTGAATTCGATTGACTTCATCATACTTATACTAGTAATTGTTAGCATTCACGTAACTTTTCTAGTGAAAGCTGTTAAACTGAAAATTATTATCGTAATTATAAATATCCTTTTTGGTCCGAGTTGGAATTCGCCGACAGATTAGACGCTCTGGAAAATACGAGAGTTATATGAATCGCAGGTGTACAATGTGAACATTGTTCAGATACCGTATTATAGAAAATACTTAAGTATTCTCAGTAAGGGTTAGTTTGGGTTCGTTTGGGTTAGTTTGGGTTTGGCAAAAATTTTGATGTCGCGTGAGCGACATCATTTAGTGCCCCGTGCACCTTGGGTTAGTTAAATGGCGGAAATAAGTTTTAAAAAGAACTTTTCCTAACTGCTTTCAGTGAAAGTTGATTTGATAAAATTTCTCCAACATTCACTAGTGAAAGTGTACAATATTCTTCAAAATTTAACATTTCCTAACGAATCAAGTGATTGCTAGCATCAACTAGTAAAAGCTAGCTTTCACTGAATTCCTTACATTCACTGTAACATATACATAATAATATGGTAAACTTTTTTATTATTAATTCTACAAAAAAAAAATATTCTTTATAAAAGGTTCTGCAAGGTGCATTTTAGTTCTTGAACCATACAGAGTTTTATATAAAGAATTATTATCGTTAAATTGATAATAGTAAAAAATCCCATATGTTTACAACTTTTTGGGACACGCTGTATGTTGCCCAAGGTAACGAAAACTTATGCTGGTCGAGTCACTAGTATATTCTGAACTAGAGTATTGTTCGATTGGATACTTCCAGTTTTTGTCTTTAGAGTTTCAAAAAAAGTTGCAACTTGCTCAGAATGCCTGTGTGAGGTTTGTTTATTCAGTCAGGAAGTTTGACCACGTTACGCCGATCTATATTCAGTATAGACACCTGAAGTTTGACTTATAGTCCATGGAATTGGTACATTTTAGCTTACATGAAATGAGGTAATTTGATTTTTTTATATGCGTATCTAATGAAGTGATAATGACAAATCCGAGTTTTCGACCTCGAGGGCCCTCTAGATCATTGCTAAATTCTTCAAAAACCGCTAAACTTTGTCACTTTTTTGATTTTTTCTCAATTTTGACCAGCAAGGATTAATTTTATGGCAAAAGTCGTTATGTAGAATTTTGAAATAAACAAAATTTTAAAAAAATTTGGTCTTTGCAGATGAAATAGTTGATAAGATACAGCAGTTTAATGTTTCACATTTCTAAAAAAAAATAAAAATACAGTTTTTTTTCCAGTTTTTCTCAATATTTACCACTAAGGACCCATTAAACGGTAAAAGTGATCATTCACATTATTAATAAGGACCAGCTGTCCAAAGTTGATGATGTCGTCGGTAATCAAATATTTGAAAAAGGGTTGATGAAATAAACTACGACTGTTGATGAAATTTTTTTGTAATATGAAATACATGAATATACACTTTGGGCCAAATCAAGTAGGAACAGTTTGATCCTTAATAACTTTTTTGTTTGTTTATAGATTTTGATGAATTTTGGATATGATATTAGTCAATATGTTCTGGATGTTCCTTCAACACCGACCCTTCGAATTTTGGACGGGACCGGACTCACGACGTTTTTAAGCTCGTTGCAGAAACGAACTGCGCTACTTACAGACCAACTGATATTTTTTTTTGTGAAGGAAGTTAGTGGGAAAAGGTATCCTGATAATATCAATATTTTAGAACCATAACCTGAGAAACAATTTTTTTCTTGTATGATGGTGATTTTGTCGGCTTTAAAACTATTTCACTCCATTTTGACCAAAGTTTCTTGAAATTCCATGGCAACGTGTTTGTTGAAATTTTTTTAAATTTTTAAGATTCTAGAGTTTGCCTGTTTGATTTTAAATAAGTAGACATGGTTCTATCTTTGAAAGATAAAATCTCGATTAAACGTGATTAATGGAAAAAAAATATGGGTGCACGAAAATGTCACGGCCCCTTCAAATTATCGGGTAAAATTTAACGAAGTTTATAAAAAAAAAATAATAATTAATTTTTTTCCAATTTAAAAATTCTAAAATGTCAAAAAATCGACAAATCTCTAACAAACAATTCGCATTGCTATGAAATTTCAAGAATCTTTGATCAAAATGAAGTGATACCTTTTTCCACTAATGTCCTTCTCAAAAGAATTTATCAGTTGGTCTGTTAGTAGCGCAATTCGTTTTTGCAACGAGCTTAAATGCACGAATATCATAAAAACGTCGTAAGTCCGGTCCTGGCTAAAATTCGAAAGCTCAATTCCAGGGTGACATTCAGAACATATTGACTAATATCATCCAAAATTCATCAAAATCCATCAACAAACAAAAAAGTTATCAAGCGTCAAATCATGTTCTAACTTAATTTGGCCCACAGTGTATTTAGTACTTAGGTATGATTGCTCTTTTTAATTTTTGTACATTTTTGTTAGACCTGGCAGGTCTTCTAAATCCACAGTACTTCTTTTTGGGGCAGTTTGTTTCGTTAGTATTTCTTCATCGATCGGATCAGGCAGATCGAGATTGTTATCTGATACTGGATCATCGATCAGTGAGTGATTAATCAATGTCGTCACAAGGTCTGGTATGTTTTCGCAAGATTGGCCGCTACAGTGGCAGCCAACAGTCCAGCATTTCAGTCCTGCTTTTCTATAACCATGATAATTGTTGGTTCAACCATTTTTGCAGTTGCAGGAAGTCATATTTAGTGGGGACTGAGGAGCTGATGGTTTCGTCATCAGCTGCGGAATGAGGCCTGGTGTGGGGATTCTTCTCATTTCCCAGCCACTTGTGTATCTGAAAAGAAACCAGCAACAGAATTAAGAACAACATTTCAAGAAAATCAATATTTCACTCTCTGCGAACCTACCAACAAGTAAAGAAAAAATTTTCTACCTTCATCGCAGGAAGTTTTGTTGCTGAAGAATTCCCTTGATTGGAGCTGGACGCGAAGTACACAAGGATTTCATCCCGCAACTGATGACAAAACCTCAGCTCCTCAGTCCCTGCTAAACATGATCTCCAGCAACAGCCAAGAAGGTTGTACCAACAATAGATCCGGTTGTAGAAAAGCAGATTTAAATGCTCTGCTGTTTGCGGCCACTCTAGCCGTCAATATTGTAAAAACATACCAGACTTTGTGACAACATCGATGAATCACCGCCTGATCCGATCGATGAAGAAATACTAACGAAACCAAGTGCCCCAAAAAGAAGTGCTGTGGTTTTTGGGGACCAGTACATTAAAAAAATTAAAAACTGAATATTCAATGAATTACTCCATATTATAAAAAGTTTTCTTCAAAACAGTCGTAGTTCACTTCACAAATCCTTTTTTGAATATTTGCTTACCGACATCTTCAACTTTGGACAGCTAGTCCTCATTAATACTGTATATGATCACTATTACTGTTAAATGGGGTCCTTAGTGGTCAATAATTAAAAGAAAAACTTTAAATTTTTTCAGAATTGTCGCAAAACTTTGAACTGCTGTATCTTAGAAACTATTTCGAGTACTAAGACCAGATTGAACTCGTTTTTTTTTTAAATGTTGTTTCATTTAAAATTGTACATAACAGCTTTTGCCGTAAAATTAGTCTTTGCCCTTGCTGGACAAAAATGAGAAAATGTCAAAAAACTGACAAAATGTTGAGGTTTTTGTAGAATTTAGTAATGATCCGGAGCGGTTTCGAGGTCAAAAACTCGGATTTCTCATCATCACTCCATCAGATACAAAAAATCAGAACTACCTCATTTCATGCAAGGTAACAGCCCATTTTTAGTACGATTCTATGTACAGGGTGTCTATTTAAGAATGGCAAGGTGCCAGATCTCAGAAACTAGGCATCCGAGAGACTTGCGGAAAAAAAATTACTGGGTAATATGGAATAGAGAAAATGCTGGAAATATATCAGAAGCTGTTTTTTCGTGATTTTTAAATACAAACAAATACAAATGAGTACCGCTATGGATTCCTTGAGAGATTTCCTTCAAATTTGTTTTTTTGATTTTTTTTCCTAACATGTCAAATAAGACAGGTATCAGCTGTCAAACCTTACAACGCAAGAATGCTCATAACTTTGAAACAACTCAACCGATTGACGCGATCTTGGTCTCATATGAAAGAGCATGATCTGCACTTCAAAAAATTTTTTTGATTTTGGATTTTTGACCCTCGCCGTCGCCGCTAGATGGCGTTAACTGAAATGGTAGCATGTTTTTGAGTTTTTTCCAGAAAAATCAAATGTAATGGTTTATTTATTTTTATATATTTTAAAAGGGGATACATTTTCCTATAAAAAAAACAAAAAAAATAATTTTTTTTTTTGTTTTTTTTTAATTTTTTTTTCTTTTTTTTTTCTTTTTAATGGCGGTTGATATTTTGAATGGGCAGGTGTGTTGTGAAATTTTGCAGACCTCTATTCAAAATTTAAAAAACGGCTATCAGCTATAAGTATGTTATATAGACTTAGGAATCTGTTTAGTGCTGTGGAAGAATGCTTCTGCGAACAGTACCTTTTGTGTGATTGTATCATTGTATGATGTACAATAAACATTATTTATCATTATAATGTTGTATTTATGTGTTTGTGTTATTTGGTACACATATTATTATATGTGTGTAATATTATACATATAGGTTTAACTTTGGTAGTTTTTTGATGATACGAATTCAACTGTAAAATTAACAATTTCATGATCCGGAAAAATAATGGTTTTCTCAATTATTGAAGACATTGGACCCTTGATATTTGGCAGGGATGAGAACTAGTGTCATATTAATGTTTTGCCACGATTATTTTGCTATTCGTTAAACTGGGTGCTTATCATGATAGTCCAAACTTTCCGAATATCAGTTCACCCTACGTAGCTCAAAATTTAACATTAAAACAAACATTTACGATTTCTAGATTGTTGTGAAAAGCAATTCGCAATGGAGAAATGGCTCTATTGGTGCATGGCTCTAATTTCCAGTCAGTTCAATTTTACATGGTCCAGATGGAACCTTATTTCTGAAAGAAGAAAGATTGTTTTCCAAATGCGCTTATTCACACCTGGTTTAGTGAAACAAGTATGTATCTTCTTTTCTTCTATCCGTCATCTAATAAAGTTATTACAGAAAAATCATCAACTAGTATTGGTAACCCCAGAGAAAACCTGTTATATTAATTGTTCCGAGGCAAGTACGACTTTTTCGGAAGAAGCAGCGGAACATAAGTTTTGCGCGGATTTGTACCATCTGATGAAAGCGTCTGTTGGTATTCTCACAAGAAACAGTATTCAAGACACCAGTAAATTGTTAGTGAGAACCCTGGCGGAATTTTTGATATCACTTCGGATTATGAGTTTCTCTTGAATGTTTGTTGAAATTTCAAAATAATGATCATCTAGTAAATCAAGCTGTTGTAATTAATTCCATATTTGAAGTAGCCCAGTAAAGTTATTATCAAAAAAAAATTGCTATTAAGCTGATCTTCTTAATTCAGTATAAAACCGAAGATATCACACTCGTCATCATCGTGTTTTTTTTGCATTGAGGGTGCTTTCATTTATAAAAGTTCACAAAACTTATGCAATTTTGCCCCTATAACACTTTTTAGTGTTTATAGAAGTACAGGGTGTCCCATTTTGGGTACTTTTGCGGAGTATCTCCGTTATTCTTAAAGATAGAAAGTTGCGGTTTTCGCGACAGTGTGCTACTTTTTCGTGAAACTGAAGATGCCGTTAACAAAATTTTCATAGCCCTTTTAGTTTTTAAGATACAGGGCTAAACTGAAAATGTTGCATTTTATTCATTCATTTATTTATTTATTTATTTATTTATTCAATTAAAGTCTTACAAAACACCCTTGAAGGTAATTAAAGTATAAGACTTAGAAATATGTAAAAAAGTAGTAACAGATCTTGCGGTAAAGTAACATCACAAAAATAAGAACAAGAAAACAAGACACATGTAGACGGACTAATATGCATTACCTACGTTATAAGGTTTCTTAACTGTTTTAAATTTATGTGAAAAATGTCAACATCATTGCACCTATACAAATTATTCCAGTACCCTAACATTTGACTTTAAGGACTATCTAACGGAGACTTAATTGTAAATAATGTATCACGCCTACATCTAAGGTTAACCTTGGGTACATGAAATGATATCGAGTTAATAAGCCCACAGCCTTGGTATTTTAGGTTATTCAGTAAATAATAGACGAATAGCACAGAATGCAGTCTTCTTCTATCACAGAGCTTTTGAAACTTATATGTATCCACCATGCTTTGATAAGAAATCAGATAAGGATAGGCATTGTTATCTCTAAAGTACAGAAATCTGAGAAATTTCTTCTGAACTCTCTCAATATGCTCACTATGACAACGGGCCGCAGGTGACCAAAGTATTGCTGCGTACTCCAGGTGAGGCCTCACAATTGCATTATAGAGGGTAAAAACTGTGCTTAGGTTTTTGAAATTCCTTGAGTTACGAATAACAAACCACAATTTCTTATAGGCTTTATTAAGTACCATATCATAATGAGAGGTAAATTTCAAGTTGCTTTGCATGTATACACCTAGATCTTTGATTTCTTGCTTTCTTTGCAAGGCTGCATCATTGATAGAGTAGACAAAGTTTATTGGACTTAACTTTCGGGAGTAGGTGACCAAGACACACTTATCGTTGTTCAGGCGCATTTTGTTATACGAAAACCAGCCGGAAACAGCAGATAAATCTTCCTGCAGCTGAAGGCAATCTAGATATGAGTTTATTTCCTTAAAACGTTCAATATCATCCGCGAAGATCAAGCAGGATGAATGTTTCACGCACTCAATTATGGTGTCCATATAGATAATAAAGAATAAAGGACCAACAATACTTCCCTGCGGAACTCCAGAAGTCGCAAAGTAAGGTCTAGACAGTGAGTTGCCAACTTTGACTTTGTGAGAACGATTTGAAAGATACGAGTCAAAAAACAAACATGCCTTTTCGGAAAATCCAATTTCCACCAGCCGCCCAATGAGGACCTCATGGTCAACCAAATCAAAAGCTTTGGCACAGTCCGTGTATATTGTGTCAAGCTGGGCTTGATTATTCACAGCATCAAATGCTCGTGTCGAAAACGAGCATAAATTTGATACGGTAGATTTGCCTGCAACAAAACCATGCTGTTCATCAGAAATTCTGTCGTTAACGTTTTCTAGAAGATCTTCGTGGAGCACGATTTCGAAAATCTTTGCCAGAGAGTTTAATATACTTATAGGCCTATAATTCTTAATATCACTCTCACAGCCACCCTTGAAAATAGGAACGACAATTGGCGCCCTAAGTTTCTCAGGGAAAGTGCCACGCTGAACAGACAAATTGAAAATAAACGCAATTGGCTTCGCAAGAGAATCCATACACCCCTTATAAATATAAGAGGGGATGTTATCAACACCAGTGGATTTTTTTGGCTTTAATTTTTTGATACCTTTTCTTACCATATCCTCACTGACTTGGCTCATGTTGATGTTTCCAAAGTGGAGAACGCGCTCATTATGGTTCTTTAGCGATGGCGGGCTAAAAACTGAATGGAAAAAGGTAGCAAACCCGTTCGCAATGCTATTTGCATCCGAATATTCCTTACCATTATACTGCATGGTATCGGGTACGCCTGACGGATTTTTGGATTTAAAAAAAGTCCAAAAACTTTGTGGGTCAATGTGTATGTTGCGTTCCACACTTTCTCTATATTGCCTATATTCACGTTTAGTTTGTGATTTTATGCTATGTCTGAGGTTCCTGAATTCAACAATTTGGTCGTCGCTGGCTCTAGATTTTCTTACCTATCTTACCTATGAGGTCTCTGGAAAACCAGACAGGAAAATTGTTTCTCTTCCTAATCTTAATGAATTTTTTGGGGACAGCTTGGTCGATGCATGAATATGATTTCTCGTAGAAAAGATCCAAACAGCAGTTAACATCTGTCAGCTCTTCCAGAGAACCCCAGTCTGTACCCTTTATCAAATCATACAGAAGAATGAAGTCCGCTCTAGCATAATCATAAACATAAGTAGAATGAACTTTGGGAACAAACATATTGGGTAAATCCGCAATTTCAAACGTTAAAGCAGGGTGGTAGTTATCCTCGTTTACTAAAGGGTTGGATTCCTTTTTGAAATTAACAGCAAAGTTGGCAAGAACAAAATCTAGTAAACAAAAAATTGTTTAATAACCTACTCTTATCTGAAGTAATCTTGTCGAGGTTCGGCAAATTAAAGTCACCGACAATCAAGGTCCTACTATTTGTGTGGTTTAAGGATTCCAGCAACTCAAAATATTCATTATAAACCTCAACCGGACTGTTGGGGGGGAAAATAAGCAACTGAGAAAAGTATAGCCTCACCTTTAGACTTGATCTTAAGAAATAAACATTCTAACCTAGATTCAGTCTGGATTCTCTCGAACTTCAGGTCCTTTTTGATTTTAAGGTACCCCTCGTATCTAAACTATCAGTTATGGAAAATGTGAAAACTGTTTCTTATATAACTTTTCCCGTGGAACTCGATTCTGCCTTTGGAATTAGTATACAGGGTCAGGTCAAAAAGTTATCGGACCCAACTTTTTTTTTTTAATGGAATACCCTGTATATTTATAGTCCATAAGATTTGTCTTTTCTTTACCTTTTCAAAAATATATAAGAGTATGCACTTTTAAAAAAAAAATGTTTAGCCTATAACTTTTTGACCTGACCCTTATACAAGAAACAGTTCTCACATTTTCCATAACTTATCTGATAGTTTAGATACGAGGGGTACCTTAAAATGCAACATTTTTAGTTTAGCCCTTTATCTTGAAAACTAAAAGGGCTATGAAAATTTTGTTAACGGCATCTTCAGTTTCACGAAAAAGTAGCACACAGTCGCGAAAACCGCAACTTTCTATCTATAAGAATAACGGAGATACCCCGCAAAAGTACCCAAAATGGGACACCCTGTTCATATTTCACTCAATAGATATTTCAGTTAATATTGATCTTACGAAGAAGTTCAAATGACCAAATTTGCAGTATTTTTCATGAAGATTTATAATCAGATTCCGATACTAAGAAATGAAAAAATGCATCGAAAACTTAAAAATTCTAGACAACATGGTATTTTTCAAATGGGATACCATGAATATTTTTGGCTAGAATGATGAATCTTTTTTCCAGATTCCAAATATATCAGATCATGTTGATATTTGGTTCAGTCGTTTTTCCCAAGGAGACTATACAGTATGTCAACTGATGCGGTTAACAAGAGTTGGAATGGACAAAAATTTGAAGATACGGAGAAAAATCATTCCTAATAAAAAGTTCTGCTTGTCAAAAAAATAGGAATCACGATGAGATAATTGATTCTTATTGTACATACATCTCTAGAATGCCAAAACATTAGATCAAACAAGGACAAAGAGAACATTTTTTTGGTCTTTTGACGTGAAATAAGAGATCAAAACTTCTCCCAAATCTATTTCTAACCTTAATACCGAATAGATATTATGCTCTGTAGTTTTGAGGCGCATCCATGATTTACCAGATTTTTTTGGGTATTTCGCCACACACTATCAGAAAAACAATCAAACTAATGTTAATCAATATACCTGATCTTCTATATTACCCTGTAGAATATTTTTCCAGTTACGATGATGGTTTTCATCCAAGTTGAAGCGGGTAAAATCCAATTTTTGCTGTATATTCTTTTTACTCAATTGTGGTTCTTTCCTTGCAACTCTCACATGAAGATTCATGTCTTCTAAGCGTCTTCTGATGGTTCGTGTACTGATTTGCAGGTTCAGTCTCCGTTCAATGTCAAATGACGTTGAGAATGGCACTTTAACAGCAGTTAAGATGAAATAAACAAATAGGTCTTTGTTACTATATTCAATTTGTCAAGGATGAGTCTTGATATTTGTAGAAATATAAAATGAACGAATTATTATTTTCGAGTTACGCCTTCCACTCTAATTTTTTTGACCACTACTGTGTTACGGAAAAGATTGAGAGTCGAAATGTGTCGCCATATTAATTCCAGAGAAGGGCAGTATAGCAGCAACACTTCGGGATTCCTGGTTTAACTTTTGCCTAACAGGGTGCCACAGATTCGAGTGCATGCATGGGGATCTCGGTTATTATAAGAGATACAGGGTCGGTTAAATGCCATTTTGAAATTTAAAAAATTATGACTACATATGAAGATATTCGAAAAAAACCGAAATTTCGCAAAAACGTTTTTATCATTTCCTGCGTTTGTTTGAGAGACATTTTAAAATAAACAACACTTTGTCATAGCCACTTTTTCTCCTCTACAACATGGTGGTATAAAATTGAATATTTGGCGTTTCGTCTTCGAGCTGCCATCATCAACTTTATTTTTTCAAACCTGGATTTTTTATTTTATTTCTAGTTATCTTTTGACGTCCTTGAGGCACTGAGGTGATAAGATGAGAGCGTAGAGTGATGAGTTTCCTTAACAACCTCAATATTTTCAATTACTATAATTGTTATTTTCAATATTTTGTTAAAATGGAAATATTTTTGAACACTTTTGCTAAAATTGATTCAGTTTTATATTTGTAATTTTTTTATTTTTCATGTCATTTGTGGATTTAATTTCATTTCATTAAATGTATCGCTATTTGATATTATTTCAATTTTGGTTCGATCAATAAGTTTTGTTTAGTGGTGCAGGTCTACTCAATAACGTGTCAAATAAAGAAAGATTTATGAACCAAACTGTGTGTTAGGAGACAAGGGTGGCCATACTAATTTTTTGTGGAACTATTTTTTAGATGAGTATTTTTTTAGATGAGTATTTTTTTCGATGGTTGCGATACCTCAATGCATTAAGGACGTCAAAAGATAACTTAAAATAAAATGAAAAATCCAGGTCCGTATTTGAAAAAATAAAGTTGATGATGGCAGCTCGAAGACGAAACGTCAGATTTTCAATTTGACACCACCATCTTGTAGGGGAGAAAAAGTGGCAATGACATTGTGTAACTTATTTTAAAATGTCTTTTCAAACAAACGCAGGAAATTATGAGAACGTTTTAGCGAAATTTCGGTTTTTTTCGAATATCTTCGGAAGTAGTCGTAATTGTTTAAATTTCAAAATGGCATTTTCTTGAGCATATAAATGCGCAATAACCGACTCTGTATCTCTTATAATAACTGAGATCCCCATGCTTGCACTCGAATCTGTGGCACCCTGTATACTATATTCAAAGGGTATAACTAATAATAAAAATGGTCTTGTATTTGTGGGAGTGCCAACTTCAGTCGTAGAGTAGTTGAGCGGTGTGGGTTAAATCACTCTCAAAAATGGTTAACTACAGAGTGACCCATTTGAAAGCGGGCCACCCTCATATCATTTTTATGTATGGAGAGATTTTGACGCGATTTGTTTTGAATTTTAGAAGAAAAGGCCGGGTGGCGCCACCACAAAAACAAAAAATGTCATTATAAATCGAAAAAAAAAATCATTTTTCGATCAACTTGGTGATAAAATTGCGAATGAGATATAAATTACATTTATGTAAATCCATTATGTATATCTATATCAAAAAATGTCCGTCTCTGGCGTCTCGGCATAGTCAATCACCCCGTGTTACATTTTACTACAAACAAGAAGCGTATACAAGGTAAGTATTTTTGCTGATTATACAGGGTGTTAATTAAGTATCTGGCCAAACTTCAGGGGGTGATTCTTTGAGTGATTTTAAGGTAAAAAGTTCATGTAAACAGGTGTCCGGAAATGCATAGTTTTCAAGATACAGGGTGTCAAAAAAATATATTTTTTTACATTTATTTATTAATATCTCAAACACCTGTTGACCGATTTTGTTGAAATTTGGCAGTATTATAAACTATGATAAGACGCTAAGTTAGAACCAATTGATTGTTGATTATGACTTCCAGTGGCGTCGTAAGGGGCAGTTTGACGAATAAAAATAACAAAAAAAATCTGCGGAAATGGACACCTGTTTATATGAACTTTTTACCTTAAAATCACTCAAAGAATCACCCCCTGAAGTTTGGCCAGATACCTAATTGACACCCTGTATAAGTTGTATTGACAGTGACGACACAGCCAAAAAAGTAAAAATTCAATTTCTCCATACTTTTCATCGGTGCAAGTAATATTGTTTTTACGATCAATAATCAAAGTTTTTCTAATGAATTTGTTGTTGTCAAAAAGTTCGATTCATATATACATGGTGTGCTGGGGTGGGGGCTGATTTTCTAACCTTGCATGCCTCTATAATTAAATATGAAATTTTTTTCATGTCCTTGCAAAGTAGAAGTATAGGGCTGGTGACTGTTCCCTTGCAATCTGAATGCGACTATCACACGATTATTCCCCCAGATGTGAGGTTATGAAATATTGTTACGTAGACGAGGCTGATGAATGTGTTGTGCTGAATGAGGAATATGTGGAAGCGGGAATGTAATGACTATATAGAGCGCAGGTTAGGAACAGAGCACTTGTTTCAAATGACGTGGATACAGATAGCGATAGGCTTGTTGTAGTCGAGATCTTAAAACGTCCTTCTGACACAATTGAATTAAAAATTGTACCCGGAACAGTTTGCAAAACTAAAAATACTAGCTTCTCATCTTTATCAGTACTTCGAATTTATTTATGATGTGAATTCACGAATTACTTATTTCCACTGGAAGAGTCGATCAGCGTATGTCTTAGGAACTGTGCACAGAAAAAGGTATTGCGGAAATATACTTATTACGAAACGCCGAAAGTATTGAATTTTTAAATTTATCAAAGAAATGTAAACTACAATTGTCGGAAATGACTTTTAAAATAAATGTAGTTAAAGACGTTGAAATGGGGCAATATGGTACACAGACGGCTCCAAAACAAGCCGGGGAACTGGTGCCGGAATCGTAGGTGAAAATCCAAAGTGGGAAACATGTGAACCACTCGGGATGTACGCTACAGTTTTCCAGGCAGAAGGACATGCAATAAACGTATGCGTGCAAGAAGAGGAGAGGCTACAGAGGAAGGAAAATCCTTATCCTTAGTGACAGCCAAGCCGCAATCAAAACCATCTCCTGTCGGGAAACCAAATCCAAACAAGTCATGGACTGTCAGCAAAACCTTGTCACACTGGGAGTATCTAACGATGTTACTCTTGGATGGATACCAGGACACTCAGGGATAGCTGGGAACGAGCGGGCGGATCTACTAGCACGCAAAGCTGCAAACACACCACTTCTGGCTCCAGAACCTGCTATTGGTATTACAAAATCATCTGTGAGAAGTTGGCTGAACTGTTGGTCCAAAAAACAACAGAAAGCTAGATGGTGCCAATCACCAGGTCTGAAACACAGTAAATTAATTATGGCAGACGAGATCGAATCATCATTTTCTGGAAGCCTACTGCAACTCAGCAGGAATCAGCTTAGGAAAGTAACAGGTATATTAACTGGACACTGCACTCTAAGGAAACACATGCATATCATGGGTCTTTTCAACGAGGAACCCATATGTAGGCTGTGCAACGAGGAGGAGGAAACAGCCTCCCACATTGTATTCGAATGTGAAGCGCTGGCGTACTGGAGAAGAGATAATGGGGAATTCACAACCACTCCTCGAAGGACGGACAGGGAAACAGTAGAACGAGTCATAAACCTTATTCGGGCAATAGAGCTCTTCGACTGAGAGACAGGCACAGAGAAGATACAATAAGTCCAACTAGAGGCTGCGGTGTCGGGGCCAACAGCCCGGAACTCGTAGCGCCTGTACTTCAGTAATCAGTAATCAGTAAAGACATTGAACACATAGCATATTATTATATTGTATACCATTGTGTTTTATTAGGTTTTCTAGATATAGATTATGAAGTAGTAATTTAGTAGGCAAAAAAACATATATTTGTCAAACATATTTTTTTTTCGCAGGGAAGGTGTGCTGGATTCTGGTATAGATACAAGATTATTTTGTAATCTTTGATCTATTTAATTTAGTTCAAGATTACCGAATCCAGGACAACCTTATTATTAATTAGATACTCCAAATTATAGATACGGTGTGTCCACTCTGAAGTCGCCCACCCTGTATTAGGTATCGATGATTTTTTGTTTAAAACACACATTCTGGGTTTTTATTAACATCTTACTAATAAGGATGTACAGGAAGACTCAATGAGCAGTATAAGTATTAAATTAACAAATTAACAAAAAAAAACAAAAGTCAATTTCTTTTTGTTTGAAAATGTGAACAGGGGGGTTTTTGGTCATTCTGATTTAGATTCCGTTGTCAGTTTTTTTTCTAAAAAATCCCCTAATACGTTTTTCTGAAATTTGACCCACTTTGAACTCAAAAGCAACATCATTTGTGAAATTCCATGTGAAGGATGTAATTCAAGCTACATAGAACAAACTAAACAGTACGTCAAAAATAGAATATCAGAACATCGTCGTGATTGTAATATAACTAACATTGACAATCAAAAGACAGGATTGGCCAGACACCACTCTCAAGAAGGACATAAGTTTAATTTCAGCGCTGTGGAAATATTGGATAATGAAAAAAATTTAAATAAAAGACTGTTTTTAGAAATGTGCTATATACATAAAAGCAAGCCGAATGTGAATCTCATTCAAGATACGCAAAACTTAAGTATCATCTACCATAATTTGATCAGCAATTTCCAACATGAAAATAGTACAGTTAATCATCAGTAGAGTGAGAAGGGGAATTCGTAAAAATTGTGCACTACTGACCCAGCCCAGACGGTCAGTACTGTTAGAATCGACGGCGGAGCTAATGCTGGAGCGCCCCATATCTCTTATCTATGCACTCGCAATTTTACTATTTTATATGTATTGCGCAATTTTAATTATCTGGGTGAGTTTTAACTGTTTTTGGTCCTGGTTATACATGTCATGTTATGTTAACATTCCTGTGTATTTTGTTGTTAGATTTTATGAAAAAAGTTTTAATATATGTACAATACGTAGATTTTGAGAAAGAGGCTGTATATTATGTAATGTTTCATGTTTTAGCCCTGATGATGCAACGGACCAGTTGCGAAACGTTGGCTCATTGATATTGATGTTTAATATATTGTCCAAGAAAAGCTGACACCTTTTTTCTTCAACGACAATTATACTAATTGTTGGCAGCCCTGCATAGAAAATGGGTTGCCATGAAAACGAGTTGTCATATGAATCAATCTATCGGGTGACAGATTCATTCATCACCTTATTTTAAAGTTTTATGTTTGTTACAACCAGTATTCAGTATTAAACGGTTAAACTAGGACTCAGTATTATTAGATACCAGCACCTCCAACCGTGGCTTAATAAATAGTGACAAACATAACAGTGGCGACGAGGATTTTGGCATTTTGTCACCGTCAATCTTATCAAGGTGCAACATGGCGGATTTGGAACAATTTTTACAAACCTTCATGGCTCAACAACAACAATTGGTGCAGCAGTTCACGGCGGCAGTTCAATCAGTCAAATCAGCAGGAAATTCCCCAGAATCTAAAATGGAAACGCTTTCAAATGGAGTATCGGAATTTAATTACGATCCAGAAAACGGCCTCATTTTCGATGCATGGTACACCCGCTATCAGGGATTATTTGAAGTGGACGCAGGAGAGTTGGACGATCAGTCAAAGGTCAGATTAATCTTAAGGAAAATCAGTACACATTGTCATAAACAATACGTAGACTTCTTGCTACCAAAATCTCCTAAAGATTATTGCTTCAAGGACACAGTGGACAAACTCAAACAAATGTTTGGTCACAAAATTTCGCTTTTCAACACAAGATACAATTGCATGAACATGACTAAACAACCGGGAGAGGATTTAGTGGCTTATGCAAGCATGGTTAACAAGAAATGCGAAGATTTTCAGATTGCTAAAATCACACCGGACCAATTCAAATGCTTAATATTCGTCTCGGGATTGAGAGCACCGAGCGAAGCAGACCTGCGAACCAAACTTCTGAACCTCATTGATTCCAAGCCGGACCAAGTAACATTGAATGAACTAACCGTCGAATGTCAGCGCATAATCAACTTGAAGAACGATACACTGCTTGTCCAATCATCCAAAGCGTTTACTCCAGTGTCCAAAGTGTCACTAATCAAGAATAATCAAGGACAAGGCAGAAACTACGTTCAACAATCCAAGGAAAATGCATCGAAACAAAATCCACCAAAGCAAGGACAACAGGAACGTTCACCCCAAAACAACGTACCGAGAACACCATGCTGGTTTTGTGGATCAATGCATTATACACGAGATTGTAATTTCAAAAATCATCGCTGTAAACAATGTCAGAACATGGGACATAAGGAGGGGTACTGTAATGCAGGAAGACGTACACAGCAAAAGCGGAACGAACAATCAAGTAAACAAAGACAAACCAGTCTCCGCCACATCAGTTCACACGTCCATCACCTGGAAGCACAGCCTACCCGCAGGTACGTCCATGTTCTCCTTAATAATCAATCGATCAAACTTCAGCTCGACACGGGGTCGGACATTTCACTCATTTCACAACATACATGGGAAAAATTGGATCGACCAACAAAGTCTTTCACGTCACAAGTAGCGAAGGACGCCTCGGGAAACAAATTAAGCTTAGTGGGAGAATTCAACTGTCAGGTAACAATCAACGGAACCACCCAAACGCAGCGTTGTTTCGTCAGCAACAGAAACCTGGACCTTTTGGGTTTAGACTGGATCGAGTCATTCAACCTTTTGGACCAATCACTGAATTCGTTGTGTCATCACATCACCGAGCATGGCCGTCAATCAATCTTACAACAATTGGAGCAAAAATTTCCTCAAGTGTTCAGCGATTCACTGGGTAAATGTTCAAAGGCGCAAGTGTCATTATTCTTGAAACCTGACGCACGACCAGTGTTTCGGGCACGCAGGCCTGTCCCTTATGCATCTTTACCGATCTTGGATGAGGAACTCGACCGCTTGGAACGCGAAGGAATAATTACACCAGTCAATTACTCGAATTGGGCAGCTCCTATTGTAGTAGCAAAAAAGAAGAATGGTCAATTAAGGATCTGTGCAGACTTTTCTACAGGCCTTAATGACGCTCAGGAGTTGCATCGGCATCCGCTACCACAACCAACCGAAATTTTTTCAAAAATGACTAACTGTCGTATTTTCAGTCACATAGATCTAAGTGAAGCGTACCTACAGGTAGAAGTCGAAGAGGACTCTCGGAAGTTAATTACCATCAACACACACCGGGGGCTCTATCAATACAATCGATTACCATTTGGGGTCAAATCGGCACCGGGCGCATTCCAGCAAATAATGGACTCCCTCACCGCCGGCCTCACTAATACATACGCTTATTTGGATGATCTAGTGGTGGGTGGCGAGACAGAAGCAGTTCATAACAGAAACTTGGAACGACTTCTCGAACGGATCGAAGAGTATGGCTTTCATCTCAGACGAGAAAAATGTACTTTTCTCACTGATCAAATAAGGTATTTGGGACACATCATCGATGGAAAAGGAATTCGTCCAGATCCAACCAAGACGGATGCCATCACCAAGATGCCAGTTCCTACAAACATCACACAACTACGTTCGTTTCTCGGCGCAGTCAATTATTACTGCAAATTCATTCCAAATATCCACACATTACGTCATCCATTAGATCAGCTGTTACGCAAGGACGCACAGTGGAATTGGTCACATGAGTGCCAGAGGGCTTTCGAAAAATTCAAGGACATTTTAACCTCGGATTTATCGCTCACTCACTACAACCCTCAACACGAAATCATGGTAGCAGCAGACGCATCAAGCTATGGCCTGGGAGCATGCATAGTACATCGCTTTCCAGACGGCAAAGTCAAAGCTATCAGTCACGCATCACGCACACTTACAACAGCCGAAAGAAACTACAGCCAAATAGAGAAGGAAGCTCTAGCATTGGTTTTCGCTGTAACAAAATTCCATAGAATGATATTTGGACGACGATTCACGCTACAAACTGACCACAAGCCATTACTAGCAATCTTTGGTACCAAAACTGGCATTCCAGTGTACACCGCAAATAGATTGCAGCGATGGGCTCTATGTTTGTTAGCCTATGACTTCAGCATCGAATACGTCAAAACCACCGAATTTGGATATGCCGACGTGCTTTCACGGCTTATCCAAGAACAGGAACCGGTTGAGGACGATTCCATCATCGCATCAATTCAACTGGAAGACGATGTCACGCAAATCTTGGAAGATAACGTACATTTTCTACCGCTCACATTTGCTAAAATCAAACAAGCAACCACACACGACAGCGTGTTACAAGAAGTGATCAAGTACGTGAATTCAACTTGGCCAAGAAACATTTCGAGCGAAGCAGTACGATCATTCTACAACCGACGCCAGTCATTATCAGTTGTACAGGATTGCCTGATGTTCCACGACAGAACCGTCATTCCAGAACGATTCCAACAACAAACCTTAAATCTTTTGCATCGAGGTCACCCTGGCATGGAGAAGATGAAACTACTGGCACGTTCGTATGTCTACTGGCCAGGAATTGATGACCACATCGAGAACTTCAGTCGGACATGCGACTCTTGTCAACGCGCAGCCAAACTACCAGTCAAGGCACCATTACATTCATGGAACACTCCAAAAGAACCATGGCAGCGACTTCACCTCGATTTTGCAGGACCAATCGAAGGCGATTATTACCTAGTCGTCATCGACGCATACAGCAAATGGCCAGAAATCTATCCTATGCGAAGCATAACAGCGCAGCGGACTATCGAAGCATTGGAGGACATTTGGGCAAGATTTGGAACACCAGAAGTCATTGTCACCGATAACGGCACACAATTTACAGCAGAAATATTTCAATTATTTTGTAACACACAAGGTATTCATCATTTCAGGACTCCTCCATACCACCCTCAGTCGAACGGTCAAGCGGAACGCTTCGTGGACACGTTCAAACGATCTTTAAAAAAAATTAGCGATGGGGGAAGTATACGAAAACACCTGACAACCTTTCTTTCATGTTATCGCACGACACCCAATCCGAACGTACCTGAGAAAGCATCGCCAGCGGAAGCACTACTGGGACGACGTCTCCGGACTACACTTAGTTTGCTGCAACCATCTAAAGATCCCTGCCGATACTCAGCTACGAAGGACAGACAAGAAAGTCAATTCAATCGAAAACACGGCGCGAAGTACAGACACTATGACACCAACGCTCAAGTATATGTTCAAGTATACACAGGAAACAATTGGAAATGGTTACCGGGAGAAATAATTGAAAACATAGGTCAAGTCCTCTACAACGTACAACTACTGGACAATTCAAGAAAAATGATCAGAGCTCATCAGAATCAACTGAGACCTCGACATTCAAAGAAGACTTTGGAACAACAGGACGAATCTTTGCAGGTTTTGCTGGAGGATTTCCAGTTGCCGGTCACGTCCCCGATTCAAATAGCATCGAGATCAACGACACTTGAGAGGTCAGACATGGACGATCCAGTAGCATCACCTGGACTTCTCGAAAGACCTATACTTGAAGCTCCTGAGCCACATAATCTCATTCCAACTACTCCAGAAAATCAGCCAGCAGTTCAAGTGGAGGCATCCGAGACCCCCTTGCGCCGATCCACCAGGACCAGGCGTGAACCTGAACATTGGAAGGATTTTCTTCACTAACGGGGAGGTGTTGGCAGCCCTGCATAGAAAATGGGTTGCCATGAAAACGAGTTGTCATATGAATCAATCTATCGGGTGACAGATTCATTCATCACCTTATTTTAAAGTTTTATGTTTGTTACAACCAGTATTCAGTATTAAACGGTTAAACTAGGACTCAGTATTATTAGATACCAGCACCTCCAACCGTGGCTTAATAAATAGTGACAAACATAACACTAATACTGGACGAAAACCCCACCACATAACACCTACAATATAAAGGAAACTCAAATGGCAACTTGTGACTTGTTTTTAGCCAGCAACCAGTAATACAGTATTTTGCCAAACATCCACCGCGGCGCGAGAATTTGTTTGCTGTCTTGTCCCTGATTGATTGATCGGTTGTTAAGGAAAGTTTGTTGTCATTGTCAAAAGTTTTTGTTATAAGCTTATTAAAGTTTATCCTTGTTGAAGTAAACTTTTTGAAAATGAAGTGTAATCAGAAGCGTCGTTATAACAGCTTTTGTGCTATTCCTAATTGTATGATTTAGCAAGTAAGGGACCTAAGGATAATGCGGAACTTTTCGACAAGTGGATTGGTGAAGTGCGGAATCCATTACTGCAGAATAAGACTGATGAACAAATCTATATAGATCTAATTTGGGGTGTGATATCCAGAATCCTCCTGGTTTCAAAATATGGTAATTTTTAACCCAATTATAACGAAAAAAATACTTTAATCGATATTTTTTTCAACTGTATCATAATTCTAGACTATTTGTAGTTGTGGAAAAGTTATTTTGTGATGATTACTAAGATGATTCTTATTTAACCGATGTTGGAATTTCATGAAAAAAAAACAAAATATAATTGATTTTTGGGAAAACTAGTTGTCTCAGAAAATAATAACTCAAGAAGATAAAAATCATGTATATTTTAAATGGAACACTTCGAACGCATCGTACAGAGGAAATACGTTGCGAAAATATAGTTGGACATTCTAATTGATCTCAAAATGTTTGTTTTATTATTTGAAAACGAATGAAACAGTCGGCAGCAATAGGTTACTATTCTAACATTGGGTGAATAAGAATAGCCATAGTGGATACATTTCAAAATAAATATTCCAGATACTTCCACTCTTGTGGGTGGGTATTATCACCATTCAATAGTCAAAAAACGTAAAAACGCCATAAAAACAACTTTCTCCAAACCATTCATCATTAAAATGGTGTTAAGAGAGTTTTGATTGAAAACGTATCTATTTCGAAATTTGGGTTAAATATACGCATATATATACGAAATCCTATGATGAATACATTTAACCCAAAATTGTCCGGGGTTATAAATCGTTCCCCAATCGGATCTCCGGGAGGAACTGTGTTGAATGAAGTCAGGAAGGAGAGACTGAGTTTACGAAGCGAAGTAAAGGTTGGCACTTGGAATGTGCGTAGCTTATATGAGGCCGGAAAACTGGCCAACCTAATAGAGGAAATGAAGAGACTGAAGATGGATATTCTGGGTGTCGCGGAAACGTGGTGGCCTGAGGCTGGAGTATATCACGTTCCTGGAGGGGTCATGTACTATTCGGGAAATAATGACAGAAACCATAGGAAGGGAGTAGGAATAGTCCTGACTGAAAAGTTATCCAGATCTGTAATAAACGTTCTCCCTTTCTCGGACAGAATCATACTACTTAAACTATACGCCAAACCGGCCAACATCAACGTCATACAGGTGTATGCACCCACAGCAGATTCAACAGAAGATGAGATCGAGACGTTTTACGAAGAATTAAAGCAAGTACTCAAACAAGTTAAAAATCACGACATAAACATAATAATGGGTGATTCCAACGCCAAGGTGGAAGAAGGAAGATTTGAAGCACTGGTGGGCCCTTATGGATTGGGATTGCGCAATGATCGTGGTGAACGTCTTTGCCAATTCTGCCAGGAGGAAAACATGAAAATAACAAACACATGGTACAAGTTGCCACCTAGACGCTTATATACGTGGAAGGCTCCAGGAGATCGCCCAGACAACATAATCCGCAATCAGATCGATTACTTCTCATCAACAAACGTTTTGGGACATCGGTAAAGAAAGTATGCACCTATCCGGGTGCTGATGTTCCCTCAGACCATATTCTCTTGATGGCGGTAATCAAAATCAAAATTAGGACAATCAAAACCCATGTACCACAGCGAAAGATAGATTACGAAAGACTTAAAGATGAAGAAACAAAGAACAAGTTCACAAAAGATCTTAATGAAAAAATACTGACAACTATAGACCCACAGTCGGTAGAGGAAGCCAACATGGGAGACGTATGGGAGGAAATGGAGGCTGCCATGGCCAATGTTGCAGAGGCAGAGTTGGGACATAAACGAAAAGCACAAAGACACGATTGGATGACAGATGAGATACTGGCGCTTTTTGAGAAGCGAAGAGGGTACAAGAACAAAGGGAATGGTGATAACTACAAAAAAAACCAGAAACTCATTAGATCGAAGATAAGAACCGCTAAGAATGAGTGGCTGAAACAACAGTGTGAAGAACTAGAAAAACTACAAAGAATGCACGATGACTTCAACCTACACAGAAAGATAAAAGAGACGGCAGGAGTATATAGAAAGAGTCAATTCTCTAATGTAGAGAACGATCAGGGAGAATTAGCGCAGGATGACCAACAGCGTAAAACCATATGGGAAAACTATATTAGCAACCTTTTTGCCGATGAAAGACCTGCTGCTGAAAATGTAGACGACAAAGATCTCTCTGGACCTGCCATCACAAAGGAGGAAATTATAAGAGCGATCAATACATCCAAAGATAGAAAGGCGATTGGCCCAGATCGCATACCGGTTGAGTTGCTCAAACTGTTGGACGACAAAAGCATCACAGTTCTTCAGACGATATTTAATCGAATCTATAACACAGGCGAATATCCCGCCAAATGGTTAACATCGAATTTTATCCCCTTGCCAAAAAAGAACAATGCAACAAAATGTGAGGACCACAGATTAATCAGCCTCATGAGCCACACACTGAAGATATTCCTTAAGATAATCCACTACAGAATATCAATAAAGTGCGAAAGAAACATCGGATCCACACAATTTGGATTCAGACGGGGTTTAGGTACGAGAGAAGCAGTAGTTGCGACTCAAGTGCTAATCCAGAACTGTTACGATCAGAGAAAAGACATTATGCTGTGCTTCATCGATTATGAAAAGGCGTTCGACAAAGTCCAACATCATAAACTGATCCAAATCCTAAATAGATTGGACATAGACCAAAAAGACATCCGTTGCATTCAAAGCCTATACTGGAACCAAATGGCTGACGTCAGAGTTGGTAACGATCGCACAGAAGCAAGAACAATTTGTAGAGGGGTAAGACAGGGGTGCGTCCTCTCCCCACTTCTGTTCAATCTATATTCTGAAGCCATCTTTCAGGAAGCCCTAGAAGAACGCAACGTGGGCGTTAAAGTGAATGGTGTATGGGTCAACAATATTCGTTATGCGGACGAGGCAGTTCTAATTGCAGATAACATTGAGGATTTGCGACATATGCTTGGGATTGTCGGTGAATGCAGTAAGAACATGGGTCTCAATATCAACACCAAGAAGACTAAATTTATGATAATTGCTCGAAAACCACAAGAATTTCAGAACTCAAGCCTAACATATGACAATCAACCAATAGAACGAGTAAATAAATTTGAATATCTAGGAACGTGGCTGTGTGAAAACTGGGAATCGGATACAGAAATCAGATGCCGGATTGAAAATGCCCGCAGTGCGTTCATGAAATTCAAAAAAGTGTTCACCAATACTGATTTCGATCTGGGCTTGAGAATTAGATTCGTCAAATGCTATGTCTGGACAGTGTTGCTTTATGGTATGGAGGGATGGACACTGAAGGTGAGCACTATGAACAAACTGGAAGCATTCGAGATGTGGATCTATAGGCGTATACTGAGGATTCCATGGACTGCAAGAAGAACCAACGATGAGGTCTTGAGAATAATCAATAAAGACCGCGAACTGTTAGACACCATTAAACGTCGAAAAACAGCATACCTGGGCCACGTAATACGTAACGAGAGGTACCAATTCCTGCAACTGATAATTGAGGGGAAGATTGAGGGAAAGAGAGGAATCGGCAGGAAAAAGATGTCATGGCTCCGCAACGCAGGCAGTGGACAGGACTGAGGACAATGCAAGAACTAGTGCATACCACACGTGATAGGGAAGAGTGGACGAATGTGATCGCAAACATCCATTAATGGATATGCAGCAGAAGAAGAAGATACGCATACATATTTTAAAACCAGGAACAAAAGCTCAAAAAAATTATAAGCATTTGAAATTGCCGCAGAAATATAGCTGCGACAGAAACCTGCAGATGGCGCTGTATGCTGATGTAGATTTCTGTTTTACCATATCCTGTCATGTGGTTTATGTGGTTATCCAAACAACCATTGTAGGGCGCCACCTGATAACGTCAAAACACTCCAACAACCTTTATTTATCATTGCAGTTTCCATTATATTGTAGGTGTTATGTGAACCCCACTACTATAAATTAGGTTAAGTCGACTCTCACCGTTTCACGTACGTCAAATACCACACCTCTACTCGCTTTTTGACCAATATGTAGACGTGAGTTTTATGCGTTTACGTATTACGTTTACGTCTACGTGTTGTCTCAACTTCAACTGTCTATTATCTCTTGTCTCTTTCGCATTATATACGGTCAGATAACGTTCAGCCACAGAATAGGCGACCCGAAGTGACAAAACGGTTCCCGCCAAAATCTTTAGGAAGGGGAAATGTGGGACTACTGTCAAACATCTGACGGTCCGGTCTTTTAGTCCGGTCTCTGATGATGTTTGTTTAGTATCATTTGGAATATTCTTCGTCATTTTGATTTTGTGTGTTTTTTTTTGTAAAAGGAAATCGTGTGATATGGCGAGAGGCAATTTTTGTGCTTTTCGGGTTTTCGGGGCTGTTGGACCAGAACCGGCCATTGAATATCTATGTTTTCTTTCCCTAAGGACTCTGATCCTTAAGTACTTATGCACCTATATTGGAAAGTCTGTTTACTTCCGTATTATTGAGAATATTTCCCAATTTTATCGACGTTTTTACTCAAAAGTATGTAGGATATCTTTGTTTTTTGTAATGTTTATTTACCTAGAAAAAACTCTAAACGATTACCTACCGCAATTCAGTAAACAAAATGTAGGGTTAGATATAACTACTTGAGCCGAGTAGAAGTTTGCTCAAATTGTTTTATATTATAGGGTATAGGGTGTAGTAGGGTGATCTAGTGATCTATAGTTTTCTTTTATTTATTATAGGGCTGAAATATGATTGAAGGCTTGTTATCGGGACGACTTGCTTTCCAAGGCAGGTGCCTTGCAGATTTCATATTAGAGGCTATGCGGGCTATGCACACTTTATTTCGAAGAAAAATTCATTTCTTGTTCATTTCCCCAGAAAATTCAAAGACACGCTTATTTCCCAATGCCATTCCTTTCATTTTTTCCACAAAGGTGCATGGTTGAAAAAATGCCAGAAAAAAGTGCCTTGGAAGACAGTGAGATTCCCTTATCCTCGAGACAAGAGAAAAAAATCCACATTTTATCAGGTTTGTTTATTGATATATTTTGTATTCATTATTTTTGGTGATTTTATATCACTTAATAGATCTTAATAAAGAATACAAATCATATAATATATTGTAGTTTTTTTACAATGAAATACATAATTTATGCGTTACCTATTTATATTCGAGTATACAAAAGAAGAATAAAATAAACGAAACGGATCTTCAACTTATAGAATATACATACAGGATGTTTCAATTAGAAATTAACAGAGGTGTTTCGGGCGATAAATGCAAAGTAACAAAAATTGTCAAGATAGACTATATGTACCTACTTGAAAAAACTGACGGCTCCGAGAAAAGAGATGAAATACGAAAAGAGAAAGCCAAAAAGAGTAGGTAATTATTTTATCCGCCCAGTTCAACAATGGAAATCTCGAAAACCAATATCGTACGAATTTTTAAAAATATTATGAAGTTGTGAAGAGAATTGGAAGCGCTTTCAAACAAGATTCCACTCATCCTTATTGAACCAAGTGTCATGAAAATCACCCCCTTATAGGGTGTGCCAAAAAGTGTCTCCTTGAAAACAAAATCTACGCGCGTTCGAATTCGTGTTAAAAATTCGCACGGAAAATACCCGAAAAATACCTCTTTTACCTTACAAAACTTAAAACACCCTGTATAATAAAATTAGAGAAAGGCCCTTCATCAGTCAAACATTACGGACTTGACACTAATTTTTTCAGATGGAAGATGGAAACATCTCCAAAAATCTTCCAAATATTTTTATTGCTTTGTTTTATATTTTCATTTTTTAATAACTACCTATTCATATTATATGAATGTCTGAAATATCAATTTGCAAGACTTATTATATACCTATGTATGGGTTCAAGTCTCTTTATCATTATGAAACCCTCATTGAGTTCCTTTCAGGAATCAATGCAATTTTTGACGTTTTGTCCTTCTGGTCGCCTATTCTGGGGTGCGTTCACAAATATCGTCGGACGATCGCACGGCGACGCTCTGACCTTTCCCGGCTGTTCACAATTCTCGCCGAGTAAGATTCACACTCATTCACAATTCGGGTTAATATTCTCCGGGCGATAAACTTTTCAACCCACTTTTTAGCTGGTGAAGATTTGTCGCGCCTGCGTTGTGTGTACAAACAAATTGACATGTGTGATCCTAACCAAAAACTAAAAACAACAAACCACTCGGCTGATCGTTGATACATTGCGGCTGGTGATAATTTAATTAAAAAATGAATATTATGTCGTTAGAATCGCACAATCTTATGCTAGATGTGGATACCAATCTTCCAATTATGTCAGACGATGGAAAAATCGTATTATTAAACCGAATCGAAGGTAAAAAATTGTAAGCTAAGAAAACAAAAACAAAAATGGTTGTATTATTATTCAATGACCATAACAGTCATAACGTTTTCAAATTTTAAAGGTTATGATAAACAATCATTGATTAATGACACCAAGGTTTAGATCGGAAAGCTTTGCCGTTTGACAGAACACTGTCATAAGAAGTTCATTTAGCGACAATGGGATGTCACTACAATCGCGGTCTTATCCGCTTACGAAAAATTCTACAGATTCAGCACTTTTCCGCTGAATAATTGATTCCATTTTTGACAAGGGTGGAAGTTTCCGATCTAAACCTTGGTGTCATTAATCAATGTAAACAATAACAAGTCGAACAATCGTGAACAAGGATAATTTACCTATTCACCATACGTCATCTGTCAGATGAAACTGACATTGACGAAAGTTCCGGGTTAATGATTGTGAACGCACCCCTGGGTTCAGCTACACTGGCATAGAATGTTTTTTTTATTTTTTTTTTTCATGGGATCCGGCCCAAGGGTGGAGAATCTGAAACCAGACACCCTATGATCCGAGACCATAGGGTAGTGTGGGGTTCGCCCACTAAACTCCACCCACGCATTAGGACGTCAGGGATAAGCCCTTTAGTGTCCCAATCTCTCATTTAATTTTTAGCTCTTTGGTACCGGGTTACCTTCCGAAGGCCTCTTGGTCACAGGGTAGGATCGCGGCAAAACTCGTCCTACCCGTGTGTCTCCGCACTAGTGGTTACGAAAAAGAAAAGAAAATAAAATAAAAAGGGGTAAAAATCTGGAGCCACTACCAGAGGTGAATACACGGTTGCGACGCGTTTGTCCTAGCTCCGCTCTCGCTGCGGTGATTCTAGACCGATGTCTAGTTGTTTTGTGCAGCCTTAAAGGCTTGTACTCTTTTCTTGACGTCTGCGTCGACGCGAGACTCAAACGCAGCTTTGGCTCTCTTTGACCAAAAAGCGTATGCTTTCGTCTTCTCTTCCCCTTTTTTGGGGTTCGTTCTGCCCATATACGATGGGCAGCCACGCCAGCTTGCGGGGTGGCCTTTCACCCCGCAAACCACGCAGCTCGCGTTGCGTTCACCGCTAGCGAGTCTCTCGAGCGTGCAGTCTCTGCTGCTGTGTGCACCGGCACACTTGATGCAGCGATGTGCATGGTGACACCTGCTTTGAGTGTGACCCCATCACTGGCACCGGAAACACTGCCGTGGTTCCGGTGACTTCTTTTTGTGTTCCACTTTGACATCGACGCCGAGCAGCTCTTTGATCTCAAAGATCCGCCTAGCGTTGGTTTTCACCAACACTAGGGGCATGACTTGCCGGGTTTTCCGGCTAGTCATGCGGAGCGGCACAGTATCGATGCCAAAGCGAGTGGCGAGCTCTGACCTGAGTGTTTCTAGGTCTGCGTTGGCAGGTAGTCCGCGAATGACCTGCAACGAACGCTCCTCTGGTCGAGAGAAGGTGTGCTAGTTCGCTGCCATCTCATCCAGAATGGTCTGGATGTTTCCAGAACGGTCTGGATGTTACGGCATAGAATGGCTCGGACTCGACAAATTTATAGTTCTAAGTTTCTGTTTGGATTAAGTATTGAGTCCCTAAACAGGGTGCCTCCGATTGAGTCGGCACTATTGTTAACTTCTTTATAGTTGAAGATACGAGGTTGTTTAAATGAGAGAACTAGTTGTATTTTTTCCGCTGATCATGGTGGTATTAACAGAAAAACAATTGTTCTCGTTCTCGATTTATTTAAAAAAAAAAAAAAAAAAAAATGTCTGTTTTTTAACTGGGACACAATTTTTTTGGAAACTAAGCCATGAAATTTGAAATTTTGAGAAAACAATACATATCGGTTGCCATATTTGCTATTGAACTTATTATATCGAGCTAAACGTATTTTGTTTGTTAAGGTCATCTTGAAACAATTAAATCATTGAAACTTCTTACTTTGACGTTTATAAATTAGTCGGAAAAAATACGCATAACTCCGTTATTTTTATTTTTGGTTTCAGGGAAAAATTCATAATTACCTTGTATGTTCAGAAAAGAGTAGCTAATCAATTATGATAAAAATATACACCATTTAAAAAAAAAACATTTTTTGAAATAAATCGAGAACGCATTGTTCAATTGTTTTTCTGTTAATACCACGTTGATCAGTGGAAAAAATACTACTAGTTCTCTCATGAAAAAAGTTAACAATAGTGCCGACTTGAACGGAGGCACCCTGTATATCAGTATCTATTAGAAAAGAAAGTTCCTTCTATTATTGTATGTATTAGTTTATTAGTTAGTGATGATTGTGCTTATGAATTAATCGGCTATTTACCTTCTTCAAATCATTACAACCGTTAAGTTTTTTTTATTTTTCAAGGTGACATCAGTGAATAATTTGATGACAAGGGTTCAAGCTAGAGCACGACGAAGAAGTGTTTCAAGTCAATTCAACGTGGATAGAGCCCATCTGCGAGGAGGGAAAGAGTTTGATCCATTTCACTTGAACCACGAAGAATTTTGAATCTTAAATCAGTTTATTCATCGTGACTTACATTAATGTGAGTTTAATCATTGTGGTTTTTGCAATATAATGCCAAACATATTATTCCATATAACAACCGTAGCGAAGGTGTAATGGATCAGAAAACAACGATTATGTCACTTGCGGACCAATCACAAAATGTCCCTGAATGATAAACCACGGCAACAGTGTGATATCTCTGTAGCTTCCACTTGTTCTTTTAGCATGTATCAATAATACAACATGAATTGTGTTTTTGTCGAACTTCAATCACAATCTATTTCCATTATACCATTACTCAAACATGTAACATAGCTTTACTTACTCGCTAGAATCCTGATTACACAATATTAAACATGCCTACATTGAAATCTATATTGTTATGCCTATTCAATAAAACATTGTGGCAATTAGAAGTCAATAAACTGAACCTATTATACAGGGTGACATAGAAAAAGTACATTGCACACTAAATAAGAAAACAAAACAAAAAATAAAATTAAACAAAAAAACAATGCAATAGAGATGGAGCCCTGTAAGTAGCGCCCCCTTTCGGTAATCACAAAATTTAGATCATATTTGAATTTTGCATGATAAAAACCCCTGTATATACCACATTTTATCCATTTTTGCGTCTCTGGCTGAAGATATTAAAAAAAACCCAAACAAAAATGAAATTCAACACCTCCTATCTTTTAATCGAAGGCCTCGCGGACCCATGTCCATGGGTTTTTTTCTTATTTTAGTGTCTTCTATTGTGTGGCACTGAGCAATATAATTTTTTCTATGTTACCCTGTATATTAATATTACGCAATATCCTATCCATCACACCTTCCATGAATTTAAAGAAAAGAAAAGAAAAAAATTTCAAAACTAACCACTTTTCAAAATGCAGTTTCGTTCTATTTTTATGAATCTCAACTAGCTTATTACCTATCTTAACTGGAACATTAACATTTTTGTATTCAACTACAACATAAGGACCAGAGAATAAAAGATCTTGTTTTTTTCCTGATTCGTTTTTCAGTAAAATTTTGTCACCAACCTTATATTCAATACACTTTGACTTTTTATCAAACCGAAGTTTTCTACTTTCCTTTGAACTTAACAAATTTTGTCTAGCATCTAAACAAGCTTTTTGTAAATGTTACTTTAATTCACAATGACATGTATAATTATCAAGGTTATAACAAGGTTCAATTGTTGTCACAATGTTCGATGGCAGTTTACAGGGCTTACCAAATACTAACTCATACGGAGTAAACTTCGTTTTTGTGTGCACGCTGTTGTTATAACTAAAACACAAATATTGTAAATTGTAACCAATAGACTCACTTTTAGAAGACTGAATTTGCAAAAATGCATTCAGATGCGTATGAGAATTTTCGAAAGAGCCGATGGTCTCATGATGGTAGGCTGTAGATGACAACTGTTTTATATCCATTAATTCACATGTGTCTATAATAGTAGTTTTAAAATTCAGTTCCTTGATCCGTTATGATACCTTGTGGAATACCGTAACTTGAAATAAGATTATTGACAAAACTTCTAGCAACAGTCACTGCTTCCTTGTTTTGTAAAGTATAATATAACACTCAACAAATTTTGAAAATTTACATTGCAAGGTCAATATGTATTTGTTACCTTCAATGTCTTCATCTAATGGTCTTACTATGTCCAAATAAATGTTTTGAAATGCTTAAGATGCAGTGGTTGTGATTTTCATCGGTTGAATACCTATTAGGTCTAAAATGTTTGTAACTTTGACAATCATCACAATATTCACAATGTTTCACAAGATCTTCAACATCTCGACGTAGGCTTGGCCATAAATAGTGTTTCTTGATATTATTATACATTCTATTTATCCCGGCATGTCCCCCGGTTGGTAAAATATGAAAATCATTCTGAATGGTTTGTCGAGACTTGAAATCAGTAATTGTTTGGACGTCCTTTATTTTATTTATTCTACAGTATATTTGTTTGATCTCTTGGGCATTATTCTCATCTCTTTTATTAATCGCGCGTTTTCTAAATTTTTAATAATATAAATTTCCGGAATATTAAACTTTTCACAACACAAATGTAATCCAGTACAATAAAATTGAAAATCTGAGTGTTTACTTAAGTCCAGGAGAGGAACTCAACTCGACTATTTTAAAAGAAACACCCTATACAGTGCTTTTCTTTAATGCCCCCCCCCCCTTTTATTTTTTGAATGGCTCAACTTAGAGACTTCAAATTCTAGATGATGAAATACAAGCATGTTTACTATGTTTTGACATAAAATTGACATATGAAAAATTCAAGATGGCGGCTGGGTGCCATCTTTAAATGTTTTTTTAAATAGGAATAGGGGTCATGTGACACCTCATTTTGAAGGTCCTGATGAGTACTTTATAACCCTAGAATATTGAATCGATATCTTCAAGAACTACAAAATGTCGGTTGTCAACTGAAATAGAAAAACTCTGCCGTAAAAGAGGCACTATCAAGGCAAAAGTTACTATTTTCTCTAGATTTTTAGATAATTTAGAGTCAAGATATCCCGATAAAAATATCACAGATTTAGTATCGCTTAACGAATTGAAGGAGCGTATTGGAAGATTTCGTATTTCACTTGATGACTTTGAGGAAGTACAAGAGAAAATTGAAGAAATATCTGCCGAGACAGATACAGAAAAAAACCTTCAGGAACGAGAATCTTTCGATAAGGAATTTTACGCGGCTTTAGGTAGGTCGAAAGCGATGTGCATTTATTCAAACGTCATTGTCAATAATGATACTGCATGGTATTCCTGTAAGTAGTTGTATATACCTGTAGCGGTTCCACCGGTATCGTCGCATGAGTCAAATATCAAACTCCCCATAATACAGCTCCCCAAGTTTGACGGTAATTATGAACAATGGTTGGAATTTCATGATTCATTCGACTCTTTCATCCATAAAAATGAATCTATTAGTGAAATACAAACATTTCATTATTTGCGCGCTAGTTTGTCTCATGGCGCACTAGAAGTTATTGGTAATCTTGAAATTTCAAGTCAAAATTACTATATAGCATGGGATTTGATTTGCAAGCGATATAGCAATATCCGTATTCTAGTTCAAAACCATGTTAGAGCTATATTCTCGCTAGAAAAAGTGGTTGAAGAGTCATCGCAAGCTATACGAAAGATCATGGACGACATGACCAAGCATCTTAGAGCTCTAAAACTTCTCCAAGAACCTACAGACAATTGGGATACGTTGATAATTTTCTTGATTGTACAAAAATTAGATTTGATCACAACTCGCGAGTGCATGGGAACAAAGAAAATAATCATATGAAAGACCTACACTAGAAAATTTGAAGGCATTTTTGAAGGATCGAGCTGATTCCTGGAGTCTTTGGAAAATGGTAAGTCGAAAAAATTCGTTAAACCCAAATTCGAATTCGAAATAGAACCAAGTCGTTCGTAACCAGTAACCAATCTCATGCTTGCTCGTTTTGTAAAAAAGATCATGTTCTTCATGAATGTCCGGAATTTTTAAAGCTGAACACAAGTGATCGATTGATAGAGGTTAAAAAGTTACGTTTATGCATAAACTGACTTAAGTCGGGCCATTTGATTAAACAGTGTCGTTCTGGTTCGTGTAAGCACTGTAGAGGTAGACACCATTCCCTCTTGCATTTTGAACGATCTTCTGGAGCGCCTGACAATTCTCAAAGTGGTGAAAAGTCGCAAGAACGTGTAGTTTGTTCAGCGCGAAATGCTAATGACTTCAACAATCAAGTTTCATTGTCTACTGTTTTGATTGGTATATTAGACAAACATAACATAATACATACTGCGCGCGGGCTATTGGATGCTGGAAGTCAAAGCAGTTTTATAACTTCTAAGCTCGCCAACGATTTAAATTTAGGTTTGTCCAGTTTTGAGATAAAGGTTTGCGGATTAAATCAAACTGAATCCAAGGTAAAATACAGAACAACTGTGCGAATACAGTCGCGTTATAACAATTTCAGCAGACAAATCGGTTGTTTGGTGGTTCCAGAAATTACTGGAAATTTACCAAATTTCACTGTAGATTTTACGTCTTTAGGCATTCCCGATAACATCAATTTGGCTGACCCAAATTTCCATATTTCTGGAAAAATAGATTTATTATTAGGTGCAGATCACTTCTGGCATGTTATGTGTGTGGCTCAGATCCAACTTGGAAACAGTGGAGCATTGCTACAAAAAAGTCAATTTGAATGGATTGTGTCTGGTATAGCGTTCAATCATACAATCCACAAGAACTGCATTGCAATTTGTCTATAGATATACATAGATAGAAAGCTCACACGTTTTTTGGAAGTAGAAGAGGTCCCTTCTCAAGAATTCATTTCTTGCGAAGAAAAATTAAGCGAAGTACATTTTATAGATACTTTTGAACGCAACTAAAATGGCCAATTTTCGGTGACAATTCCCTTAAAGGAAAATCCAGATGTCCTAGGCGATTCATATAAGAACGCAGAAAAACGATTGTTCTCATTAGAGCGTAAGTTCAAAGGAAATCCTTCCTTTAAATTGGCTTATTCTCAAGTCATGAACGAATATATTTCTCTAGGGCATATGTCGAAGATTCCAGAAAACGATAAGTTACAAGTATCATATTATTTGCCTCACCACGGAGTAGTGAAGAAAGAAAGTATCACTACTAAACTAGGTGTTGTTTTTGATGCTTCTTGCGTCACTAGTACTGGATATTCCTTCAATGATTTACAAATGGTAGGACCCACTATCCAGCCTGATCTATTTTCTGCGTTAATTCGTTTTCGAACATATAATGTTGTCATCGGTTGCCAGTAGTTCTTAACCGATCTGGGAAGTGATGATTTGTGTTGCGGCCATCCATTGAGAACATAGTATTTTACTTTTTGAAGAACTGGGTCACAGTCAATCTCTATCTGAAGTCTTTCCTCGTTAGCTCTGCTTGTGGTCACCAAACAGTACACTTTCAAGTTATTTTCTAGATAATCAGTGTTCAACGTTGAATTTAGGGGATCTCTGCTCAGTGTATCAGGTATTTGCAAGTTCTTGCCTGGAACATACGTCAACGTAAACTGAAATCTCAATAGTCTCATAGCCAAGCGTTGAATTCTTGGAGACATTTCATCCAATGGTTTTTTTAACAATCCTAGGAGTGGTCGATGATCAGTTTCGGCTTCAAAAGTGCTCCCATATAAATAAAACACAAAACGTTCACACCCGAAGACTAGGGCCAATAGTTCCTTATCAATGTGATTATAGCGACGCTGTGTTTCTGTAAGCGAAACAGATGCATATTCTATTGGATAACCATCTTGTGAGATCGTGGCTCCTAGGCCATATGGGCTAGCATCTACTGATAACACCGTTTTCTTTTTGGGGTCAAAATAGCGTAGGGAAGTGGCACTAGAAATAAGTTGTTTTATTTTATCAAAACAATTTTGATGTGCAGGAGTCCACTGCCACTCGTTTCTATCACTTAGGAGTTGTCTCAGAACTGCTGTTTCATTGGATAAATTTGAAACAAATTTTGCCAAGTAGACGACCATGCCCAAAAAACGCTGCAATTCCTTCTTACATGTGGGTGGATTGATACCCGCAATGGCTTTAGTTTTTTCAGAGTCTGGGGAAATGCCTAATTCATCTATATAATGTCCCAAAAATTTAATCTGAGAAACGCAAAATTTTGACTTTTCCAGATTTAAAGTAAGGCCACTTTGTTGAATTTTCTCTAGAACTGCGCGTAAATTGTTGTTGTGTGACTCAATGGTACTGCCAAAAATTAGGATATCGTCAAAATACGTAATTTGACCTGGTTGGTTGTCTAAAAGTTCATCCATAAACTTCTGGAACATTTCTGGAGCACAGCAGAGTCCATATGGCAGCCTCAAGTAACGATAACGACCAAACGGTGTTGTGAAGGTACACAAAAGCGAACTTTCAAAATCCAAAGGCAGTTGTAAAAATGCCGATGACGCATCGAGTTTCGAAAAATATTTCGCTCCCGATAATTTTGAAAATAAAGCGTCCTGAGTGGGTATCTGATATCTGGGGCGTTTTATGGCGCGGTTTAAAAATAAGGGGTCCATACAGATTCTGATATCAGTACCTTGATTTTTTGGCACCACTACTATGGGATTTTGCCAGTCCGTTGGTTCACTAACAGGAACAATCAAGTTTTTGTTTACCATATCAGTAAGTTTTTCCTGAACTTTATTGCGAAGGGCCAATGGTATTTTTCGCGCGCCACTGATGAATGGAACCGCATTTTCAGTCAATGTTATCTTAAATAACTTGTTTACTTTGCCGATGCCCGAAAAAACGTTTTTGTATACACTTAAAATTGTGTTTACCTCAGCATTCACGCTACTGACAGATAAATTCATTTTTTCCCGTATAATGTTAAGTCTTTGTGTAGCTAAGAGTCCCAGGATTGATTTTGATATGTCTGATGTCAAGATAAAGAATAATAGGGGAACCGATGTATTTTTGTACTGACACTGTAAAACTATTTGTCCTGATATTTCAATTTTATGTCCCGAATAACTAGATAGCGTGCTAGATGCTGGCTCGAGCTCACTAATGTCTATTTTCATTTTTCGAAAGTCACTATAATTCAAAATATTGACTTGGCTCCCAGTGTCTATTTTTAAACTGATATCACAAGAATTAATTTTTATTGTTTCAAACCAGTCAACTGAGTCCACACTTGAATTAGGGGCGTACTGGACAGTCCACACAATCGGTAAACTTTCCGCACGAGTGTCATCAAAGTCATTTCCATGCGAGTTTCCATCTGAGTCACTGTTACTGTCAGAGTCATAGTCATCATAGTTTACCACGTTGACATAGTTTTTCTTAGGGCAAAATTTACGATAGTGCCCTCTATTTTGACAGAATGAACAAACTCTGTAAAGGGCTGGACACTTACCCTTTTCATGCAGCAGTCCACACTTACCACAGGTTGAGTACTTATTTTTTCCTGTGTTTTGAAAGTTGTCCTGCTTCTCTGTGGCACCCCAATTCACTTTTGGCCTAGTATTTCCTCGATTTTTCTCCGGATTTTGATATTTGCTGCTATGTCCATGGCCACCACGTCCAACAGCATTTACCTCCTTCGAAATTTCTTTTTGAGTGAGCGCACCACTTTCCATCGATCTACATATATCTAGTGCACTTTTAAGGGTTAAATTAGCAGTTTGCAGCAACTTTTCCTGAATTCTAAGGTCACGAACACCCAAAACAATTCTTACTAGAATCAACATATCCTTCATATCCTTGAATTCGCAAGATGATGCCAATTGTTTCAAAGAGGTTACAAATTGATCGATACTTTCGGTCGGTAATTGGTCTCGTTTAAAAAACTTAAAATGTTCATAGACCAAATTTTTCAAGGGAGCACAGTATTCATCAAACTTCGATACAACTATCAAGTACTTCTTTTCATCCCCTTCAGATTCATACTCAAACGTATTAAATATCTGTATTCCTTCATCTCCAAGCAGATTCAAAAATATGGCGATTTTGATTTTATCATCTTTCGTGCTTTTGCCAGAAGCTAGAAGGTACAGCTCAAACTTCTGTTTCCAGAATTTCCAGTTGTTTGCCACATTGTTTCCCTCAAAATTAAATGGCTCTGGAGTTCTTCCTTGGTCGGACATTGTGGAGCACAGACACTAGTTAATCCTATGTCACTTTATCACTCACACAGCTTTGATCAAGTTGAGCTTATCTCAGTCTTGAGTACACTCGCGACAACCCGACAACAGCGTAGAATCCGCTCAACGCATCAACAATCTTATCGGACTAATACCGGCACAAAAAACAGTTTAACCGGTCACATGGAGATTTGTCGAACACCGATTTCATCGCTTTTCCGCTGCCACCATATAATAAGTTTACTTTGGTTTAGGATTAAGTAACAAGGCACTATAACTTGGTTTATGAAATGGGTTTTAATAATGACTAACAACCATATACAAGCCCGATAACAGATAATCGTGATACTCTCTGTCATGTAGCGTATCTCGTACTGCGTTGTCAGATCTCCTTCAGTATGATACATTACAACATCGAGAAAATGTATCGCATGTGCCCTATTAAACCTGAACAACGACCTCTGCAAAGAATTTTATGGCGAGAAAAATCTGATGACCCTATTGATACGTATGAGTTGGCTACGGTCACTTTTGGAACTTCTGCTGCTGCCTTCCTAGCCATAAGATGTTTATATCAAATTGGAATAGACTGCTCTCAAACATCTCCCATAATTTCTGACATTATCAAAAATCACTTTTACGTGGACGATTTGCTGAGTGGAGCAAGTACTATTGAGGAGGTGATCTCCATAACGAATGTTATTTCCCAAACTCTAAAAGAATACGGCTTCATATTGCGAAAATTCATTTCGAACTCTCCGGAAGTCCTAGCTGGCATTGAATCTCGAGATAAAATCAACACTATAGACTTTGGCGTTCATGAAAACACAAAAACACTTGGTTTAATCTGGAACGCTCAATCTGACTCATTAACTTATAGTATCAATCGGAATATCAGCAAGCAACTTACAAAGCGCACGATATTATCAGAATCTTCACACATTTTTGACCCGTTAGGTCTTTTGAGCCCTTCAACAATTTTACCAAAAATTCTCCTTCAAGACTTATGGTCCGAAAAACTATCTTGGGATGAAAGTTTGCCTAATCATTTACACACACGATGGTTGTTATTTCGCAATGAGTTACGTTTTTTCAATGAGTTGAAAATTAATCGGCAAATTACTTTGACTGATTACACTGAAATAGAACTCCATTGTTTTTCCGATTCTTCTATTCAAGCGTATGGAGCATGTGTTTATCTGAGATCGCTAGGCCCAGATGGCAATATTAACGTATCTTTGATTTCTGCAAAATCGAAAGTTGCACCTCTAAGAACTCAAACTATACCTCGTTTAGAACTTATGGGCGCACATTTGCTAGTTCAACTTACAGAAAAAGTGAATAATTCTCTTTATTTACCAATAGGAAATATAGTTTATTGGTGTGATTCTTCAGTAGTTTTGGGATGGTTAAGAAAATCACCTAATCTCTTGCAACCATTTGTAGCTAATCGGGTTGCTAGAATTCAAGAACAAACAGAAACAAGCAGTTGGCGCCATGTACCTAGTGTTGATGACCACGCGGATCACGTTTTTCGTGGTGTTATGCCTAGTAGTTTGTGTTCCTTGGACATTTATTGGAATGGACCTGAATGGCTTCTGAAAGATAAATCAACCTGGCCCAATTTACCTTGTCAAGAAGTCGAACTTCCGGAATTGCGTAAATCAATATACTCACACGTTTCTACTTTCAATTATTTTTCCGAATTCGAAAAATACTCTGACCTTACAAAATTAGAAAGAATCGTCGCTATTTGTTTGAGGTTTAAAGATATGTGTTCAAAAAAGAAACATTCATATCCCATATTGAATTATCCAACGCATCTTTAAAACTAGCAAAATTATCTCAATCAGATTGTTTTAGTCAAGAAATTGAAATACTCGTTCGCAATGGCAAAATCACAAAAGGTCAAATAGCAAAACTTTCACCTTTTTTAGATGAAAATAATATTATTAGAGTTGGAGGTAGACTGAGCCAATCTAATTTTGGATATCAGAAAAAATATACCATTCTTCTATCTGCCAAGCACCCATTCACTAAGCTCTTATTTCAAAGAGAGCACAAGCGCTTGCTTCATGCTGGACCACAGCAATTATTATTCTCGATTCGCGAGAAGTTTTGGCCGTTATCTTCGAGAAATATTGCTAGAAAAACTGTTTATCAATGTATTAGTTGCTTTAAAGCAAAACCCCGTTCGATTGCACCTATCATGGGAAATTTGCCCAAGAGCCGAGTGAAACCTGCACCACCATTCTTCACAACTGGGGTTGTGGGGTAGATTACGTAGGACCTTTCTTGGTGAAAGATAGAAAAGGATGTGGTCGAAAGGTAACTAAAGCATACACAGCACTTTTCATTTGTTTTGTAACACGTGCTATTCACTTGGAACTAGTATCAGACCTGACAAAAGATTCATTCATAGCGGCATTGCGGCGCTTCATTGCACGACGTGGAAAACCTTTCCAAATATATTCCGACAATGGCTCAAATTTCATTGGGGCTGATTCCGAATTGAAAGACCTTGGTAAATTTTTGGATTCGCATCACACTGATCTAACTCAAAGCTGTCAAAGTGACGGAATCAGTTGGTCATTTATTCCAGCTCTCTCCCCTCATTTTGGTGGGTTATGGGAAGCTGGCGTAAAATCAACGAAATATCACCTCAAAAGAGTAGCAGGAAACGTAACTTTAACTTTTGAGCAATTTAGTACTTTACTAGCACAGATCGAGGCTGTTCTAAATTCTCGGCCTATTTCCCCTCTCTCTTCTGATCCTACTGACTTATCACCGCTCACACCGTCGCATTTTATTATTGGTCGTCCCATGACATCGGCTGCTGATCCTGATTTGACTCATGTGCCTGTTAACCGATTAGACCAATTCCAGCTAGTTCAACAGCTACAGCAACATTTTTGGAAAAGGTGGTCTCAAGAGTACATCTCTGAATTCCAACAGAAGCAAAAATGGTCAAAATCTAATGGGCTGCTGAGGCTGAACGATTTGGTCCTAGTCAAAGAGGATAATCAACCCCCTTTGAGATGGTGCTTGGGACGAATCATCGCATTGCATACTGGAGCTGACGGCATTGCTAGAGTAGCTACACTGAAGACATCACACGGAACCATCAAGCGTTCATTTGCTAAGCTCTGTCCATTGCCACTAAACAATGACTGAAGTATTGGTTCGATTTATTGAAAGAGCAGTCTTTCAAAGTCGAGGGAAATGTTGGAAATGTTGGAAATCATTATTTATTGTGATTATTGTAACCTAACGTGTCAGCTTACCGGTTTGTGCTGACCAGTTAAAAAGTGTATGTCATTATAGAATTTGTTTCATCAGACAGACATTTTCACTGCTTTTGCATCAAATACATAGTCTAGTTTCTTGAGTCTGTCTCGATACCCAAAAACAAAACAACAAAGAGTAATAGTACTCATAAATATACAGTCCACTACCAGAAAGCGTTATCGAAGATATAAAACACAAACTACAGTCTACAGTCGCGTATAATCTTAAGAATGTCTGAGTTGTAAGTTAACAACATATTATTATAATTGATATACAAGTGACCAAAATTCAAGATAAAACCAAAAAAATAACATAGAAACCTACAGACTATGATATGATATGATCAATATTTCATCAATTTTCAGCAATACAGGTAGTGTACGTAATCTCAAATCTGATTGAGAGCTTCTACAGCGGTCCTTATCTTTTGCTTCAGTTCATCTGCAGATTGTGGCTTTTGCGCATAAACAGCTTTTTTTGAGTAGATATGCTCTGTAGTTTTGTGGCGCATTCAACATTCGTTAGAATTTAACATAATATATGCAATTTCTTTGAGTTTACGTTTTTTAGAACATGACTCCTTTGCTAAGATTTTTAAATTATCGCAATTTATTCTATGATTATTATCAAATGCATGGTGACAGATTCCCGATCTATGAAATCCCCTTTTTTTCATGTATGATTTATGTTCTTCAATTCTCTTTCGTAAAGGTCGTGAGGTCTCCTCAATAAAAAACGTAGTAGGTACATTCACAAGGAATTTTATAAATTACATTTTTAATGGACTCATTATTATTATTAGGTCGAGTATTTGTTAAATTACAGCGAAGTGTGTTTTTAGTTTTAAAAATGGTCCGTATATTTTATGTTTGACCTAAACGTTCCAGTTTATGAGAAATTACAGGTATGTATGGAATAATTAAATAAGTCATAGGTATATTTTGTTCTCGTTGCTTTTTTTCTCAAAATTGAAGTTCCTAACCTCATAAAAATTTTCAAACGAACAGCGAATTAATTATTCCCTGAACTGATGATAGTATGAAAATTTTTGGTGAGACATGTCAATTTAGATATCGAGGGGGACAACTTTTGAGGTATCTATTAATGTTCTGAAATCAACCCCCTCACTCCCAGGATAACTACCCCTGAAATTTCAAATAGCAGCCTCCACTTATTCCGTGATTTTTGAAATCTTCATGTAAGGTTTGATGTATTATGTTCTATACCTAAATATGAGAGTTTTTATGTCAAAAATGGCGTTTGTAGTTTCCAATTTAATTGTATATTTTTCGTATAAGAAAGCCTTTATTGTTTAATTTGTTTCGGATTTCTTGTTGAAAGGGACCTACAAAAATAAGATTAAAAATAAAATTAAGAAAACCGCCAAAAATCAGTTTTTTCAAATGGAAAGCCCCAATTTTTATAATTTCATCTTATTGAGTATTGAAAATAAAGGTGAGTTTATATGATATTGTCCATTCCAAAAAATAAATAAAAATAACAATTTTTGGAATGGACAATCCTACACAAACCCATCTTTTCAATACTCAATAAAATAAAATGATAAATATTGGGGGTTTTCATTTGAAAAAATTTAATGAAATTCCATTCAAAAGAAAAAATATCACTTTTTCAATTTTGGCATATTTGGCTATTGAGTTGCTACAACCTTGTTGCCACGCTTTCACCTGTCCTTTGTATTGTCAATTTTTTTATAGCGTTTTCCATTTGTGGTCTCAGTGCGAACCGGAGCTGCGCTGGAGCTGTCAAATGGGTATATTGTCCAGTGCAGTTCACAGACTAGTGTCTATTTAGCGTGCTTGCTCATGTACTTTTTAAATCAACCAGGCGTTTTTTACCGTTTTTCGATTGAAGCTGTGTAAAAGTTCAAATTGAATCAGATTGTTTTTGAGATTCGAAGTCTATAGCGCTACGGTATTTGGGTACCGTACCGAAACGTACCCGTTAGTTTGGATTAGATTTGAACGCGACAGCGACATGGCCTTCTATATGGAATTTTGCTTTTGGGTAATTCACTAGTTTGGATTAGTCGTTAGCGACATCATCTCTCTTTATGGTATTTCACTTTTGGATTAGTTTGTCAAAAAATCATCTCTCTAGAATATGGCAAGTTTAACTTTTGGGTTAGATTTGGTAAGTTTGGGTTAGATTGGCTTAGTTTGGGTTGGTTTGGCAAAAAATTTGATGTCTCAAGTTCCGACGATAGACGAAAGAATATAGGTCTTCAGCAGAACGTTAATTCATTTAAATTGATTAATTTACACAAAAAAACAAAGCACAATGCGGTTTCAATGCGTGAATGATACAAGATACAAACCTAACCTATGAGTATGGCTCAAATCCAGCGTTTCCAAAAATGGGCCTCACCTCACCTGACAGAAATTTCCGTATAAAATCCGTATCATAATCGTTTCAGCTTCTACATAGTAGGTATAACAACTGATGATAAAAATCACAACGTTTGTCATCCATTGCAAAATCGCACAGACATGAATTTCGCATCCGTATAATAGGATGCTATAAACATTCCTATAAACAAGGAAAAATCCGTATCGTTGGCAACGCTGCTATGTCACTGCTGGCAGGTGACTTACAAAGCATAGCAACAAGGCTGTAGCAAAACAATAAATAATAGCGTTGTTTGACTATTAGTTGGTGGGCGGGCATATTCCTAGTCCGAACTTGGAAAGCTACAAATAGGCAGGTACGGTCATCAGCTCTTTATCGATTATTTGAATCTAGAATCTAGAACAGAGATCATGCAGCAGAGCTGCCAGATTTAAAATCGCCAAGACTTTATATGGCCGAAATGGGGAGGTTTCATGAATTCGAAATTTAACAAAAATATATGAACATGTTTTTTAGAATTGCTCAAACAGTACTCTGTGAGAGTTTCAAGTCATTTGGTTAATTCGTCAATTTACTAGAGCTGTTTGAAATTTTGATAGAAATTTGAAACCAATTTCAATGGCGCGCTCTGACGTACTATTCCTAGCTTTTCCATCTTTCTCGATTAAACAGAGACATCCTTTCCGATTAAGCGTGCATTCTGCACGTTTGCCACAGTTCACGTTACACTCCGGAAAATAGATGAGTGGGGTTATATAGAAGCAAATCAAACATTTTCTATTGAATATTCCGAGTTATCAAATTGATCAACCATTTATTTATTCAAGCTTGAACCAAATTTTTAAATTTATTCAAGACTTAATCAATAAATCATATAATATTTGGTTAACAAGCATGATCTCATGTGATTTCTGTGTCAATGTGGCAACACAGCGCTGGTGAGCGCCGCCGTCTCCTTCTACTCCTAACCTAACCTCAAATTTTGTTTTGTTTTGCTGTTTGCTTCTCAAAAACTGCAAACTTTTCATTTTTTTATACGTTAAAACCCAATCAAAACCCTTCAAAAGACCTCATATATGTATATTCGGTGAAGCTCTCATTCAGTGAAAAAAGGAAAAGCTTGTGTTTGTGAATCTGTGACAAAAATGAAGAAAAAGTGCTTTGTGCCATCATTGTTATCAGTGGCTTCCGGGTTTTATGCTCTCATATACCAGTGAAACAGTTTATATATTGCGTGACAATAAAAGGTAAACACTCATTATTGTCTTTTATTGTCCAAAATTCATAAACATACTCCAATACAAAGCTTCGTAACACTTATTAAGTCACCTCGAACAACAAAATGTTCAGAAAGGATGAGGCTACAATATTTTAACATAAGAAAAAGTCCATCTGCACCTGTATCCTGTATACTACACAGACTGCTTTCCAGGATATTTCACGGAGTCGAGGCTTTTCAACTGGCTTTTTCGTCTCCAAAATTTTGACTCTATGGAGAACTTAGAAAGGTGGAAATGGACATTCCATAATTTGTGTGTGTATTGGAATATGTTAAGAAACAATAATAACAGTAACAAGTTACAGTACCCAAATCACGGACGTAAACATTAAAAACAAGGTTAGGTTACCCACATGATACTACGACAAACAAGAATGCTCACTAGCCGAACGAGTTTCGAACTGAACTGCGCATCAAGCTGTCCGGTGACCCAATTGGATAAAATAGCATTGGAAAGCATGGCTTATATTGCGATTTTGTTGAATTCTGATGATTATAGTTGGTTATTTACCCCAAAATAAATAATATGTATTTAGTTGGTTATCTTTCTATCCAAAATTGATAATATAATCTACGCAAATCCCACCAGATTGGTTAAATAGTATTTTAAAAAAGATCATATTATTTTCAATTTTGCCGTTACATTGAAAGAACATTTTTCTCAGTTGGTTTTCAACGTTAGAAAGGATTTTTGAGGTGAAACTTTTTTATGTGCGGTGGGAGTGGAATTTCATGGCCGCGACAGACTTGGTTCTTTGTGGTTTTGTGTGGTTTTTTGTGATTCTATGTTCTTTTCTTCCTTCTTTTGTGGTTTTATGTGTTTCTTTGAGAATCTATGTGATTCTTTGTGATTTTATGTGGCTCCATGCATGTGGTTATTTTTTGGTTCAATTTGGTTTTTGTTGTACTATGTGGCTTCTTGTGGTTCTATGTGGTTCCATGTGGTTTTGTGGTTCTGAGAGGGTTTTTGCTATTCTATGTGGTTCTAAGAGGTTTTGGCATGTGGTTTCTATGGTTTTTTGTGTTTCTCATGGTTCCATGTGGTTTTTGTGGTTCCAAGTGGTTCTTGTGGTTCTATGTGTTTTTTTGTGGTTCGATATGGTTTTTCCGGTTCGCTGATTTTTTTTTGTTTTTCTATGTGGTTCTATGTGTTTTTTTGTGGTTCCATGTGGTTTTTGTGGTTCCATGTGGTTTTTAGTGGTTGTATGTGGTTTTTCAGGTTCGTTGTGTTTTTTTTTGTGTTTTTATGTAGTTCTTGTGGTTCTGTGTGTTTTTTTGTGGTTCTTGTAGTTCTATGTCTTTTTTTGTGGTTCCATGGGGTTTTCAGTGGTTCTATATGTGTTTCTATATGTGGTTTTTGTGGTTCCATGCGGTTTTTCTGGTTCTATATGGTTCTTTGTGGTTTTGAGAGATTTTTTGTTATTCTATGTGGTTCCATGTAGATTTTCTGGTTCTTTGTGTTTCTATGTGGTTCTGTATGTTTTTTTTGTGGTTCCATGTGGTTTTTCTGGTTCCATTGCGGTTTTTCTGGTTCTATGTGGTTCCTTGTGGTTTTTTGTTTTTCTACATGATTCGATGTGGTTTTTGTGGTTATGAGAGATTTTTTTGTTATTTTATGTGGGTTTTTGTGGTTCCATGTGGTCTTTGTGGTTGTATGTGTTATTTTTATTCTAATTTGATCTTGCTACTCAAGGTTAGCGGGTTTCTCTTCAGATATACCGGATATGCGATGCGCACATAGTGCTCACAAGTTTTTTTTATAAGAGTACCTATAATTATGTCGGAAAAATAATTTTCTATAAATAATGCAGTCTTTGTCCTTTTGATAACACTTCTGTATCCATATCTTGCGAATATACTTGGATGTTGGAAACCGAAAGAAATGGTAGGTATTTACACGGACGGTTTTCTTTATTTTTCTTATTGCTGCTTCTGCAGAACATCACGGCACAGTACACCATCATCAAATTATGCGAAATTCATGAACTAATAAGATATTATATCACACAAATATCAGAACAATGATATTTACATTGCAAACTGACAGAAGCTTGACAACATAACCTCACAAAGGTCACCCGACAAGATGCGCGTGAGCTTATCTGTTTGTCGTAGTATCATGGGTTACCCACATGATATTGATGCGGCGTTGTCAGCTCGTTCGCAATTTATTAATAGACTTTGGTGTACGAGTAATTTCATTGGTGGACGCGCTATAGAGCTAAACAAAATGCTACGCTAATTTCACAGCCTGGCAACAAACTTAGAATGGGGCGTCACCAGTCTTTCGAGTCTGTTCATTTGTTGATCAGAATCACGTGTCGGTGACGTAGTTTCCCCGAGAGTATTTTGAATGAAACCGTTAGAAAATTAGCAGATATTTATCGAGTTTTCTAGAATAAATATGTAAAAAAAATTGAAAAAATTTTTTTTGGCATTAGTATGCATCAAAGAATTCACAGAAAAAAAATCAAAAAAAAAAATATCTCCCCATTTTAAATTTGGAATTGAAAACCGGTAGCCATCATAATTACGATTTCAAAAGAACGTTTCCGCGTACAGCAACATTCTATTTCACTATAATATACATTTGGCTGTTCAATATCTCACGAGAAAATCGCTTAACTACCACAAAAATATGTGTTAATGGTATGTAGTTCAGTCATTTGTTGCAAAAGCTAGGGGTTACCTGGAAAGTTTTCCAGGAATTTTGGAAATTGGTGATTTTATAGATTTCAATTTGCTTTTTCAGAATTTCAACTTTGCCCCCTCGTATCTTTGCCGCTCGTGCCGCGATATACAAAGAATAGTACCTAGAAGGCGCTTCTTGACAATATGTATATGTCACAGTGAAACCTGGTAATCAGTGAAAGCTAACTTTTACCAGGAAAAGTAAGCTTTTCCTGATTTGGAAACATTTAGCTAGTGAAAGTTGAATTCGATCGACTTCATCATACTTTTACTAGTAATTGTTAGCATTCACGTAACTTTTCTAGTGAAAGCTGCTACACTGAAAATTATTATCGTAATTATAAATATCCTTATTGGTCCGAGTTGGAATTCGCCGACAGATTAGACGCTCTGGAAAATACGAGACTTATGATTCGCAGGTGTACAATGTGAACATTGTTCAGATACCGTATTATAGAAAATACTCAAGTATTCTCAGTAGGGGTTAGTCTGGGTTAGTTTGGGTTTGGCAAACATTTTGATGTCGCGTGAGCGACATCATTTAGTGCCCCGTGCACCTTGGGTTAGTTAAATGGCGGAAATAAGTTTTAACAAGAACTTTTCCTAACTGCTTTCAGTAAAAGTTGATTTGATAAAGTTTCTCCAACATTCACTAGTGAAAGTGTACAATATTCTTCAAAATTCAACATTTCCTAACGGATCAAGTGATTGCTAGCATCAACTAGTAAAAGCTAGCTTTCACTGAATTCCTAACATTCACTGTAACATATATACAAAATGAAACTATAGAAAATTTCCAACAATTCATGTGATAACTTTTTTTTTCTAGAATGAATAGTTTTGACGTACGAGCGCCGCTAAGTTCAGCTCAACATGCATTTTGACCAAAAAACATATTTCCACACCATCTTGAAAAAGAATGAGCGACACGTTTTTTTTTTATCGTGGTATTCCCATTCGACCTCACAATTCCAAAATGTATCGTATTCTTTCTCGTATCGCTGTTCTTCATTGTCCAAGTGTTACGAAGTTCTTTGTCTTCAGCAGAGGCGAAGTTAGGTCTTTGTCTTAGGGGGGTTTGAAGTCCCTGGCAAAAATCAGCTTTCGCTTTTGGGCTGCGCATTCGCCATTTTATCAAAATTCGCCAAAACTATTCATCAAATAATTTCATCAATTATTTAGCAGCCATAAATCAGGATAAATAACTAAAACGTGCAAGCCCCAAGATCATATCTACTCTGGGTTCTGGGTAGAACGAAAGATGTGTGTATTTTTTGTGTTCATGTGTTGGTGGGGTGTGCGATGGATATAAATAACTATAGACTAAATGAAAACCTACAAGTCAAAAAACATCCAAATCTTTTTGTCTTGACAAAAAGAAATAAAAATAAACAGCATATATTCCTTGAGAAGTTGAACGTACGTTTTCAGCTTTTTTGCGTTTTGAGGAACTCTGTCATTTTTATTGGCCAACTGCAACTCTTGTATTTGTAGCCACAACCGTTCAAACATATTTTGGTAATGTTTTTACTCCAATGAATCTATGATCCATCAATGATGTTTGTAGTTTCAGCTATCATTCATATAATTATTAATTAGTCAACAAAAAACACAAAGAATTTTAATTTCATTCTACCGGACTAGACTCTGAAAGCCACAAAGCATTAGAAAAAGCATTATGGTTAATTTTCATTACATAAAAAATAGAAAGTGTTTATTTTATTCCAACTATGAAAATTAATTAATTAAACTATGAGTAGGTACCTAAATAGTAAATAAATATCGCCCTTGCCGTTTGCCTTACAGAGATGATTACTTGGTGGTCTTTTACTTTACTCAAGTCACAACACTAACAATCAAACAGAAAACTCTGAATAGGTATGTTATACTTATTTTTTATTTCAGAATTTCAGTGCACACATACATCGGGAGAACGAAATACGTATAATAATATGCATTCACTCATCCGGTACATTCGGTTATTCGACTCACGGCTACCGATAATCGTTGACCGATACCAATACATACTATCACTGCACCGAATGTTCGTTTTCCTAAAGTTTCTGCAATGTTGTCACTAGTTCTAGATTTACGTTGGGTCGTTGGGTTAGTGAATTGTGAATTTCAATACAATAAGCACCCCCAAGCCCCCCCCTAACTTCGCCACTGGCTTCAGTACCGATCGAATCTTCACAGACCGAAATCACAGAATAGGCGGAAATATTATAAGTTTCATCCCGATCTTCTTCGTTTTTGATTTCATCGTATGTTTGCTCAAAAATAGTCTCCATTTTTTTTTCCATTGCAAGATAGCGATGAAAAGGAAGTAAGAAAGACTATTTTCGAGCGAACGTATTATGGAATCAAAAACGAAGATGATTGCGATGAAACTCGCGGCGCTCGTCCGTCAAAACTATTCATCCTACAAAAAAAAAGTTATTATATGAATGGTAGGAAATTTTCTATGATTTCATTTTGTATACAGGGTGTCTGGAAAGTCAACGATAATACTGAAAGGGGTGATGGACCAACTCATAAGCATCCAGAAAAACATAATATGACCTTAGTAAAAACTGTATGGTTTTCGAGATATTGCCACTAAAATTTCAAAATATTCAATGAGAAATCTTATTTCACAAAGAAATAATTTATTTTTATTTTCTTTCCACTTAGTACATGGAAGTTTTCGTGACTGGATTTTTATTTCGAAGGAAAAGGTGGTGGGAAGCAGCCAAAAAAAAATAAATAAAAAAAATGAAAAAAATAAATAAAAAATATTATGTTGTTCTGGAAGCTTATGAGTTGGTCTATTCACACATTTTTGAAATTTGGAAGGGTGCCACTGATTTAAAAATATTGGATGACACCAGCAGGGTGTCAATGCAATTGAGTAGATTTTATTTTTTTTAAGCGAAAACCATGCGCCGGACGGAAAAAAATCAAAAGAACAAATTGGCTCAGAAATACATAGAGATTTTAAAATAATTTTTATTTTGGAAGGAAGCAGTGGCGTACAAGTTTTTTCTCCAAAAATATTGAGTGCAAAGCCCGTACGGACGCCACTGGTAAAAATAATGAAATTGTTTGTACATCACAGAATGCATATTGAAGCCTAGAAGACGTGTACCAAATTTCATAAAGATATCTGGAATAGTATCAAAGTAATTATAAAAAACTCATTTATTTTTTAATATTTCAACACCCTGTATCTTGAAAATTAAGCTCTTGCGGACCTATGTTCATATGAACTTTTTGTCTTAAAATCATCCAAGGATTATCACCCTTGAGTATCGGCATTCAATTAATAAACACCCTGTATGTTTGAAAAATGTCAGAAAAAACAAAATGTTTTGAAATCTTTGGGGCCGGACCCTCTGCAGACGTGATGAGGTAAGCTGGCTTAAATCGAACTATTTTGACAACAGAATTCTGCCGTCAAACGTTGTACAAGTATTTTCCGGACACCGCCATTCGTTTTTCCCAATTTCAGCAGATTTTTAGCATTTGGAATCTGGTTCGTAAGATAAACATGTTCTTTGAAAAGTACAATTACCAATATATTTTTCATGTACTTAGCCACATTCATTCTGAGTAAAGGATTCTTTTCCAATGAATATCATTCTGATAATATCCTCTCGATGCTGATCGCAATCGCCTTACGTTTTTACCAGGGTGTTGAAATTAAAAAAGAATTTGACGCACCTTTCAATAGTGTATTTTGTATTGAGCAAGAAAACATGTTATGCTAATGCATCCAAAAACTGAAAATATCTTACTGATAAAGCTAAGAAATAAATTAAAAAGACATATTTATTATCAACAGTCATAAAAAAACTGAAAGCGCGTAATACTTATTTGAAATAATACGATCTTTTTAAAAAGTCAACACTTCGCTTAGCATCCTCCTCAATTTGGTGCTCCATCTGAACACACACAGCTTCAAGCATCGCATCGTCTGCATCATCAAACTCCTCTTCACTTGCACTGGGAGGGGTATAAGGGAAATCCTCAAACTCCTGATAAGAGACTTTCAAAGTCGACAGATGGTCTCTTATCTGGAGATATGCCAGAACAGTTTTAATGTGTTCATAAGTAATTTCTTCAGGGCACTCGTTTTTCAAGGTGTGAATCTCTGATCCAACTTTCCGTATGGCTTTGTATATGGAGGATTTAACCGATTCAGTCACTCCAAGTGAGGATATTTTTATGGGATAACCTAATTTGAGAAGTCTCAGCAAGTGTGAAAGGATAGTTTCCACGGTCAAGTCTCTTTTTTCGACAATTTCTCTCGGGGTGAAATTAAGGCTGTAGAACTTATACGTCTCCTTTATACTGGTCATATTTAATTTGTTGTCCACGGGGTGTCGTTGTAGAACTTTCCTGATGGTTTGCCTGGTGTTGTTTTCCTTGTGCTCTCGGGAAACCGACAGCAAAGCTGAACCAGATTTGTCGATCTTAGCCTCAGTAAGACCGTTAAGTTCCAGGTCTCTCAGTTCATCCATGGTCTGGGGATTGTGCCTGGCCATTTCCATAGGGACAGAATCGTCCGCAATCATGTAGGGCAAGCACCGGTGTTGTGATGATAGTTTGAAACGTTTAGCCCTAAGAAGTCCGAATAATAAAACACCATCTTCCAATAATTCTTGCGACTTATTTTGTGTTTGGATTGTGTATGGATCTTCAAGAGTGCCCGAGTCTTTGGTAAAAGTTATACGTGACTCAGAGCAATTGTCACAGCATACTTCGTGACGGGGCGCGGTCGTATCATCAAAATAACGAAGAATAAACTCTCTTCTACAGTCCTTCGTCTCCAAAAATTCCCTCATTTTTTTTAATAAAATGTGATTGCGTTCAGGTGCAAGCCCATTTTCAATCATACTCTCACGCATATCAAAGTCTTTTGAAGACACAAACGTTGTACATTGAGCTGGAAGGCCATCTCTACCTGCTCTCCCGACTTCCTGGTAGTAGCTCTCAATACTTCCACTGGTGCCCCAATGAATCACATTTCTAATGTCAGGTTTATTTATTCCCATTCCAAAAGCGATGGTGGCTACTATTACGTTAACCTCATCTCTTAGAAATGTTTGGTGCGCTTCTTTTCTATCACTTAGGGTCATCCCTGCATGATACTTCACACAGGGCATGTATTTTGACAAGAGAGAAGAAAGCTCATTCACATCATTTCTTGTTATACAATAGATTATGGTGGATCCATTGAAATAATAGTTACCATCGCAAAAATGCAAAACATTTCTCATGTCCTTCATGACATCACCAGTCCTTTTCATAAAGGATAAATATAAATTGGGCCGGTCCAAACTGGTGCATGATATTTGTGGATTATTGAGACGTAACACCTCAATAATATCTCTCCTTACCTCTTCCGTGGCTGTTGCTGTCACAGCCAGAAACGGGACTTCCGGAAAGAAGTCCTTTAGTCGATGAAGCTCCCGATAAGTTTCTCGAAAATCGTGGCCCCAAGTGCTGACGCAATGAGCTTCGTCTATGGCAACCAAACTGACGTTCACTTGGCTTCGCAACATTTCTAGCACACGGGAACCACGACTCCCTGCGCAAAACTCCGGCGTGACATACACCACCCTGTACTTATTCTCATAGATGTCACTCAATTTAACCGAAGACTTTCGTGCACTGCCCAACAAACAGGCCGGAATATTTAACACGGATAGTGGCGAAAGTCCATAAAAAATAAGAAGACACGTTTTTTTTTCTTTTTCTTGTTAGCTAAAAATTGATGATGATATAACGCTTTCAAATGTGCTCAGTATATCTAACAGTGTGTCCGGGAAAATGTGGAAGATCTCTTGGATACAGGTAAAACATAAGAAAATATATATGTAATATATAAGTTCCCATAATTCTTTTTCCTAGAAACCGTCCCTACGGAGATATTGCCCTCTAAAGTGCGGCGCTGGAAATTTTCTTTCGCAAATAACTTTTAGAGTACCTACTCAATATAATTTGATGAAAATTTAGTATGATGAACACTACTGGGGACCTGTTGAAGAAGAGACCTTGAAACACATTTAGCTTGTTTAGCTTACCAGGAGTGGACTAGGTTGCACATTTTATTGCTAACATTCTCAACTCTCAACATCCTGTATGATAAAGACTTGAAAAGATAAATTTGGATAGCCTGAACGCTTGAACCTTAGGCTAAAAAAAAGGTACTTCTGTTCGCTTTCGATAAAATGAACCGTTATGAAGAAATTTTGAGACCAGCTGGAGTCAGTACATAGACGACCAAGATTTCTAAGAGGATTATCGAAGAAAATCACGAACGTGTTGCCGTTATCCAGGCAAATAACATCATAAAATATCAAACTTGAGGCAAAATGATAAACTAAGGAAAGCTTTATAACAATTTTTTCTTTGGTTGATGAAGTACAGGTTGATCAGATGAGGATGTCGAGCGGCCATATCCCGGAAACTATTGATCGTAGAAGCTTGCGGCAAAAAAAATATTACTAAAACGGCCAAGAGAAAAACCTGGAAAATATTTTCAAGTTTCTGAAATGGTCGCTAGGGGGCGTAACAACACCAAGTGAAAAAATAGGATTTTTATAGAATTTTTTCCCAATGAAAATAAATCGATGATATCATTTTCATATTAACTGACTATTTACCTACACTCTTCGTCCAAAACTTTTTTTTTATCTATCAAAATAAAGCGTTGTGGGAAGTTCAATTGCTTTTTTAAACAAACGGAGATTTCTTCCGTTTTGCTTGACCGATTTTAACGACCTTGGGCTCATATGAAAGAGCATAATCTGCACTACAAAATGCTTATTTGTTCTTGAACTTGTCAACTGATACGGTAGCATATTTTTTGTTTTTTTTTTTTAATTTTTTGATAGAAAAATGTATCCTTTTTCAAAATATATAGACCATTACATTTGATTTTTTTGGGAAAAACTCAAAATATCTAGCGGCGCCGGCGATGGTCACAAGTGCAAAAAAAATGAGCATTCCTCAGTGCAAATTATGCTGTTTCATATAAGCCCAAGTTCGTCAAAATCGGTCAAGCAAAACGGGAGAAATTTCCTTTTGTTTAAAAAAACAATTGAACTTCACCCACCGCTTTATTTTGATAGATAGAAAAAAACGTTTTAGGAAAAACGTGTAGGTAAATAGTCGGTAAATATGGAAATGATATCATCTATAAATTTTCATTGGACAAAAGTCTACATAAATACTATTTTTCTACTTGGTGTTGGTTGTTACGCCCCCTAGTGACCATTTCAGAAACATGGCCGTTTGGAATTTTTTTTTTCCGCAAGCCTCTACGGTGAATAGTTTCGAGGATATGGCCGATCGCTATCCCTAACTGATCATCCTGTACAATCCGTTTTTCAATGGGTGGTCCAACTTTTACCTGCTTAAATTTCAGAATCGTTAGATAATCGAAAAATAATGTAAATTTGGTCGATAAACTTTGTGCGAAAAATGCTTCGTTACCATTGACTGATATAAAATTTCCGTAACTTTCAAGCGCCGCGAATATTCTCGGAAACTTTCCGGGAATATTGGAAATTTTAGAGAACTTATGGAAATATTGTATCTTTCTACAGTTTTTGCCGAAATCAAACAAATCAGTGGTGAGACTTATTTAGTGTTGCTGTGTAGTGTACTGACTAAAGACTACAGACCAATGAAAATAGTTTTTTTGTAAAATCTTCTATAAATATTTAGACAATTTTTTTTTCAACTTCATCAAAAAATAAACATAGTTGATCAAAATACCCGTTATTGATAAATTTATTGCTCAACCTATAATATATTGAGCATAAAATGAACAAATAACTCTTTGGAATGATAATTATAAGTGAAAACGAACAAAACGCAATATAACTAAATAAAATAGCTCTTTGGAATGATAATTTTAAGTAGAAATGAACAGAACGAAAGTATCGAAGTGGTCTTTGAAAAAAATCTATTCCTGTGAAACCTGGGCTCGTAAATCGGAGAAGTCTTCTTCTATTCACCCAAGCTTGACTCTTGAGTCTGTCGTGCAGAGAATAGTCAGGCAGTCACTGTCTATTCCGCTCAGTTCATCGTTTTGCGATGTAGGTTTACGGTCATGCTCTGGACCTGGCTGCATCAGATGAGTTTTGGCAACAGTCTAATCAGTAATCACACAACTCTATTTTTCCATTTTTAATTATACATGATGTTTCCTGCCCTGTGTATAGTCCTATTCCTCATTTTAATGTAGATGAATGAGTACGTGCTAAAACTCGTCTATGTTTCAGCAGAAGAAGCGTAATTCCAATATTGCAATCGCCAAATCTTTTAGATCAGTTTTGATACACATTCCCTGCCATCAGCTTATACAATCTACTCATCTGATCTTCGCAATCATATAACATTATACTAAAAAGGTTCTTGAAAATATTCTCGAAAGTTCTCGGAAATATTCTCGAAAATTTTCGATTGAAACTTCCAAGAATATTCGTATTCAGGAGAACGTTACCATTTTTTATCGGCGAATATTCTCGGAAAGTTCTCAATGTTCGCGAATATTCGCATGGAAATATTCTCGACTCACATTACTGGCCATTGACTATAAAAAAAATAGACCTAGCTTGTCTTTTCTGGAGGCGATCATACATTAGCTTCAACAAAACAAATATACCTATTTCTTTCTATACCCCCATAGCAGTTTATCCAACAAAGCTCTGCCCCTTAATATTTTGCACCAGCATCATTGCTAAGTGTCAAATTTTAACCACGCCCTTTCACTCTCCATATTTATCAACAGTTAAAACATGATAGAATCATGATAAAATCAACTCAATATGTATTTTTTATTCTGGCACGATTTTCTCAAAAATTACTTATCATCTCCTTCAAAAATGCCTCGAAAATCTGTCAACAAGATCAGGTCTCTTGTACATGGGATCTGCCAGTCGCTTTTACTACGTATCGATCTCAAGATCAACCGTATAAAGATTCATTCATGTTTTCTCGTCTATGTTCGTATTGGTTGGGTCTTGACAAAGCTTATGCGGTGTTGCTTTCATATTGTCTTTGTGTTATATGCCTTGTTTTTGTGTGATTTTTACACTATTTGTGATTTGACGATATTATTTGTACAACATTGGTCCATAAAAAATTTGAAAATTCCAAGCCGTTTCGGAAATATCCGATAAAAACCGAAATATTGCGATTTCGTTTTTATTTATTTTTTAGCTATTTTGAAAAAAACTGAAAACACTTTTTCGTTGGCACTTTTTAAGCTCTACAAATTAACGTTAACAGATTTTCATTACAACGTTTCGATTCCATGGAACCACAATCAACTTTGTTTTTTTTTATGGGACGGAAAAAAAGTACACCCAGTATTAGATTGCGCTTTTCATTGCAAATTGAACGATTCACGACACATGCAATATGGTTACTTATGTTTTTATCCAGAAAAATGGCCTTTTAATAAATTTCTAGTATTTTATTGTGGTAGGCCATGACAAAATGACAACCAGTCAATTTCAGTGAACCATTAGTGTTATTCGTATTTGTTATCAGTCGATCATAAGTTTATTTTTTGAGTTATTGTTCTACAATCGAGGAAGGTAATTTTACAAACTAACTACAAATTCAGAATATGTCAAGGGTTAAAACCGGGTGACGATGAACGACGTAGACATTTTTGTGAGTGGTATACCTGGATCCTGGATGTGTGATGAGAATGTTAATTTTTCATATAAAATGTTTTGGTCTGATGAAAGTATGATGACTAATAACGGTATTTTCAACAGGTGCTATAAATACCCACTATTGGTCGCAACAAAATCCACGTGTTAATAGACTATCCAGACATCAAGTTCGCTTCGGATTTAATATTTGGTGTGGGAGAAGTTCGCCAATATTTAGCTGAACGGTTTGATGGAAAATACATTGGGACTTACAGTGAAACACCTTGGCCTCCAAGGTCCCCGGACCCAACTCACTTGGACTTTTCCTGTGGGGCTACATAAAAAATGAGGTATTCAAGAAATGTTTTGACAACGAGGAACAATTACGTCAATCAGTACGAGCAGCGTTCGATAAAATTACTCCTTGTAATGTTAAGTCGTGTTTTGGAGTCTACCGGCGAACTTATGCCTAGAAAATGGAGGTCATTTATTCGAACATTTGTTATAGAATTTGTTTTTCATCAACATTTTCTTTTGCCTTTCACCGTTCGGATATCATGGCCCACTACAATAAAATACTAGAAATTTATTAAAAAGCCATTTTTCTGGATAAAAACATAAGTAATTATATTGTGTCGTACATCGTTGAATTCGCAATGAAAAGCGCAATCTAATACTGGGTGTACTTTTTTTCCGTCCCATAAGAAAAAACAAAGTTGATGGTGGTTGAAGAGCTTAAAAAGTGACAATGAAAAATTGTTTTCGGTTTTTTCATATCTTTCAAAATAGCTTACAAAAAAAATAAAAACGAAATCGCAATATTTCGGTTTTAATCGGATATTTCCGAAACGGCTTGGAATTTTCAAATTTGTAAAACGGGATAAAAGCCAATTTCAGCCCTACCTCAGTGTCGCAGTTTGCAACATATATTTTTTGTTCTTGGGTTGGTAGAAAAAAAATTTGGTTTTGTTAGGTTTTGATGTCAAATAATTTTGTGTTATTTTGAAGCGATAGCGACATGTTCTGTTTAGAATACGTGATAGTGACATCAATTGACAAAAAAGGAAAAAAGATCCCCTCAATTTTATAATTTTTCATCTCTATTTCTTTATTGTAAAACTTTGTATTACATTGTGTCGTGATTCAGTTGAAAATAGAAGAGAATCATTAAAAAAGTGAGTTTTGTTGTGAAGACGAAACTAAGCTTAATTTGACGCAGCCCTCCCGATTTAAAACGGTTAATTCAAGCCGTTACATGGTCCTTCGAGCCGGATCCCCCATCAGACAGTGCTGAAGTACTCCCCAGAAAATCACTCATTATGGTATATGAGCCCCAGAGCCCCATTGACATAGCGTTGCCCAGGAGATTTAAATTGTCAAGTGATAGTACCTAACGTCAGTGTCAAGTCAAGAGTTGAAAGGAAGATTCAAGAGTCGTATTATTAGTCCAATCCGCTGCCATTTCCAGTAATTGGTAATGGTTCGTACTTTATTTTTGACGTAAATATTGGTTCATTATAATGGCAAAAATCCAGACCTTACACAAAAAACGGAAGTCAGTTTATTCTGTTGTCACCAGGATTGAAAGTTGGATTAAAAGGTACAGTTTCTGATGTTTCTGATCCCTTCGAATTTGTAACTCGTGAAGAAGTTTTATCCAAGGTCTTCATCAATCATGATGAGATTCAGACTGCCATTGCGAGGAGATTCATGCGGATGAAATTCAAGATAGAGATGTGTTTGAATCTAAATATTTTACTGTTTTTTCTACTCTTAAAAGTAGAGTTCAAACATTAACACCAACTAGTCCTCAGTCGGTAGAACCTATTCAACCTGTCATTGTGCTATCAAATTCGAATTCTCCCAATGTAAGACTGCCCCAACTTGAAATTCGAAAATTCACTGGTGATGTCAAGGAATGGAATTCATTTTATCAAATTTTCAGTACTCTTACTACTAATTCAAATTTGAGTGACATCCAAAAACTGATTTATTTAAAATCTTATTTGATTGGTGAACCTTCGAAACTAATTGATAACTTAACGTTAATCCCAGAAAATTTCCCTATTGCCATTTATACATTAAAACAGAGATATGAAAATTCTCTTCAAGCAATTTTTGGTCCTATTAGAAAAATAGTTGATGTCGCTCCAAACCCTCAAAGTCTGCGGGAGTTCATTACTCTTATTAGTCAAAATATTGAGGCATTAAAAAATTTGTCAGTGCCAGTTCAAGAATGGGATCTAATATGAATATTCATGTTTCTACAGAAATTGGATCCTGGGACAAGAAAAGGGTATGAGTTGGAAAAGTCAACTAAATATAAGGGTGCTTCAGATGGTCATCAAACAATTAAAGAATTCCTGGATTTTCTGGAGAACCGATGTGTGGCGTTAGAAAATCTAGCAGCTGCAGATCATTCATCAACCAGCATATTACATGGATCTAAATCTAAACATTAACTCATTACACACAGGTAACGACTCAATCTAATAATGAAACTAGGCATACCCCTTCTCATTCGTTTTCACCCAGTGGTCAGAAAGATTTTAAAAAATGTATTTACTTTTCCCTATCAGGTCATAAAATTTATGCTTGTGTCCAGTTCAAAAACCTTTCCCATAATGATAAATCCACTTCTGTGAAAAATAAAAAGTTATGTTTCAATTGTTTTGGACAAACTCATAAGACTCCTCAGTGTAAATCGCATCGTTGTTCAATGTGTTCTCAAAGACATAACACCTTTTTACATATCGACAGAAGTCATACCAACTCAAATGGTTTTCCTCAGTCAAGCATAGGTCAGACTACTCAAAGCAGCTCTCAACTTGGGATTCTTGAAAACCAAAGACCACCTGTACAAAACTTTTCTCAGCCTACTTACTACTACTACTCAAGAGATCTCCCAGGAGCAACCCCAATCCCGAGTCTCACTTTCTTTGCTCACTCAAGGAGATGAAGTTCTATTAGCTACAGCTTTAGTTATTGTTTATACTAATAATAAGCAGCTCCTCAAAGTAAAAGCTGTACTTGATTCAGGCAGTACTACTTCCTTAATCACTGAAACATTAGTTGAAAAACTTAGATTAGTGCGCGAAACGGAAAATATCTCCATTGGTGGTGTAAACGCAACCACTACTCATTCATCTAAAATTCTCCCTCTTGTCATTGATTCAAGCATAAGCAAATTCTCCGTAAGTACACAATTCCTGGTACTTCCAAATATAACCCAAAAATTACCCCACTTCACTTTAAATAAGAGTGTTCTCCAGCCCCCAGCTGGTATTCAGTTAGCTGGCCCAACATTTTCAACCCCTTCAGATATCGACATGCTATTGGGGGCAGATATTTATTATAGTTTACTGTCAGGTGAAATCATTAAGCATCACAAATATTCTCTCACATTTGTAGGTACTCAATTAGGTTTTATAATTGGATGAACAGTTCCCTCTCAATTGCTTTCATGAAACGTTGATTCGTCTCATAAAAACTCAATGTGCCATTTAATTCATGAATCAAGGCCCGATGTCAGGGATTTGATTGAAAAATTTTGATCGATAGATCTTATGAAAAAGGCATTTTGTCTCCAGAGGAAGAAATTATTGAGGACATATGTATTTCAAAGCACAACCACAATTCTTGATAATGGATCATTTCAAGTGGACCTTCCATTGAAAAGTGATAAAGAATACACAAAACTAGGTTGTTCGTTTTATGCAGCAGATAAAAAATTCTTTAATCTTGAGAAAAGATTTATTAGAGATAGTTCCCTTTTTGAGAGATATAAATTATTCATAGCTGAGTACATTTCTTTAGGCCATGCTCAAATTATTCCATTGACTCTCCAAAATGAGCCCCATAAGATTAAATTCTTTTTACCCCATCATTGTGTTCTAAGGGAAGAGAGCATCTCTACCAAATTGCGTGTGGTATTTGACGCGAGCATGAAATCATCAACAGGTGTCTCTCTGAATGATATATTATACAAAGGCTATACCCAGATCAACCCGATCTGTTTGATATTTTATGCAGGTTTTGTTCATTCAAATTTGGTTTGACTTGTGACATTCAGAAGATGATGGACAAGTAAAAATTAATCCCAATCACACATCTCTTCAAAATATTTTGTGGAGAAATAATCCCTCTGAACCTCTCCAATGTCTTGAACCTTCGACCATATACGCTTGCTTTAGACACGGTATCTCATTCATAAAATGCATGTTAACATGTTGCCAAGACCATGGGCCGCTCAGCGGTGAGTGCGGCTAGTGGGGTCTCTCCGAAAGTGAGTAGGGAACGTAGTCGCGATACAGCGTCAATCGGTATTCAGTGGCGTCTCCGATTTTCATTTATTTATTATTTATGAAAAAAGTACAATCCTTAGAATGTATGCTTTTAAAGTTTGTGCGATGTTTTGTTATCTTATACCCAAGTATACAAGTTTTTGAAATATTTGAGTTTTTATTTCAAAAATGACGTTTAGTAGGCTTCAATTTGAATGTGAATTTTACCTATAAGAAAACCTTTATTATTTAATTTGTTGAATGGATTCCTTGTTGAAAGGGACCCACTACAAAAGATTGTTTTACAATATTTTGAGAACTATTAATACAGGATGATCAAATAATAAGACCAAAAATGAAATCGAGAAAACTGCCAAAAATCATTTTTTTCAAATGAAAACACGGAAATTTTATAGTATAGTATAGTAAATGAAGGTGAGTTTGTATAAGATTGTCCTGCTTTTCAAAAAATTCTCTTTTTTTTTAAATTTTGAAATGGACGACCAGCTAACTCTTATTTCCAATGCTTCATAAGATGAAATTATAAAATTTGGTGGTTTCCATTTGAAAAAAATGATGTTTGGCATTTTCTTTGATTTAATTTTTTGACCACCCTGTATCAACAGTTATCAAAATATCACAAAAAATCTTCCATAGTAGGTGCCTTTCAACAAGGAATCCAATATTGAAGGCTTTCTCATAGGTTAGATTCACATTCAAATTGGTGCCTACAAACGTTATTTTTGACATAAAAACTCAAATATTTCAAAAGCTCGTATACTAAGGTAAAGGACATATGACGCATCAAATCTTTCGAAAATTTCAAGTAGAATCCAAATATGTAATAATATATAGGGTGTTCCATTTGAAACAAGGGAGCTGACACCCGCACAGGATAGCTATTATTCCATTTGAAAATCTCAAAATACAAATTTTCAGAATTCCAATCACTTTATTTAACAAGATATTGTGATGGACGGTCACCGTGAGACACCCTTTATAGAAAAAAAACTTCTTACTCATCCAGAATAGTTCTCCAGAAAACAAAAAGATTTGAGAGAAGTTATTGAAACTACATATGTATCAAGAAAAAGGATTTTGCAAAAAATATCCAAATTGGACGAAAGATCACCATTGCAAACAATACAGGGTGCGTCTAAAATAAGTGCTAATTTTATCATGGTGGATCAAATAGAGATCAAAAATCGAAATTATTACCATCTTGACGATACGCTGCGGACATAATATTATATTATGTTCCTCTACAAAACGTGATTATTCTATTAAAGTCTACTCAGCATGTCAAAATGAACTCTTATTTCAGACTCACATTGTAAAATGTAGAGAATATGATGACGTATGATATCACAACAATAATTGAATACCACAATTATGAAGGTATTTTTTAAATTTTCCATTATTTTTTGAAAATTATCAATATGAAATAGTTGAAATAAGTCAACAACTTCAAACTGTATTGCTTGATGAAAATTTATCTAAATCAGCTTGACGGGCCTTTAAACCCATTATTGAGAAACTCATAATACGATGGAAGGCTTTAGTTTAATCTCGAATTTGAAAGTACCCACGGCACTGGCATGAAAAATTTGACTCACCTCCGGAAACATAATTCGGGGTTAGGTTTCTCCGATTTTCCACACACAAGACACTCTCCACCCATATCGGTCACAACAGAGTACTCACTTGCGAAAAAGACAGCTAAACACTCAAAAATCAGTTGAAAACTCAAAAAAACGACACTAAGTCCAACCATAAGTTGTGAACGAAGCTTTTATGGCGCCTATCGCTATCTCTCTCTTTCGTTGACAATCGTAGAAAATGCGTACAAACAAGTGGATTTATGAACGGATAGAAAAATGTTAGGGATTTGGCTGCAGCGTTGCCAAGTCATGACCCTCAATTTGCTCGACTTAAGATTAGGAAAAATCAAGGTTTGTGTATAAAATTTCCCTTGCTTACATCAAATTTCTTCATCGATTTATATTTTGAGTTGCTGAAAACTGAAAGACAGTAATTGCATTTGAAAGTTTACCTTTGCAATTACTTAAAACATTAGGACGTGGCAACCATACTGCGGCCTTCGTGATGGTCAGACTACAGTCGACCAGAACCGTTTTCTTGGTAGGACATGTTTGCAATAGATAAAAATATAAACAAGCGTGTCTAGAGCAAGCGTATATGGTCAAAGTCTTGAACTCACAGTCACTTACGGAACTAATTGTGCCCCTTATTTAGCAACCAGAGTCCTTAATCAGTTAGCTCATTCCAATATCGATACGTTGTTGCCTCTAGCTTCAAATGCGTTGCTTCATCAAACTTATGTAGATGATATCCTTGGTGGAGCGGACACTTACGATGAATTGAAGGTTTATCACGTTAAATTCCCTCTTGAATGCAGCAAACATTTTTTTGCATAAATGGAATTCGAACTCTCAAACTTTCTTGCATACTATACTCAATGAACCTTTTCAGCTAAGTTATGAAATCAGGCATGACGGAGTTCTAAGTAAAGTTCTAGGTATGTTATGGAACTCTGATTCAGATCATTTTGCGATAACCCTGCCCAAACAGTCAAATAAGACTGCTTACACCAAAAGAGAAATTCTGTCATTGATCGCTCAAATGTTTAACCCGCTTGGTTTAATTGGTCCCATTATTGTGGTTGCAAAATTGTTTATGCATGAAATTTGGAAACAATGAGTGGATTGGGAGGATGTTTTGGACAAAGATATGTTGAGCAGTTGAAATAATTTCTTTCAAGACATTCCTGTACTTTCTAATATAAAAATAGCCCGGTCTTTAATATGTCACAGTATAGTTCAGAGGGTTAAGATACACGGCTTTTCTGATGCAAGCCTTAGGGCATATGGATGTTGTGTATATATTAGAGTTCTCTATGCAGATAGTAGTGTTTCATGCAATCTGATAGCTTCAAAAAGTCGCGTTGCACCATTGAAAACCACGACGTTGCCTCGATTGGAGCTGTGTTACTTTCTTAGCTGACTGACAAACTTCTCCATATTTATGAAAAAAGATTCAATGTATATAGTGTGAATCTTTGGAGAGATTCAATGATAACTTTGGCGTGGCTAAAATCTCACCCTTCTCGTTGGTCGATCTTTGTGTCCAACAGAGTTTCAGAGATACAAAACCTCACTAAAAACGCGTCATGGCCATATATCAAGTCCGAAGAAAATCCTGCTGATTATTTATCACGTGGACTCCAACCTCGAAGTATAATTGATAATTCTCTCTGGTTTCATGGACCTGATTTTTTACGCAACGTTGAATTTGACTTATTGTATAAACATCCTGATCATCATAATATCACTCCACCCGAAGAAAAAAAATCCAAACGCGTCTTGTTTTCAAAAGAGAAAGAAGATTTCAGGTATTCCACTTTTATAAAATTCTCATCGTTGCAAAAATTACAAAATGTAGGTAATTGCTCTGTGTCTGAGATATTTGAATAATATTAATCCCAAGTAAGAAAAACAAAATGGTGTCTTGACTTCTGAAGAAAGGAGACGATCCTTAAAATTAATAATTGTCAAAGTAGTTCAGCAAAGGAATTTCGCTAATGAATTAATTGAATTGAAGAAAAAAAGACCTATTTCAACTAAATATATCTTGCCCTTGAATCCATTCATCGATTCTCAAGATCTTCTAAGAGTTGGTGGTCGGTTATCTTACTCTGATTCACCTTTTGAACAAAGACATCCCCTCTTGTTACCATCAAAGAATGAAATTGTTCATCTAATGCTCATTCATGAACATGTACGATTAGGTCATGCTGGACCACAACCTACTTTATCCAATTTTCGGCTTCGTTTTTGGTCTCTTGATGGTTTACGAGAAATAAAAAGTGTTAGGTATAAAGAAATGTTTCATTTATTTTAGACAAAATCCTCAACCTTGCCAACAATTAATGTCAGCTCTTCCTTCAGTGAGAATTAAACCCTCTAGACCCTTTACCAATACTGGCGTGGATTTTGGAGGTCCGTTTTTTATTAAATCTTCCAATTTAAGAAAAGCACCTATTTTAAAATCTTATATTTTTTTTGTTTTTATTTGCATGGTCACTAAGGCAATTCACATAGAATTGGTAACTGATCTTTCAACAGATGCTTTTCTATTGTGCTTTGAAAGATTTATTGCAAGGCGAGGTGCCTGTTCAGGAAATAATATAAATTTTCAAGTTTTCCTTCATATTTTCGGAACGCTGCAAACCTGTCAAAATTCGATGACCAGTTGTCAGATTTGGAAGAAGTCGATGAGAAAAAAAGGATGGTTGCTAGGAAAAAAAAATATAATGATATATAATTTTGTAAATTTGTATGAGCAATACAGCCTCTCTTAAAACCCAGCGGTGTTTCACTAAAAAAAAATTAAATCTAAAGGTTTGATGTCCGGCCAGCGACATTAAATTAAAGAAGCTGACGGCAAGCATACAAAGTTTGGTCCTTCGAGCCGGATAGAAGAATCGGAGTATACAAAGGAAACACCGCCGAATGCAGATACAAGGTTGAATTAGCAGCCCGATATCATACCCTATACTCGAAGTCACGTACTTATCACGTCCACGTCCATAACGCACTGGAAAGATTCTCGTTTCAGAAGCTGTCTTGATCGGAGGTAAAGGTAAAGCAAACCTTTTCTTATTTTCATTTTTTTTTTCGCATATCATTTTGATATCATTTCACGTACCTTCCACTTGTGTTAATCTCGATATTTTTATACACGTTATAGTTTTGTTTTTCTTGAATATTATCGATACATTTTAATCGCTATAAAACACTATTTGGGTTGTATAATATAATCAAAACACCCAAATATCTCGTACTCGCACATTTTGGTTAGGTATTTTGACAATTTACAAAAGTCAATATGACAGAACGATCAAATGAGGATAAAAGGTTAATAGCTCGTCGCGGTCAAATTAAAGCCGAACTCACACGGTTTCAAACTTATTTAGATAAGTATACTGCCGGAAAATACTCGCTCATAGAAATCGAAACTCGTTACGAAGCCACGAAAGATATTTTGTCAGAATTTAAAACTATACAGGGTGAGCTCGAGGATCTCATGCTGGCCGCAGGTATCTTAAATCAAGATCAAGCAAGCGCGGATCGCGAAGATTTTCAAAAAAAATATTTCAACGCTATTTCAACTGCCAAAGATCTTATTTCCCATCTTTCACCACCAGCAAATTCCAATACTCAAATGTTTACTCGTGTTGGGGTACCGCCTTTACAAATGAATGCAAAATTACAACCCATAAAAATTCCCGAATTTTCAGGCCAATATTCTGAATGGCAAAGATTTAGAGACACACTTACAGCTTTGGTTCACAATAACAATTCACTGCAAAATATTGAAACATTCTATCATCTTCAATCTGGTTTGAAAGATGAGGCCGCTCAAGTCATAGCATCGTTACCCCTCTCGGACGTTAATTACGTCACCGCTTTTAAATTAATAACAGAGAGAGATTCGATAACCAAAAGGCTATAATTAACGCTCATTTCAAAGAAATATTCGATTTACCAAACGTACATAAAGAATCGAACTTCATATTACGCAATTTTCTCGATACATTTTTGAAAAATATACGTGCTTTGGAGAGCTTAGGCGAACCAATTGATAGTTCTAGTACTATTTTAATATATCTCCTAAACTCGAAGCTGGATTTTCCTATAAAACGCGAGTGGGAACAGTTCAGTAGAGATATCGCCAAACCCAAAATAGATGATTTTTCTAAATTCCTATCGCAAAGATGTCAGGTCTTAGAGGCTTTACATACAAAATCTACCCCAAGCCTAAGTTATCGTCAAAAACAAAGCTTTCAGTCGTTTGAACTATCAAGTCCTAATTGTCCTTCCTGTAACAATAAACATTTCATTTATTCATGTCCAAAATTTAAATCGTTTTCAGTTGCATCTCGTTTTGAGGAAGTAAAACGATTATCACTTTGCACAAATTACTTGCGAAAAGGACATAGAAATTCGGAGTGTAAGTCAACAGGTTGTAGGATTTGCAATGGGAGACATTCCACCCTTTTACATCAACCAGGAGCGTCTTTTTCAAAAAATGTAACACCGAATAAGGTTGGTTTTCAATCAAAATCCAATCCTCAAAGTCACGTTAATATCTCGCTAACTAATGAAGGTAATAATTCAATGAATCACGATAATACGATTAATGCTCTCGAAAATACCCAAAATGATTCCAACCCTAACCCAAATGAAATTCAAAACTGCACAGAGTTGTCACATCATTCTATGAAAAACTCAGAACTTTTTGTTCTGTTATCTACTGCGCTCATTCACGTTTTTGATGTGAACAATGTTCCATTTCCGTGCCGTGTCTACTCGATAGTGGCTCACAGTCCAATTTTATTACTCGAGACATGGCCAGACGACTAAATTTAAAATCACGAAGAATAAATATTCCTGCTTCCGGAATAAATCAAATCAAGACAACAATAAATGAGCAAGTTGACATCATGTTTTCGTCCATTCATAGTTCATACAAGTCAAATATTTCTTGTTTAGTTATTGACAAAATTAGCGATCTTACTCCACAAAGATCTTTCGATATAGCAGACTTAAATATACCCCATCTTCCCCTCGCTGATCCCGATTTTAACGTCGCCTCAAGCATAGATATGCTTATGGGTTCTTCGATATTTTACAATTTACTTTCTGAAGGTCAGAAGGTCGTATCAAACTAGGCAACAACCTGTATTACAAAACAGCGTTCTCGGCTGGATAGTAGCGGGTAACATACCTATAAACCAACGACTGTCAAAATGTTTCTTCGTGAATTCACATTCAAATGATGATGATCATAATTTGACTGCTCAAATAGAAAAATTTTGGAAAATCGAGGAAGTTCCCAAGAACCCAGAAAAATCATGGACAACAGAAGAACTCGAATGCGAACAACATTTCTTGAATACTTTTTCTAGAACTGAGCAGGGTAGGTTCATTCTGAAATTACCATTAAAGGGTAATTTTTCAAAACTTGGTGACTCCGTAAAACGCGCATTAAACCGATTGTACTCGATAGAACAAAAACTGTCCAAGAATAGGGATTTAAAAGTTCATTATAATGAATTTATGCACGAATATGAAAATCTTGGTCATATGACACAAATTTCACGAGATCAAAAATCTTTAAACCCCATATATTATTTACCTCATCACAGTGTCATTAAACTAGATAGCGTTACAACAAAAGTCAGAGTTGTATTTGATGCTAGCGCCAAAATTTCTTCAAATTTATCATTTAATGATGTTTTAATGGATGGTCCGACATTACAGAACGATCTTTTTTCTATTTTATTGAGATTTCGAAAACACAATGTAGTTTTTATTGGCGACTTGACAAAAATGTATCGTCAAATATTAATACATCCTGAACATCAGAACTTGCAAAGAATACTTTGGCGAGACAATCCTCAGGATGAAGTGAAATATTATAACTTGCAAACGTTAACTTATGGTGAAAAACCAGCTTCATTTCTAGCCACACGATGTCTTAAACAAATCGCCATAGAAAATATTGATAAATACCCCACTGAATGTGATGTAATCAATAAAGATATGTACATGGATGATATCTTAACAGGTGCGTCGGATAGTGCTGTGCTATCCAAAATACGTGAAAATTTGACTAGTCTTTTGCTAGAATATGGGTTTGAAATAAAGAAATTTCAATCCAATGATATCGCTTTTCTAAATAAAATATCATCTGATTTGGATACGCAATATATGATCACGGATGACTCATCTACCAAAACTTTAGGTGTATGTTGGATTCCTTCCTTAGACTTATTTCGATATAAAGGTCAAGAGATAAATTTTGATCCTAGTAACGCCACCAAACGATCAATACTTTCCTTTATCGCTAAAATATTCGATCCACTTTGTCTTTTAGGTCCTATTTTAGTTCGAGCTAAGCTTATCATGCAAAATTTGTGGCAACTTCAATTACAGTGGGATGAGCCCATTCCTGCGACAATCTACGCGCAATGGGTTGATTTTCAAAAGGATCTATCAGAAATTCAATCTTTACAAATACGTAGACCTATATTAGTAACTAACCCTCGTAATGTACAAATTCATGCTTTTTCAGATTCTAGTAAAAAATCTTATGGATGCGCAATATATTTACGCTCTATAGATGATCAAGGTCACATCGAATGTCATTTACTTTGTGCGAAATCCCGTGTTGCACCCTTAAAATCTATTTCTCTTCCTCGTTTAGAGCTCTGTGGAGCCCTATTGATGTCTCGACTATTATCTAAATGTAAATCAATTCTAGAACTGTTCATTGATGACGTGTTTCTTTGAACAGATTCTACCATAGTTTTATCGTGGATAGCAGGTCAGCCTCGAATGTGGAAAACCTTTGTTAGTAACCGGGTGTCGGAAATTCAATCACTAACATTGGTTAAAGATTGGAATCACATAGCTTCTTCTCTTAACCCCGCAGGTATTATTTCTCGTGGTTGTTCTCTACATGATTTAAAGTATTCAAATCTGTGGTGGAACGGGCCTGACTTTCTTCAAACATCTTTTGAGCATTGGCCAACTGATTGTAATATTTCTAATTTTACGAAAAATGTCGATAGAGTTCCCGAATTTAAATCTCAAACATTTCTCAATTTCGACAATGAAACACATGACATATTTTGAAAATATTCGGATTATAACAAATTAATTCGTGTGTTTGGTTTTTGCTTAAGATTCATTAATAATTTGAAATTGAGTAAAGAAAATAGAGTGTACTCTAAAGTTTTATCTCCTTCGGAAATAGATATAAGCATAGAGTCGCTTTCCAGAATAGTACAACGAACCGCATTTTCCGCTGATTTAAAATCACTTCAAAAATCTGGTTTTGTTAGTTCCAAAAGTAAATTGAAATCTTTATCACCTATTCTTGAGAATGGTTTGATTCGAGTCGGCGGTAGACTCGAAAATGCGAATGTTTCTTACAACTCAAAACACCCAATCATTATCCCTCAATCACACCCATTCACACGTTTGATTATTAAAAACGAACATGAACGCAGTTTACATGCTGGTACACAAACTACTCTTTCCTTTGTAAGACAAAAATTTTGGCCTTTGAGTGGTAAAAATTCTGTTAAAAATTACATACGAAAGTGTATATTGTGTTTCAAGTCAAAACCCAAAACTTCAATTGCTAAAATGGGTCAATTACCGGCTTCACGAGTAATTCCTAATTTCCCATTTTTCTCTTCTTCAGTTGATTTTGCTGGGCCATATGACTTGAAAGATGAAAAATTGAAAAATCGCAAAATTATAAAGGCATACATTTCCGTATTTGTCTGTATGTCTACGAAAGCTGTACACCTCGAACTTATTTCTGATCTGACTAGCGATGGTTTTTTGAATGTGCTTAAAAGATTCGTTTCTATAGGCGAGGTTTATGTAAAGATTTATATTGCGATAATGCTATAAACTTTGTAGGCGCAAATAACGAGCTGTTAACTATCCAGAATTTGACAAATTCGGTAAACGTGAATAACTATTTTACTAATAATCAAATTAAATTTCATTTTATACCACCTCGGTCCCCCAATTTTGGTGGACTTTGGGAGGCTGCAGTGAAGTCTACGAAACATCATTTGAGGCGCGTTTTGAATCAAAGACATTTAACGTATGAAGAATTTTATTCCATTTTAACACAAGTGGAAGCGGTTCTCAATTCTCGTCCTATCACTCCTTTATCCAATGATCCCTCCGATCTCGAAGCCCTGACTCCGGGACATTTCCTCATTGGACGAGTAATGACTGCAGTTCCACAAAGGAATTTGATTGACTTGAAAGTCAATTATGTGAAGAGATATAACCTGACTCAACAAATAGTCCAGCATTTTTGGTCAAGGTGGATGAAGGAATATCTTCATTTATTGCAACAACGTACAAAATGGCAATCTGGAAATCCACAACTTGCTGTTGGAACTATGGTTCTGATAAAGGAGGACAACTCACCACCCCTCTGTTGTCCACTGGGCAGGATCGTCGAGACACACCCTGGTTCGGATTCGATAGTGCGTGTCGTAAGTGTGTTAACGAAAGTTGGACTTTTTAAACGTGACGTTAAAAAGATATGTGTTCTCCCGATAAATGAAGACTCTTGAATGACTGTATAACCAGATAGTGACTGTTTCAAGTTTTTGGTTTCAATTTTTGTCTAAGACATTTGGATAGTATTATGTTGAAAGCCGAATCTTTCAAGGGCGGCGGAATGTTCAGAAAATAATATAAATTTTCAAGTTTTCCTTCATATTTTCGGAACGCTGCATAGAAGAAAATCAGTAAAAAAGTGAGTTTTGTTGTGAAGACGAATCTAAGCTTAATTTGACGCAGCCCCCCCGATTTAAAACGGTTAATTCAAGCCGTAAAATCATATTACTTAAAATTTGATGTTGAATCCGAAAATAAAATAATAAATAGGGGTTTCTATTCGAAAAAATGAAGTTGATGGTCGTAACTTATTCTTGGTCCACCCTGTAGTTTATTTTTCATTTTTATCGTTTTTCTAAAATTTTTGAAACTATCGAATTTTAAAAAGTTAGAATGAAGCCATCAAATACACGATGGGGCAAGAAAAACCTTCCACTCAGGATTTCTTGGGTGTTCGGTGATCAATCAAAACTCGCTTAGACAAGTCAATAATATATATTTTTTTTTTTGAAACTTTTCTTTTGTTGTTTTCACTTCCATTCAGGGGTTGACAGGTACCCCCAGAATTTTAAATGGATGAGGTCGTTTGATAGGTACTTTTGTCAAGATTATCCCCGAAGTTTCAAGTTTTGCTACTATTGATTATACTGTCTGTTCATGGCTTTCCTGCGGTTACGTCATACTTTTCCGTCTCTCTCTTACACATTGAAAAAAAAACACGTTCGTCTGGACGATGGTCTTCAATCAATCTGAAAAATGTCACATGTGGAGCGATCAATCCACGACATACTGCCAAACGTCAAATACTGTGACGTGACCGCAGAAAAGCATTGAAAAAGCTGTAATTTTCCATTATCAATTTATCTTTGGGGAGAGCCTGTCACATTTATTTGGAGTTGTTTGTGCCCCACCTTGAAGAATTCAACTCCCCAATTTTTTTTTTGTTTGTAAACTGTCAAGTCTTTTCCACTTCTCTGTGTTCTGTGTCTTTTATATAATTTTCCACTGAAACAAATGCACCCTTTTATACACTACCTATTCCATAGGCAAATTGCATTTTGTTAAAAGATAATTCTTATCCATTCAAGAGCTTATATTTATGTATATTTGGAGCTTGGAGGTACCTAATTTACTTTGCTGTGAGAATAACATCTTTTTTTAGCAAATTGATATACAAGTTACACTCAATTGTATATTATAATATGAATAGTGACAAATTCACTGAAAATTTGAAAAATCACATTTTTATCTTATTTAAAATATAAAAGCAAAGCGAGAAAAAAATATTCAAGAAAGAATCAATTCTACATTCCTCCGCCATTCTTCAGAATTTTATTCTGCTATCTGTAATTCTCTGCACCTGACTTCCTTCAATATGACAACTCAAAATTAGATATTCAGCAAACCGACCATTTTTGACCCCTTCGCATAATAATCTACTCATCAGTTGATATTAAAAAAAATGAATTTCAATCCATTTTTAAGCCACTTCTCAGCAACCGCATTTTTTTTATCATGTTTCAACATTGCAAAACTCCTGTTTCAAACCCGTTTTCCTGCCAGTCTTATTATGATTTCTTTTTTCATCCCTCATAACCTAAAAGTGATTTCCTTCTATGATACCCAACAAGTAAGTAAACATTTGTATTTTCAGATAAATCATTTTAATCCTCCATAACAACTCCTATAATTATTATCTATATACAGGGTGTCCGGGAAAATGTGGGAGATCTCTCGGATTCAGATGAAACATTGAAAAATAAGATGACAAGTTCCCAAAAACTTTTTTCTGGAGACCCTCTCTACGGAGTTACGGGCCCCGAAAGGACGCCACTGGAAATCATTTTTTCTTGAATAACTTTTCAACCACTTAATATAATTTGATGAAAATTTAATATGATAGACAGTAAACATTACCTCTTAAAAAACTGCCCTTAAAACATGATTAGCTTGTTTAGTTTACCAGGGGCGGACTAGGTTGTACATTTTATTGCTTAAATTTTCAACACCCTGTATGATAAAGACTTGAAAAAAAGAAATTTAGATAGCCTGAACCTTGGTCTACAAAAAAGGTACTCTTGTTCATTATCGATAAAATGAACCGTTTTCGAGAAAAAGACATATTTTTATTGAAAAAACCATCGGAAATAGCCATAATACGCTGTTTTTTATGCATTTAAAAAAAAAAATTTGAACTCATATTTTTCTCGAAATGTTTATGAGAATAACTCTCAAAAAAACAATGTCAAATTCGAAAAAACATGGGTTCAATTTTTTTAAAATAATTTTGTCAATGGCACCACTTTGTTATGGCTTTTTTCGAGGTTTTTTCAATAGAAATATGTTTTTTTCTCGAAAACGGTTCATTTTATCGATAATGAACACGAGTACCTTTTTTGTAGCCTAAGGTTCAGCTATCCAAATTCATTTTTTTCAAGTCTTTATCATACAGGATGTTGAAAATTTAAGCAATAAAATGTACAACCTAGTCCGCCCCTGGTAAACTAAACAAGCTAATCATGTTTTAAGGGCAGTATTTTAAGAGGTAATGTTTACTGTTTATCATATTAAATTTTCATCAAATTATATCAAGTGGTTGAAAAGTTATTCCAGAAAAATTGATTTCCAGTGGCGTCCTTTCGGGGCCCGTATCTCCGTAGAGGGCCTCTGGGAAAAAAGTTCACGTTAGGGCGATCTAAAGTCTTGGCGATTTTAAATCTTGCAGCGCTGCTGCACGATCTCTGTTCTAGATTCAAATAATCGATAACAGCTGATGAGTGATGACCGTACCTGCCTATTGGTTGCTTTCCAAATTCGGCCTAGGAATATACCCGCCTATCGACCAATCCTGAAATTTTATATCGAGACAAGCGCATTGATATGTGAGTACACATGAGCATACTTATGAGAAATTAATATTTCTTCCGATTTGGCTTCACCTTGGAAGGACTACGGTGGGTATATTTCAATAATAACTATATGCTGAACCCCTGAGTCTAGAGATTTGGCACAAAGGTTCTTTATACAACGTAGGCGGGCACTAAGAAAGGATTTTTGAAAATTCAATCCCTATATAAGGTTGTAAAATCGTGATATGTATTGTATGTTATTTGTTTGTTCATTTATGCTGACATGACCGACATTAAATCGACTAACTCCGGACAACTATGACAGTTGTACCTACTGGACGTTACCAGTTCGCACCCAAGTAGGTAGAGCGGGTGACACTGAAAAAATACTCCGGTACACGTTTTTATAGTTACCGTTCTCATCTTCACAACATCTGAATTGCACAATCAATACGGTCGATATAAACTATTATTGGCAATCAATCTCGAAATCGATACCCAGACAGCAGGAGGAAGTACTACGTCATCGGTGTGCCCCGGACTGCAGCGTGTCGTTTTATGGGACTTCAACGTAGAATTATTCATGTTGTGCTTATTTTGTGATTTTGTTCGAAATATTACTATTTTAGAAGTTTGAAGATTTGAATTATTGAGGTTCTTTGGATTTGTGATTCTTTGGTTCAATAGTTTCTGAGTTCCTTGATTTTTTGGTTTCTTGTTTTTTGCTTCTTTGTTTCTTTAGTTTCTAGGTTCCTTGGTTCTTTGGTTTTCTAGTTCCTTAGGTTCTGTGTTCTGTCGTTCCTTGATTCCTCGGTTGCCTGGTCCGTTGGCTCCTTCATTCCTTGATTCCCCTTCCCTGTAGGTCTATGCTCTATAGTCTTTGTGTTTTGAGTCTCGCTGACTATTATCAATGAACAAAATTGGTCAAGGAAATTAGAATATACTGCTACAAATGTAAGTATTTGTGTTTTCCTTTTTGGACTTGAATTTAGGTTCTTTGGTTTTGCGATTCTTTGGTTCCTTGGTTTCTAGGTTCCTTGGTTCTTTAGTTTCTTGGTATTTCGGTTCCTTGGTTATTTGGTACTTTGAAGGAGTTCAAAATTATTAATTGAACTATATTTTATGAATGAACAGAATTGGTCAAGGAAATAAGAATATACTGCTACAAATGTAAGTATTTGTTTTTTCTTTTTGGACTTGGATTTGGTTCCTTGGTTTCTAGGTTCCTTGATTCTTTGGTTTCTTGGTTCTTTGGTTCCCAGATCCCTTGTTTCCTTGGTTTCTTGGTTCCTTGGTTTTGGGTTCCTTGATTCATTGGTTCTTTGATTTTTTCGTTCCTTGTTTTTTTGGTTCTCCGATTTTCTGGTTCCTTGGTCTGTTTGGTTCCTTGGTTCTTTGGTTTTTTGGTTCTTTGTTTCTTTTGTTCTTTGGATCCTTGGTTCTTTGGTTCTTTGATTCTTTGGTTCGTTGGATCTTTGGTTCTGTGGATCCTTGGTTCTTTGATTCTTTGGTTATATGATTTTTTGGTTCGTCGGCTCTTTGGTTCTCGGGTTCTTTGGTTTCTTGGTTCTTTGGTTTCTTGGTTCTTTGGTTTGTTTGGTTTTTTGGATTCTCAGTTACTTGGTTCTTTGGTACTTTGGTTTCCCAGTTACTTGGTTCGTGAGTTCTGTGATTCTTTGGTTTCCTAATTCCATGAGTCGTGAGTTCTGTTATTTTTTGGTTCCTTGATTTCTTCCTTCCTGTGTTTTTTGGTTCTTTGATACTCTGGATATTTGATTCATTGGTTTCTTTGTTTCTTGATTTCTGGGTTCCTTGGTTTCCTCATGATCAGTATATAACTGGTTGCCTCACTTTTACGGTCATGAAGTCATCTATGTCCAGTGTTGCCAGTTGATCCCTATCAAAAATAGTAGAACAGAAACCCATGGGCGAAATCAGTGGATTTTCTTTTGAAACAGTAGTTCTGGCAACCTTGCGAATGACACATGACATGATACGATGCAGACCAATGCAATCGGATGACAAGATTCAGTCTACTGCAGACGGTCGACACCGATGACGTCATATTTACCCCCCTCCATCTTTCACCTCAGGCGAAGTGAGGCAACCTCTTGTATAGTAAACGCCAAACAACTTTCGATTTACGTCATCATTGCCACCAAGCTCATTGTTATGAAGCTTGTGTTTTCAAATTTGGTCACCAGCAAATGAAATAATAACTCGCTTGGTGGCAATTATGAGGTGAATCGAGAGTTGTTTGGCTTTTGCTGTATACCATGATACTATAACAAACAAGATATGCTCACGCGCAGGTTTCGCCGACGTCATTGCGTGTCCGAACATCAAAATCCATAGGTTACCTGGGTAACTCGGTTACCATGATACTAAAACAAACAAGATGAACTTTCGCACATCCTCCTCAGAAGTCATCACGTGACCTACCTCAAACTTATACAATCAATGTCACGCGGGGGCGTCATGCGTGAGCCAGTTCAAATTTTGACCAGCAAATGGTCACTAGGTAACGTTATTGATGTTTCAAATTCAACCTCACTTTTGGCTCGCGGTTACGACATGCGCGGTTTGGTTCTAATTTCGTCCAGCAAACGATCATATCTTGTGTTTTAGTATCATGGCTGTATAATACTGGTCTTGAGTTTTCCTTATGATGTTTGTCAGTCGCGTGAAGTTAGCCAATGTCTTTTTCAAATAGAGCAATCCAAATCAGCTGATATTTTGACAACTGTGGGCTGTGAGCAATCATAAATTTGGAAGTGAGACAACCTATTTGACAGAATATCCTTTCACGCGACAAAAACGGCCCAAGGGCGATGCAATTTGTTGTACAACTTCATCGTACAACAGTGTCAAACATTGACAACTATAGTTTGATAAAAAGAAGTCGTCCATCCTTCTCAAAAAGAGTTGAATCGAGATTGGAGTGAAAATGAAAGACGGTCAAATTCTCAATCAATAAACGATGTATTGGTTACACGTGTTTCGCCCTAAGGCATCAGCAGACCTATAAAAATGGGGTTTGCTTACAATCTAGAAATGATAAAGTAAAGAGAAAAAAAGGCGTACCTTCAACAAAGTCACATAATAGCACATCACAGTAAATGTGAAAATACGTTAAACTAAACAAAATACATTCTAGAAATAGATGACACATTGTTTACAACATACTATCAACAAACTGACTGAATTTAAAAGTTATGTACATGACCAACAAATAAAAATGATAAAAAGGAATTGGTTTCTTCGAGAATCGAACCGGCGCGATCGCGTTACAGAGTATTTTGATCGCAACGCCTTACACCACTAGGCTAACCAGCCAGTTGTTTAAATTACAGGGTTAGGAAAAAATTAACAGGCGATATATAAAAGTTGTTGTGCTTTTGAAAATTTTCATATCTGTTATACATTGGAGTATACAGGGTCGGACATAAAGTTGTGGCAGACCAAAGTTGCATTTTTTTCAATGGAACCCCCTGTATATTAATGGATATTCAAATTCTTTCTTCAATTTTGAGCAGAGATTGTTATACACATCTTGTTCGTGGATTCAACCGTTGTCGAGATATCTCGATTTAACAATGAAATTTTTGCACTTCTGACATGCTATTACGCTCAAACGGTACAAGATAGAAAAAAATGGTCTGCACTTTCTAATCTCAGCTTTTCAAGAGCTATTTGGTCATTTGAATAGAAGGTACTGTCAACTGTCAATTTTTTTCGAGACATTTTCAGATTTTTTTGACAAGAATTAATTTGATGTCCTTGGATACAAAGCTCTTGAAAAGTTAAGACCAGAAAGTGCACACCGTTTTGCTTTATCTTAAACTGTTTGGATTTTGTATCATGTCAAAGATGTGAAAATGTCAATTATAAGACGCGATAACTCGAAAACGGCTGAATTTAGGAACATCATGTTTATAAACAATTTTGCTCGAAAATGAAGAAAAAATTGAAATATCCATTAATATACAGGGGGTTCCATTTAAAAAATGCAACTTTGATCTATCTCAACCCCATGCCTGACCCTGTTTATTCAGTTTATCCCAATTTATTACGGATATAGAGATTTTAAAAGCCTCACAACTTTTATATAAGACTCTAACTTATGTATTAATTGAAATAATCGACAGTTCTGGTAATTTTTCCAAACTCTGTATGTGAATAAGGTATATCAATGATTATTGTCATTGTTGTTCGCTCTGGTTATTTCCATCTTCTCTAATAGATCGAGCTTGACACACTGGTGTAGAATTTTGGTGTTTTCTTCTACAGAAAAGGAGTGTCCAGAGGAGAGAAGATGGTTAGCGAAAGCAGACTTTGTGTCTGTACTTATCCACTAGGCTGGTGTATTCACGGACTGGAGATTTCTCGTCCTGACTGACCAACATAAACTGACGGACAATCTCCACAGTTCAAGGAGTACACCCCTGAGTGTGAAAACTTGTCGATTGAGTCCTTCACCTTCACCAAGTGTCTTTTCAAAGTATTGCCGGTTAACAGCAAATTTGAGCCGAATGATCCGATCGCTACAAAAGCTGACAAGGGCTCTGGCTTGGTTATAATGAGAAGAACAGATTTCATCGCGAAAGTGACCAAGTTCTTGCAGTCAGATGACTTTGAGGTGATAAATAGAGATCCCGCTAACACTTTCTTTGCGAGGGTGAAAAAAGTCTTGAATCAATGCTTAATCACGTTGGAATACTTCAACACATCAAAAAATAGACTTTACACGATGGACCCCAAAACACCGATGTTGTATGGACTCCCTAAAAATCACAAGGATGGAAACCCTATAAGACCGGTAGTCTCTTTCATAGATTTCTCTGTATACCACCTGTCATCATGACTCAATAGGATTTTGAGGGATGTTACAGGCTTTGAAAACCAAAACTCAGTCAAAAACTACATCGACTTTGCCCAATTTCTCAACAAGGTGAACATCCCGAACAACTCCATTCTGATATCCCTTGACGTGAAAAACCTCTTTCCCTAGTATTCCACCAGCTGAGTGTGTCCAACTGGTAGAGAGGATGTTATCCAGTAGACCTCTCTCAAGATATGTTATGAGTAACCTCATAACGCTGTTATCCACCGTTCGTGATCAGGATTTTTCAAATTTAATTGCTTCTTCAAGCAAAACACAGGCTTAGCAATGGGATCTTGTATTTCTCCATTCCTCAGCGAAGTATTCATGGCCAGCCTGGAAAACCGTATCATGAAGAGCCATTATTCCCAATTTTTTACAGCCTATAAACGATATGTAGACGATATCTGCGTGGTGTGGAGTGGAAGTCAGGCCGAAAAATCGCCACCAGAGTCAGTGCAGGGATTGTAAAATTTCGCGAACCGGTACGGTAACTGTCAATACGTAAAGCGGATATATAGCGCCGCAGGCCCGAAATTTTCGAGTGCGCATTCGCCATTTTATAAAAATGCATCTTAATTATTCACAAATGATCGATACATTTTGACGCCAGGTATTGTGCAGTTAGTACCCCTGCACCTCTCTTCATCCGTCGCTGATCCGTTCATAAACGAAGGACACTGAATTGTGGAATGGCCTTATATTTTTATAATAATAAAATTACAAAAATATAACGGTAACAAAAAATAACCAAAATTTGAAAATAAATGGCCGGTCCCAACCACCTACAAGAACCGGTTCAGAAAGAATTCAGAAGTGAATTCGTTTTTTCCGATAGGAAATCCGATGTCCGCAATCAACATTCGTTTTCGTCAATGTAAATCAAATTCCGCTTAATCTAGCGAAAATTCTGCTATGTTGGAAACACTAATTGTACGACTACGCTGAGGTACAATAGATCGGAAACGGTATACAGCGAATGCTCCAGGGTTGGTCTCAGTTGAATTTTATTATACCAGAAGAAAGCTTTTATTAACATACCTTAGAAAAATTGAAGACACGAGTGGATGAAGGTGTCATGTAACATTTTTTTGAAAATTCGTTTTTTTGTGTGCAATATACTTTAATGTAGTAACTCAAAAACAATTATATATCGCTTAGTTTCCCTGATATGAAGCTGATAAAGGTGTCATGAAGGTACTCAATTTGTCACCAATTAAAATGGATGAAGGTGTTATGTTACATTTTTACAGATTTCTCCAGTGGATAAAAGTGTCATGTACATTGAAAACATGTGTTATCATAAAAAATGAAACTTTTTTTTTAGTTTTTCTGATATTTTCAGTTTTCTAGATACTTCAATCACTTATTAATGGAACAGTCGAGGAAAAATTCACTCATTCATATTAACAAAAAAGTTCCAATCAAAAACCTTGGAATCAGTTTTACTAGAAATAATAAAAATGGTTCATGACACCTTCATTCACTCGTGTCTTCGATTATTTTGATACAAGAAATTATGGATATTTGCGTACCGGAACGGACGTATTGGTTTTTCACGTGATCTGCTAGATCGTTTCACTGTCTCTGATCACATGTCGTTTGTTAACTTCAATGATTTTTGGTTTTGAACCACAGAATAGTTTGAACCATGAATAACAAAAACTATCAAGCCAATGCGGGTAGTATCTGCGCTGGGATTTGTTTGGGGTGAAATATATTTGGTAATCTGATATACAAGAGATGCAATTAATGTATTTCTTATCACCTTCTATATTTTGTTTTCTACATAAATATCGTACATACTGGCCAATAATTCAATTGCCTGCCCATAGCATCACTGCATAATACATTTGAGAAACCGTGCAGCTTGTTGTATTAAGATTATTTGAACTTAACTGAAATAATCGATCCCAAATCCAAAAATCAGCTTTTTTGTTCACTTATGACTTGTCATTTTGACAAAAGTGATGTGTTACTATGACAAAGTTTGGAATTTTACGAGGGTTGTTCAAAATATTGTGTGCGAATTCAAATCCTTTCCACTGTACCTCATTTACATATTTCAAAAAACTGGCTGGTTAGCCTAGTGGTGTCTTGTTGCGATTAAAATACTCTGTGACGCGATCGCGCCGGTTCGATTCTCGGAGAAACCAATTCCTTTGTAATATTATCAATTTGTTGCTCATGTACAGGGTGTCCCATTTTGGGAACTTTTGCGAGGTATCTCCGTTATTCTTATAGATAGAAAGTTGCGGTTTTCGCGACAGTGTGCTACTTTTTCGTGAAACTAAAGATGCCGTTAACAAAATTTTCATAGCACTTTTAGTTTTTAAGATACAGGGCTAAACTGAAAATGTTGCATTTTAAGGTACCTACCCCTCGTATCTAAACTATCAGATAAGTTATGGAAAATGTGAAAACTGTTTCTTATATAACTTTTCCCGTAGAACTCGATTCTGCCTTCGAGATTAGTATACGGGGTCAGGTCAAAAAGTTATCGGACCCAACTTTATTTTTTTAAATGGAACACCCTGTATATTTATAGTCCAAAAAATTTGTCTTTTCCTTACCTTTTCAAAAATATATAAGAATATGCACTTAAAAAAAAAAAAAATTGCCTATAACTTTTTGACCTGACCCTGTATACTAATTCCGAAGGCAGAATCGAGTTCCACGGGAAAAGTATATAACTTTCGATTTTTCCTCCGGAATTTGTATACTGGGTCAGGTCAAAAAGTTAAAGGCTAAACATTTTTTTTTTTAAGTGCATACTCTTATATATTTTTGAAAAGGTAAAGAAAAGACAAATCTTATGGACTATAAATATACAGGGTGTTCCATTTAAAAGAATAAAGTTGGGTCCGATAACTTTTTGACCTGACCCCGTATACTAATTCCGAAGGCAGAATCGAGTTCTACGGGAAAAGTTATATAAGAAACAGTTTTCACATTTTCCATAACTTATCTGATAGTTTAGATACGAGGGGTACCTTAAAATTCAACATTTTCAGTTTAGCCCTGTATCTTAAAAACTGAAAGGGCTATGAAAATTTTGTTAACGGCATCTTTAGTTTCACGAAAAAGTAGCACACTGTCGCGAAAACCGCAACTTTCTATCTATAAGAATAACGGAGATACCCCGCAAAAGTACCCAAAATGGGACACCCTGTACATAACCTTTAAATTCAGTCAGTTTGTTGATAGTATGTTGTAAAGAATGTGTTATTTATTTTTAAAATGTATTTTGTTTAGTTTAACGTATTTTTACATTTATTGTGATGTGCTATTCTGTGACTTTGTTGAAGGTACGCCTTTTTTTCTCTTTACTTTTCATTTCCTGATCGTAAGCAAACCCCATTTTTATAGGTCTGATGATGCCTAAGGGCGAAACACGTGTAACCAATACATCGTTTATTGATTAAGACTTTTGACCGTCTTTCATTTTCACCCCAACTATAGTTTGGTATGTTCAGTCAATATCTATAATCGTTCAACGTGGCACCAACTTTGTCAAAAAAAAACATTAGCTGCTGTAGTAGTCGGGTTGTTTTCGGATGATTTAAGTGACAGAGTGAAAAAGAAGAAAGAATTGTGATTTAAAAATGGTTCCTTAAAAAGACATATTCATCCCCATATGAATTTACGTAACGAACTACGCATCACAGAAGCAAAAAAAGTCATAAACGTCAAACTTGTTGTACGACAGATTGCATCGTCTGTGGCCCGTTTAAACAAACGTCATAAGGCATATTTCAGATACAAATTTCTATCATTACTTATTACTTCTTTACCCTTGGTGTAGATGTCCCCATTCCCCATCTTATACAGGGTGTTACAAATCCGATGCTCACCATTGGTATCTTGGAAACGGTAGGAGATACAGCAGAGTTTAAATGGCGGCAAAGTTGCGCATTCTGGTGCTCATTAGAATGCCGTTTTGGAATTCAAGAAATTCCGAATACTTTCGAAGATATCCGGAAAAAAACGAAATTTTGTGAAATCGTTTTTATGTTTTTCTATGTGTATTTGAACAGATATTTCAAAATAAATGTCACATCTTCATTGCCACTTTTTTTCCTCTTCAAAATGACGTCATCAAATTTATGATCCGACGTTTAGTCTATGAGCAGCCATCATCTTTGTTTTTTTAAATATGATTTTAATGAAATGCGCAACTTTGCCCCCATTTAAACTTCGCTGTATCCTACCGTTTCCAAGATACCAATGGTGAGCATCGAATTTGTAACACCCTGTATATTCTCTATTCAATTATTTTACTCATGTAAATAATTATGATCCAAAATATAAATAGGTACTTCATGATTCATATGTGGACAAAGACCTTTCATTTAAAAAAAAAAAATGATCACAAACGGTCCGGCTATAGCAACATGAGGAAGGGGACAAAATACCCTTTGAGCTTTAATCACGGACTTGGTAAATAAAAATGGACTGCTACTTCTGATTTTCAGTGGTGCTATCGTTGAAAAATGCAGAATCTGTAATGCCTGAACTACATAGAATTCCATTTCGAAGTGGAACTGTCAAATTTCCGCTTCGCAAACGGGAATCATATGTCACCATTCTCATTGAATTTGTCGTAAGCGTGACTCAATGTAGATGGTAGCATATGATTCCCGTTTGCAAAGCGGAAATTTGACAGAGTTCCAAATCGAAAACAAATTGGATGACAGCTACTGTCTCATTTCGAGGATATATTAATTTATATGTAGGGCAAGTTTTTTTGTCCAAATAATGTAAGGAAGGGGATTTTCGTTTCGTAGGGACAGAAAGGAAAATGAGAAAAGTTGGCACCAGGCGGGATTTGAACCCACGACCTTCGTCACGCCAGGACAACGCTCTACCAACTACCAACTGAGCAACCAATGCCTATGAGCAAAGCCAGCCCAATCCAAACTATTCTCACTTCTAGGATGTAGGTTTTTAAGGTTATGGTGAGCAACCTTCGGCGGTTACAATCCATTGGAGGATATATTAATTATTATTATAATGAGATAAACGACGAAGGATATTGGTAAATATATTTTTTTTTCTTCAAGTGTCTGTGACTTCTCGTTCCCGTAGTTTTTGTGCATATTGAAGAGAAAATTATTATATCAATTCTAAAACCGCAGCAGAATGCATACACCTTGAAACATCGACTATCTCAAGTACCTACTACCTACTACCTATACCAATTTCCATTTTCCAGGGTCCAAGTTAAACTCGTTACGACATAGTTGGTAGGTAGAATACAATAGATCAAGTGCTATTCGCTACTTATAATGCTGTTGAAAGGACATTATAGGTAATGATAATTTTGAAAAATTGAGTTGAATGAAGACTCATTTTTGTGTTGATAATAATCCAACACATTTCATTTCAAAGTTTTATAAGTTTCTAGAATAATGTCAAAACCCCTGCACAAAATCACAATGTGAATATTGAATTTGAGTACTTATAGGTATCTTCTTAGAATTCAATAATCCAAAATCCAAATCGAAATAATAGGAATAGGTGACATAACCTCAAAAACAAAACAATTAGCTGTCTTTCTGCATTTTCCAATGGTCGCATAAGAGGAATTGCAGCGCTGCATCGCTTTTTTCGAGCGATCTCAGTGAAATGACATAATGATAATTTTCACCACTGCATCACAGTTCCTGCGATAAAGCGAAAGAAATATACTTTTTTTAAAATAGGTGCTGATATTTTTGGACAATTCAATTTCAACATATTCCTTTTTCATTATATTATCAACCGCTCGCAACGCAGCGAGTAAAGAGCTAGTTTTTATATATTGCAATATGGTATTATGATCTACAATAGGTGCCCAAATTCTTCCAATTTGATATTGAACAAACCATGTCCTTCTCAAAGATATTTGATGTTTTTTGTCAATGTATACAATATTATAGGTAATTACTTGCCTACTGAGTTGTCATATGCATTCTCTAACAAATATCCAATAACCAATAACTTCATATTCACTTATAACCAAAAACTTGTGTGGGATGTCATAAATTTTTTTCAATCAAAATCAACCCTGTAACTCTCATTGAAGATAAAAACAATGAATAAAAATAAATCAAATAATTTGGAACATTCCCAATCCCCCGACCGCCGCCCATGAACATCATTTGTCGCCTGGTTCCGCGCGTTGTTGCCCTGGCCATGTATGTAATAGCTATTTACCTAACAAGTGCGAAAAATTAGTTTTTCCGCACGAGTCTGCCGTTCACCGACCGACGCGTAGCGGAGTTCGGTGAAGCAGCCGAGGGCGGAAAAACATTTTTCCTACAGCCGTGCGGAAAATTCAATTTTCCGCACCGATATCCGTGTGGAAAGTCAGATTTCCCGCACCAGTGCGGAAATAAACAATATCATAAGCAAACAGCAACCAGGTTTCCAGGTAACTATGGTCGCTTAGTTACACATTTCGACATTCATTATTATTTATTTGTCATTAGTTGCATCAGAAACTTTTAAATTACGAATTTCATCCTTATTTCCGCACGTCTGTAGAAAAACTATTGTACCTAACACTTGCGGAAAATGTGTTTCCGCCCTCGGCTGCTTCACCGAACTCCGCTACGCGTCGGTCGGTGAACGGCAGACTCGTGCGGAAAAACTAGTTTTCCGCACTCGTTAGGTAAATAGCTATTCCGCAAGTGTTAGGTACAATAGTTTTTCTACAGACGTGCGGAAATAAAGATTTAATTCGTAATTTAAAAGTTTCTGATGCAACTAATGACAAATAAATAATAATGAATGTCGAAATGTGTAACTAAGCGACCATAGTTACCTGGAAACCTGGTTGCTGTTTGCTTATGATATTGTTAATTTTGAGATATCCGTGCGGAATTTTTTTTCTGAAATCTGATTTTCCACACGGATATCGGTGCGGAAAATTACGGCTGTAGGAAAACATTTTTCCGCACTGGTGCGGGAAATCTGATTTTCCACACGGATATTGGTGCGGAAAATTCAATTTTCCGCACGGCTGTAGGAAAAAAGATATGGAATAGAGGTCCTTGTCCCACTCGTGAGCTCTTTTGAATGTGTTTTGGATCGCAAAACAGGAATCTATGAATGAACAGGTTGCTAATGCTCGGTCTTTTTTTTTTATAGTCAATGTTCGTTACAAAGTTACAGTGTTGAAATTTCAAAAAAAAAATCGAATTTTATTTATACAGGGTGTCCGGTAAGTATATGGCATTATTTCAGAAACGTGAAGGGGAGGTCAAAATAACCCCAGCTTGCATGACACTTTTTTTTCTAAAGTGCCTCTTAACGGAGATACAGAGCCCTAAACGGGTACCCATCAATTTAATTTTTGAGGTCTAACTTTTTAACCGGCTGGTATAATTTGATAAAATTTAAGTATGTTGTGTAGGCCATAAAGACTCATAAACGCAAAGTGAAGTCAATATTTGAAATTGTAGGGGGAACCAGGAACGGACTGTCCACCAAACCTTTTGGGCCCAATTGGGCGAGACACAAGTTGTAAGTATTTTTGGTATTGAAAAATTTGTCGACGTTCTCAGATTGATTGCCTATACTAGAATTAGTTAAAAGTTGTAGAAAAACAAAAAAAAATTCAAGGAAATTCATTAATTTTTTATTTTTTTTTTTAATTTGACAAATTCTACACGGAAAAAAACATATTCTTGGTTCTAAATTACGTATATTTTCAATATCTTCAACTTGATTGGAGCTTTCACATATTTAATTCAAGGACAGGTCTTCAATACAAGAATTGCAATATGTTTGGAAAATAAATATGATATTTTCAAGATATATTTTTCATTTGAGTAAATAGTCTTGTTTTGAAACGTTTCAAATTTTTATTTTTAACTTGGGAATTCTAGTTTTGAGATTGCATCAGCTCTTTATTTGAAAACTATCACTTCCTTAAAATGATAATCTATAATTTCACAAGGAGAAGCCAGAGTAATATTTTGAAAATTTCACTATACTTTTGGTTTTAAACGACCTCAAACTAAATCCAAAAGGATAAAAATTAAAATACTCTTCATCCAAGTTTACGGTTGTTTCGTATTCTCAATGTCAACAAATATAACGTATAATATAAGTATAAAATAGTTATTTCAAAAATAGGATATCCTAAGGTTAATAATGTTGATATTCTCAATTTTAAAATATATTTGAAATTTATATTCTATTTGAGAATATAATCCCACGTTGCTGCTTGATTTGAGATGACAGGTTTACGAAGTCTGACGAAGTATACCGATACCGAACTTTGAAACGAACTCTCAACTCTCACTCTCAGTGCAGTCAGTCATTCCCCAGCCATTGATAAAATGACAGTTCAAACGGACAGCTGACCGCAATTTTTTTGATAAAAAGGATCTAAGGATTGATTCTTCGTTTTAAGGTTCTCTCAATTTTTAATTCAACCCTTGATTTTGAAAGCATTTGGTTCAGCAGTTTTCAAATAATTATTTCCGAATTATTTTCTTGTATGTTGGTACATATTTTTAATCGCCAGGTCGGTGTCTTTGTGGTCTCATATTTTACTTCTATGACGCTTTTTTGAAGTTCTGTAAGCTCAATATCATCATCGATAATAACATGACATTAAAAACCCTTTAAAATAAAAAACTGAAACTGCAAACCAAATGGTTTCAAAATCTGGGGGTTGAATTGAGAGAGAAAGAAAATTGTGATATCATTAAACAAAGCATGTCTAAATTGTCAGATGGAATTGAAGTATGCTTGATTTAAAGAAACTTTGTGAATATTTTTGAGTGGGAATCTATTTGATTTGATACAAGTAAACATTCAATCTGAAATTATGCTTATTCAAATTGAGTATTCCTATATTTTTCAAACGAATTGGTGTATACTCAATTCAAGTTGGTAAATGGATATTCGAAAGTTCAGGATGACGCGATGTATATCTTCAATTTTAAAAATCTCAAATAGTCTTATCAAGAATTATATCTTTTTGAAAGAAACTTAACATTGAGAATTTGCTATTTTTAAATGAAGGTGATATAGTCTTGAGTATATGCAAAGCTAACTTATGCTCGAAATGAGCTAATATTGGAGAGGTGTTGAGGGATTTTGTCCAGTATTCGAGTTTTTCAGGTTGCTGTGGATAGAGAACTTGAATTATTGTGACTAGAAAGTTTGAAGTACTCTGAAGGTGGTGGGCGATGAACTATAATATCCATGTTTTGTGAATTAATCATGATTTTTGGTATAAATATCGAAATTATGCACTTTAGAAGGGTTGTTTGGCGGAGTGATTTTCATTCTCTATTGATTTCATAGATTTAACGTCAATGATGACGTTCAAACACAATCATAATGAAGTTAAAAAAGAGTATCATAAACTTTTTCAAGGATGAGGAAAAGTTGATGTTGTTCAACAGAAATGCTGAGTCTCAGAAAGATTGTTTTTAATAGTGGCCATCATATTTTGAAAGAAAGAAAGTGGATCTTATCATCTCGACTGCACAATTTTATACATGGAGAAATTCAGAATACATTTGTTTAACATGATTAACTTTCTATGATATCATTAAAAGTATTGTTGCTAGTTTCGTGACTGGAGCGGTACAGAGATATGTGACAGGAGCTCGTGGGAGGCAGTCAATAATACTTGTATTATTGACTGCCTCCCACGAGCTCCTGTCACATAAATCATTAAAAGTAACAAATAAGAATAGAACCTTGAACAATAGTGGTGATCTATTCCTTGTATAAGACTGGGTCTTTTCGAAATCTGAAGGAGCATTTTTTCTTCGCACTGTAGTATTTAGGAGTCTGGAGAAAAACACATACCATAATAAACCTGAAGATCATCACCTTTAGCCGTAATCCAATCTAGGTTATGGATAAAATTGACATGTTTTATCTGAATAAACTATTATATTGCTTATAGCATATTTATCAATAGAAAGACATAACCTCAAAATGCCCAAATTCACCATTTTTTCAAGCCAGATAGTTGGAAGTGATAATTTAGTTTGTAATCAAATAAAGAATACCTACCGGCGTTAGCAGTGTACTTTCATGTCCCAAAATTGGTGGTGATAGCTACAGTAGTACCGAAGCTATAAAACGAAGAGTAGTTTTTGAAGGTCATTTTCGAAGGACACTAGCTCCCTGAGGAAGCGTTTCCGGACCCATGTTCATATGAACTTTTTTTCTTATTTTCGTGTGTTTTATCTACCCTAGAAATGTATAACATGATCACCGGAACACCCTGTATATTTTGAAATAAACCCATTGTGGATAATGAGTATCCTGTTGATCCAATCATGCGCGTCACCAATCAAATAACAAAGCAAATTGTTATTTCCAAGTTTTATAACTCAAATATTCACCAATAGAAATATGTTTTAGCAAAGGTTACATCATTGTGAATATCGTTCTTGAATCATTACCCATGCCTATATATTTTGAAATCATCCCATTGTTGGTAGTGACCGCCCATAGACCAGCGTTCATTCCTGACATTCTATCCCGTCATTCCTTCCATTCAAAGGAAAGAACGCCAGTTAGTGCGATATGAGATGATAAATGCACATTCCATCTTTCCTGTCACTTTGAACCGACGTTCCAATCCAACAGGACAACCGGCGCGGAGTTCCATTTTTTCTGTCACGATGTACCGACGTTCGAATCCGACAGGACAAACCCGCGTCCTTTTCCTGTTTGACTTGAAATTCTTGCTGGAATGAACGGCAGTTAGTGGGTCAGCTTGATCTCTGCTAAATTTTCTCTGAATTTGATTTTTTTTTAGTGAAAATTCAAGACATTAGATTCTAAATTTCAAGTAAATATCATGTGTCCCAAATTTGATTTTCAACATGGGCATTTTTATGTATTTCTCGGATTTATGCATTTTAATACTAATCTACTCAAGTTCGGTTCGGTAGGCCTACTATGATAATTTTTGTAAAATCGCGATATACCCGAGAAATCCGATTTTCATTTTCTCAAATAGGCATAAGCGATCTGCTACCCTATTCTTGAGTTTGAGGGAGTACTCTACTAATACTACTAGCTGGATTGAGATATGCAACTGAGACTTTTCCATTGTATAGGGTGTCTCATTATCTTCGACATTGGAACAATTTTTCGACTATAAAAACACTTGTCTTCAATTTATTTATTAGAAGTCACCACAGCGCAACACCTCAAATATTTATGATTACAATCACAGCTTATTTATCTTTCGGGACCAAAATTTGAACTGAACTAACTGATGGCGGCGGCGCCTACTTTTTATAATCCCTTCGCCAAAACCGCACGAATACCGTAGAATACTCTAGATCTCTGCAGAATGATGTAGAATCTTCGACGCCTTCTGGCCTTGCTGGAAACTACTAGATTGACAGCGAAAGATCTCAAAAGATTGATGACCAGCCACATTGGGTCGACTTTGTACCAAAAGGGACAAGAGTCGTGATGCTTGGCCGAGATATATTGTTTGAAACGTCGTTCTCGCTGTCAGCCGCCCTGAAATCTTGAACCGCTGGTCACGTTTCGTCACATTATGATTACATTTTAATCAGCTGTAACATTTTTGTTTTCAAAGGTATCAAGACGAAAAAAAAAAACAAGCAAGATTTTTTTTCACCACAACCTTCTTTTCTTTTTTTTCCACTTCACTAGCCACAGCCCAAAAGGGCGACAACCTTTCTATTCATACTTGAAACTTGAAGTATAAGTAACTATTATAGGTATCACAATAAACACCAATCTAAATTTGACGATCCAAAAAAATACGGGAATACATTCCTCTCAGATGATTAACCAACACTCTTTCCTCTCGTTGGTGGCGTCTGAGCGGATTATTTTCCCCGCAAAAATTAGATGACAGATCGAGAGGAAATATTTGAGAGGAAAGATGGCAGGAAAACGTTCTGTGTTAGTGGGAGATGAAATGATTATTATCCCGTCAATATTTTGAAAGGATGGAACGACGGGAAAGAATGACGATATTGAATGCTGGTCTGTGGGACCTATGAGAATCCTGTTGATCCTGCTGGTTCACTGTATACTGTATATATACAATGGAGAACGATCAAAAGGTCAAAGCGTATATCATGCTATTCACTTGTGACGTAATAAGAGCGGTACCGGTACACCTGGAATTAGTCGAAAGTTGTGTATTAGGTCTAAGACGTTTTATCGCCGGAAGAGGTGTACCAAGCATAGTCTATTCAGATAACGCGAAAACTTTTGAACGAACTGCTCTGGAACTTCAATCGTAGGTGAAGAGTTACCTAAAGTCAACTTTATTGAAGAAAATGATTGGATTCGACGAGCTACGAACAATATTAGTCGAGATTGAAGCTACCGTGAACTCAAGGCCGTTAACCTAAATAGATGAGGATCCAGAAAATCTTTTCATATTGACACCCGGAAAGTTTTTTATTGGAGAAGCCGACTTAGGACCCTAAATTTGAAGATATGGCAAAGAAGACAAAAACGATGAGTTAGCTTTGAAAGAGGTGGCAAGTTGATTATTTGAAACAGTTGCCATTACATCGATAATCCGAAACCTGATGAAATAAAGGAATTAGACGTAATGATCTCTCAAGACCAGGATAGACCACGCTCAATATGGAAACTTGTAAGAGTTACTCAGACATTTCAAGGACGCGATGGAAAAGCAAGAGCATGCGAAATATTCATCAGTAATGGTGATAAGCTCAAACGTCCAATGCAGTGCTTATACCCAATGGAAATTAGTAGTTTTGCGGCCGGGGAGGTTTTTGAAAATACTGTTGAACGGGGCCATAGACTACCCTAGTTTTTGATGACATAAAATCTTTGCCATTGCTGTTGGAAATTTTTTACACAAAACTGTCAACTTTTTTCGACACATTTAAACATTTTTTCGAAAAGAATTGATTAAATGTCCTTAAATAGCTCTCGCTTTTGCAAATCGATTTTGATAATTTTTGGTACCTAGTCATAGACTATACAGGGTGCGCCAATAGTGCGTGGAAGGGATATTGTCGGTTTAAAGATGCACATTTTCAAAATCCTTTGCCGAGGTATGATAGACAGACCTGAAGGCTGCAAACCTTAAATAGTTACACCTCATTCGCATCGCGTATACGTCGTGTTTCATATCAAAGTTAAATTTTTTCAAATGGTACAACCTGTATATTATTACATATTTGGGTTCCTCAGTCAATTTCAGATTGAGTTTATGTACCACACATGTTATCTTAAACGAGCCGTTCACCCGCAAATCACTATTTTTTCAATTTTTTGAAAAAGTTGATGATTAAAAAAAAAATGAATATTCCATTGATCCTAAGAGTTAGAGAATTGGGATTTTTTGGTGATGCTAACAATGAAATGTCCTAATGTAGACCGTATGAACTAGCTTCAATTCTTTTTGAGTTATGAGAAATCGTTAGGTATGCCAATTTAGAAAATTTCAATCAGGGATAACTTGATGTTTTCAAATGAAACTAACTAACTTTTTTATGCGATTAAATGTAGAATTTCATTAGCTATCTGGCGATATATGGTTGTTAATATCTATGTCTGGTAATTTTCTTTCAAATCTACATTTTTCTATTAATCCGACTTTTCTATCAATTCTCAACACTAGGTAGGTATTGAGATCAAGTAGGCCGTGGAAAACAAACAATATGTTATAAATGTCATTATTTATTATGGATCTAATCGCTGGATCATTGACAGGAGACCGGACATCAAAGAAAAAGGGATCAAAAGCAGTATAATCCTTATAACAAGATATTTCTAGATACAATGCCACTTTATGATGGTGGCTAGCACTATTATTCGACTCGACTTTTTGATAATGCAGATGTTTGTATCTAATAGTACTATGTATTGGGGAGGTTTTTCTCTTTTGAAAAATCTTGCTCAGATGAATGGTTGCGCCAGAAAAAAATATTTCAATTGTTTACACAGATATTTTATTTATGAATTATTTTTTTCTGGCATAACCACTTTTTCTAGCAAAATTTTAGATTGATTGTGCTATTGGATAAAAACATTCTATTTATCAAAAATCGTCATATGATGTCACTTTTCAACACTTCCGGTTAATTACAACAATATACCTACCGTAGTCCTTCAAAGGTGAAGCCAAATAGTGAAGGACAGAGATATGAATTTTGAATTTCCCATAAATATGTTTCATGAGTATGTTCACATCAATGTGCATGCCTCAATATATTATTTCACGATTAGTCAGTAGGCGGGTATATTCCTAGACCGAATTTGGAAAGCAACCAATAGGCAGGTACGGTCATCAGCTGTTATCGATTATTTGGGTCTAGAACAGAGGCCGTGCAGCGCTGCCAGATTCAAAATCGCCAAGACTTTAGATCACCGTAACTTCAAATTTGGAATTGAGAACCGGTAGCCATCATTTACGACTTCAAAAGAACGTTTCTGCGTACAGCAACATTCTATTTCACTATATTATACATTTGGCTATTCAATATCTCAAAAGAAAAACGCTTGACTACTAGAAAAATATGTGTTAATGTAATGCATCTACCGTGCGAAAACGGGAGTGTCGGCACCAAAGCGGCAGCATGAGATCGACCCAAAATCACCAGTTACCTATAGGAAACACCCTTCAGCACAATCGCAGTCATTTCCTGATACACATGAAATACACTTATGAGGCATTGGTAAGGGCTTGATTATTTTTTTTCTCATCGGCTTCACTTGCACATTGATGAAATAGGGAACCCGAGGTATAATTTAATAATACGTATATGAATTACAACCGGTCGCTATACCAACAAAAAACGTAATTTTATGGTCTAGACTAGAGGTACCAGAAATTATGAAAATCGGTTTGCATATGTTTGAAAAATGTCAGAGAAAACATGTTTTTTAAAATCTTTGGGGCCCTCTGCAGACGTGATGAGGTAAGCAGGCTTAAATCGAACTATTTTGACAACAGAATTCTGCCATCAAACGTTGTACACGTATTTTCCGGAGCACCGGCATTCGCAGTATTCCCTATTAACAGCAGTCATTATTGATTTCTTAATCTGTTTTATCCTTTCATAGATTTGATAAGTTTTTCCCAATTTCAGCGGATTTTTAGCATTTGGAATCTGGTTCGTAAAATAAACATGTTCTTTGAAAAGTACAATCACCAATATCTTTTTCATGTGGCCACATTCATTCTGAGTAAAGGATTCTTTTCCAATGAATATCATTTTTTCTGATAACTTCCTCTCAATGCTGATCGCAATCGCCTTACGTTTTTACCAGGGTGTTGAAATTCAAAAAGAATTTTTGACGCAATTCTCAATATTGTATTTTGTATTGAGAAAAAAAAAACATTTTATGCTATTTGATGCATTTAAAAACTGAAAATATCTTACTGATTAAGCTAAGAAATAAATTAAAAAGACATATTTAGTATCAACAGACATAAAAAAACTGAAAGCGCGTAGTACTTATTTAAAATAATACGATATTTTTTAAAAGTTAACACTTCGCTTAGCATCCTCCTCAATTTGGTGCTCCATCTGAACACACACAGCTTCAAGCATCGCATCGTCTGCATCATCAAACTCCTCTTCACTTGCACTGGGAGGAGTATAAGGGAAATCCTCAAACTCCTCATAAGAGACTTTCAAAGTCGACAAATGCTCTCTTATTTGGAGATATGCCAGGACAGTTTTAATGTGTTCATAAGTAATTTCTTCAGGGCACTCGTTTTTCAAGGTGTGAATCTCTGATCCAACTTTCCGTATGGCTTTGTATATGGAGGATTTAACCGATTCAGTCACTCCAAGTGAGGATATTTTTATGGGATAACCTAATTTGAGAAGTCTATGCAAGTGTGAAAGGATAGTTTTCACGGTCAAGTCTCTTTTTTCGGCAATTTCTCTCGGGGTGAAATTAAGGCTGTAGAACTTATACGTCTCCTTTATACTGGTCATAGTAAATTTGTTGTCCACGGGGTGTCGCTGTAGAACTTCCCTGATGGTTTGCCTGGTGTTGTTTTTCTGGTGCTCTTGGGAAACCGACAGCAAAGCTGAACCAGATTTGTCGATCTCAGCCTCAGTTAGATCGTTGAGTTCCAGGTCTCTCAGTTCATCCATGGTCTGAGGATTGTGCCTGGACCCGCTTTAATCTAGAGGTAATGGAGAACAAGCATCAATTTTTTTTTATTGCTGGAGTCGAAAGTCCATGGAAAATAAGAAGACATGTTTTTTCTCTTTTTCTTGTTGTTTGCTAAAAATTGATGAAGATATACAGTGTGTCCAGAATAAAATGATGTACGTGGGGATATCGGAAACTACAGGAGATACAGTATCGGTTAAATGGAAGAAAAGTTGCGTATTTGCGTGCCCAAGAATAATCTCACTTTGGTTTGTTTTGATTCGATACCGTAATGGAGATACAGGGTGAAAAAGAAAAATGGCCATTTTTTAAATAGCACAATATTTCGGTTATTATAAAAGATGAGGTATTGAAAATTTCTGGATCTGGGTAAGAAGATACGGTGATTTTGAAAATTGTGTCGAAAAAATTGTAGGCCCACTATGTTGCTTCCGGCCGAAGTCAACTTTTGTTTTTCTTATGGGCGCCATATTGAATTTTTTCATTTTCAAAATCCGCATTGAAAATGATTTTCAAAAATATGACTTTCATAAAAAAAACAGACTTGACTTTGGCTGGACGCAACATAGTGGGCCTAAAATTTTTTTGACGTCGTTTTTAGAATTGTCGTATCCTCTTAACCATATCCTGAAAATTTGAAAGTTCTAGCATTTATAATAAGCAAAATTGTGTAGTTTCTTCAAAATTTGCCTTTTCCCTTTTCACCCTGTATCCACATTACGGTATCGATTTAAAATAAAACAAAGGTGGAATATTTTTGGGCATACAAATATGCTGCTTTTCTTCCATTTACGCAACGTCGTATCTTTTAAAGTTTCCAATATCCCCATATAGTGCCATAAACATCATTTTATTCTGGACACACTGTATAACGCTTTTAAATGTGCTCAGGATATCTATACAGTGTATCCGGGAAAATGTGGAAAATCTCTTGGACACAGGTAGAACATGAGAAAATATGGAATAAGTTCCTATAATTATTTTTCCTAGAAGCCCTCTCCACGGAGATATTGCCCCCTAAAGTGCGCCGCTGGAGATTTTCTTTCGCAAATAACTTTTAGAGTACTCAACATAATTTGATGAAAATTTAGAATGACGAACACTACTGGGGACCTGTTAAAATTACATTTAGCTTGTTTAGCTTACCAGGTGGTGAAAGGTACGCTTGTTCGCTTTCTATAAAATGAACCGTTAGGGATAAATTCTGACACCAGCTGGTACATAGACGACCAAGAGGATTATCGAAAAAAATCACAATTGTTTTGCCGTTATACAGGCGAATAACATCACAAAATATCAAACTTGAGGCAAAATATTATACTAAGGCAAGCTTTATAATAATTATTCGGGAGTTTTTTCTTTGGTTAATGAAGCACAGTTAAGGATGGCGAGCGGCCATATCTCGATAACTATTCATCGTAGAAGCTTGCGGCAAAAAATATATTACTAAAACGGCCAAGAGAAAAACCTGGAAAATATTTTCAAGTTTCTGAAATGGTCGCTAGGGGGCGTAACAACCAACATCAAGTAGAAAATTAGGATTTTTATAGAGTTTTTCCCAATGAAAATATATCGATGATATGATTTTCATATTTACAGACTGTTCACCTACACTTTTCGTCCAAAACGTTTTTTTTTATCTATCAAAATAAAGCGGTGTGGAAAGTTCAATTGTTTTTTTAAACGGACGGAGATTTTTTCCGTTTTGCTTGACCGATTTTAACGAGCTTGGGCTCATATGAAAGAGCATAATCTGCACTACAAAATGCTTATTTGTTCTTGAACTTGTTAACTGAAACGGTAGCATATTTGAATGAAGTGGTGTATTCATTTTTAAATATTTAAAAAAAAGATACATTTTCTATACAAAATTAAAAAAAAAAACAAAAAATCATTTTTTTTCATTTTTTTTTAAATTTTTTGATAAAAAAATATATGTATCCTCTTTTAAAATATAGAAATATACAGGGTTATTCACGTTATTCGACACGAAACATTATGGCCGAAGTATATGATTTTGGAAAAGTTTTTTTTCTAGATGGATAGGGACCCTTTAAGGCTACATTTTAAAAATATTTTCACGTTATACAGGGTGTCCCCAAAACACGAAACGCATCAAAGTTGTATTTTTTCAAATGGAATCCCCTGTATATCAATTGATATTCCAATTCTTCCTTCAATTTTGAACAAAAATTGTGATACAACGAATGTTCCTAAATTCAACCGTTATCGAGATATCGCGTTTTAAAAAATGGCATTTTTGCAACTCTGACATGCTATAAAATTCAAACTATTCAAGTTAGAGGAAAATGGTTTGCACTTTCCTATCTTAACTTTTCAAAAGCTCTTTTGTCATTTGGATAGTCAACTGTCAACTTTTTTCGGCACATTTTGACATTTTTTCACAAGAATGAATTTAATCACCTTGAATAGCTCTTGAAAAGTTAAGATAGGAATATGCAATCCATTTTTCTCTAACTTGAATAGTTTGAGTTTTATAGCATGTCAAAGTTGCAGAAATGCCATTTTGAAAACGCGATATCTCGATAACGGTTGAATTTAGGAACATTAGTTGTAACAATTTTTGTTCCAAATTGAAGAAAGAATTGAAATATCAATTAATATACAGGGGGTTCCATTTAAAAAAATACAACTTTGATGCGTTTCGTGTTTTGGGGACACCCTGTGTAACATGAAAATATTTTTAAAATGTAGCCTTGAAGGGTCCCTATCCATCCAGAAAAAAAACTTTTTCAAAATCATATACTTCGGCCATAATGTTTTGTATCGAATAACGTGAGTAACCCTGTATAAACCATTACATTTCATTTTTTTGGAAAAAGCTCAAAAATATCTGGCGGCGCCGGCGAAGGTCACAAGTGCAAAAAAAAAGCATTCTTTAGTGCAGATTATGATGTTTCATATGAGCCCAAGTTCGTCAACATCGGTCATGCAAATCGGGAAAAATCTCCTTTTCTTTAAAAAAACGATTGAACTTCACCCACCGCTTTATTTTGATAGATAGAAAAAAACGTTTTAGGGAAAAACTGTACAGGGTGTTCACGTATAAATGGGAATTCTTTAATTTGATGTTTGGGACAAAAATGTTTCAAATGAAAGTTTAATGGTTCAGAATGAATTTTGTGAAAACAATGTTCCCACATATACAGGGTGTTCCAGAACTTCTGGGCGTGGTACAACTTTCTTATTTCAAATGGCAACCCTATTTTTTTATTTGATTTCTGGATTCTCCTCAAAATTCTAAACATTTTTCATATAGGATACCCTATACCCAAATTCAATCAATAAAAAGTTATTAACGTCAGAAGCTCGTATCTTTGAAATATGAAGTTAACACCCGGTTGGATTAAAAAAAAATGTATGTAATTATTGAAATTCCATGAGCTGTTGAAAATGGCCTCCATTCATCTGAACACAAAGACGGTATCCTTTTTTCAATTTGTCCATAGCTTTCACAACCACATGTAGATTTATAGTTCCAATCCCATTTTGTATTAATTCTTTCAATAATTCCACATTGTCATGTTCTCTCATGTAAATATAATTTTTTAAATATCCCCATAAAAAGGTGTCAAGGGAAGTTAAATCTGGACTGTTTGGCGGCCACTTGATTGTCCCATATTTACCTATCCAGGTTTCATAATTTTCATTCAAATAATTCGTTACTATGCCCATGTTATGTGCTGGTGCGCCGTCCTGTTGAAAGATTAATGTTTCTGCTTAATTCAACGGTAAGTCATCAATAAGATTGTCAATATCGTCTTGAAGCATATTTGATTAAAGGTTCCCATTTAGTGAATGATCAAAAAAAATTGGACCTACAACTATATTGTTCTTCATCCCACACCAAACATTAACAGATCGGCGACCTGAATGTTTTATTTCGATAAACCTTTCAGGATTATTGGTTGACCAATGATGAAGATTTTTCCTATTTGGAATTCCTCCAGTGCTGAAGCAACACTCCTCGCTCTACAGTATTTTGTTGGAGAAAGTTGAATCTCTTTCAAGTTCTTCTAACATATGTGTGCAGAAATTAAGGCGTTCTTGTTTATTAGCTTCTGTTAAATTTTGGACTTTTGTCAATTTAAATGGGTGCCATTTGTATTTTTTTAATGTTTGGTGAACCTTTCCAATACTTTTTTGAAATTCTCTGGCACAATCTCTTATTGAGTTAGCAGGATTTTCTGGAAATAATTATTATCAATAAATTACATTGATAATCAAAAATACCTTGGAAATATGAAAGGATTTCTAATTCTTCGTCTTCATTCATGTGAGTCGTCCTTTTTCGCCTTCTTAAAGATTTTGAGGTTCTTCATAATTCGTAAATACGTTTAAACATATTTGAAGCCGGTGCGCCTCTGTCGCCATGTAGAAGTATATATTCTCGTCTACCTCTATATTTGTTTTTATTATTCTTGATATATAAAGAGAATATTTCAAACTTTTCCTCTTCGCAATATTTCATGTTTAAACATTCTTGACAAGCTGACATTTATGACCAATAACATCGTTTCCATGGTTCTCAAAGAATACCATACATTTCAAACCATGCTCAAAAAAATGGTAAATTTCTGACGTTTATATCTTTTTATTGGTTGAATTTGGGTATAGGGTACCCTATATGAAAAATGTTTAGAATTTTGAGGAGAATCCAAAAATCAAATAAAAAAATAGGGTTGTCATTCGAAATAAGAAAGTTGGACCACGCCCAGAAGTTCTGAAACACCCTGTATATGTGAAAACATTGTTTTCACAAAATTCATTCTGAACCATTTAACTTTCATTTGAAACATTTTTGTCCCAAACATCAAATTAAAGAGTTAATGGGGGTTCCATTTATACGTGAACACCCTGTACAATCCGTTCTTCAATGGGTGGTCCGACTTTTACCTGCTCAAATTTCAGAATCGATAGATATTCGAAAAATAATGGAAGTTTGGACGATAAACTTTGTGCGAAAAATGCTTCGTTAAAAAGTTACAGGGTGATGAAATTTTGAGAAAAAAGTTCGAATTTGATGTAGGTATCTCTATTACCAATCGAGATTTCAAAATGAGATTTGACACGTGTAGAGGTAATCTGGGCTCATTTTTTGATGAAATAATACTACTTTCATTTTCACCAGAGGCGTGCGTACGGGTACCGATTGCGATATTTTTGATGAAAAAACAGATATATACGCCACTGGTTTATCTCAAAATAAAAATTATATACGCAATCCCTATTTAATTCAAGAGAAAAAAGTACTCCTGGTATTTTTTTTGTATAACGCAACGTTTTCGAGTAAAGTGCTTACCCCCTTGCGGCTGCTACTGCATTTTCTTCGCAGAACCGTAAATCAAATGAATGTCTGCGTATTCTTGATTACTAAATAGCCGCTGCATTATTATTAACACTAAAAAAAACACTCGAATGCAACAAATGATCGACATTTCTGTTTTGTAACCACGTGTTTTGTTTTAATCAAAGCTAATGTGATTATTATGCTCCATTCAATGATTTGATTTCGAAGATTTTTATTTGTTTACTCGAGTTTTGATTTGCACACCTTTTGCACAAGCAATCAAAAACTTTGCACAAATACCCATAAGAAAATATAAGGAAAATTAGGTGGGGGTGCCAACTTAACGCTAGCACACCCCACTCAACTTTTTGTTTTTTTATGGCACTCGATATTACTAGTTTTGCACAACCAAAAGAAACTTTTGCACAGTGGCGTACGCCGAGTAATACGTTTCTCAAAATATCAATCTGGCACCCTCCACTCAACTTTTTGGATTTTTTTGATGTCAATTAATAGTTCTAGTTTTGCACAGAGGCGTACGCCGAGTAAAACGGACCCCAAAATGTCAGCATATCACCCCCAACTCCTCTTCAAATATTTTTTCATGGCAATCAATACTACAGTTTTGCACAGCTTTGCACAGCCAAAACGAACTTTTGCACAGTGGCGTACGCCGAGTAGAACTGTCACCAAAATATCATTCCCGTTTGTCAAGCGAGAATTTGAGAGTTCCACGTCGAAATGTAAGTGACAGATTTACGCTTGCCAAACACAAATCATATGCTACCATTCACAATTAATTTGGCGTAAAAGTGTGTATGTTTGAAGTATGAAATTGAATGTTAGCCCCACATTTTGGTAGTCCGGTCCAATTTGGACCAAAATATCTTCCATGCATATTTCGTGTATTTCGTACATTGACGTAATAAGAAAGAGGACTTGTAACTTCCTATAAACGTCATACGTCGATATTGCGGACAGTTTGAAGTCAATTTGGACCCAAAAAAATGGCGTCCCACAATTTTTAATAATTTGTATCATTTCGGATCTTACGGATTTGAGTTTAAAATATTTGATAAAGAAAGATCATGAATTCCGCACGACCTAAAAAATTGTTACCTAATTTGACAGTGACGGTCATTTTTTTGGTGTCAGAAGGTCGCAAAACAACTCACACTGTGGGGTATCCTCTCTTTTTCCTTATCTAAAGACCAAACAAAACCAATCCGATTACTGCGATGACAGATGACGGTGATGACACAAACGTCAAACGTTAAATACTCGGTTCATAACTAGTCTCAAAATATCTTTTTTGGCTCCTCTCCGTTATTATTGTTTTGTTTTCTGCGCATGCTTAGTATAGCGGGATACGTTAATAACGTTGAAATTAACAAGGGGCTCAAAAACACGAGACCTTATTCAACCTCCGCTCCAAGGTTGCCAAATATGCAGAATGTGCTAATATCAACTAACAGCTGACTCGCGATATTGCTACATTTAGATATTGTTAAATATTTGGGTTATTCATTATGTTAAACACAAGATCTTAGCACAAGATAACTTGGGCAGGAGCGTTACTTTTGAAACGATACTTAAGAGAACATCCACCGGCTACGCTGGGCAGGAGCGTACCTTTTTACTCGACCAGGAGCAGCCATATGGGCAGGAGGCAGGAGCATTACTTTTTGAACGATATTTTAGACATGTCATCTTGTTCAACTTGTTTACATTCATGACGATCAATCAGAACGTCAGAACTGTCAGATGTCAGGAGAATTAGAATGTCAAAGACCAAATGGAAACGTTGGAGCGGAGGTTAAATAACGTCTCATCTCAAAAACTCCACCCTTACCTTGACCAAAGATTTATACAGTGTGTCTAGAATAAAATGATGTACATGGGAATATTGGAAACGGTAAGAGATACGGCGTCGCTTGAATGGAAGAAAAGTTGCGTATTTGTATGCCCAAAAATAATCTACTTTTGTTTTATTTTGAATCGATACCGTGATGTAGATACAGGGTGAAAAAGAAAATGTCCATATTCGAAAAACTACAAAATTTTGCTTATTATAAAAGCCAATATTTTCAAATTTACAGGATATGGGTGAGAGGAAATGACGATTCTAAAAACGGCATCAAAAAATGTTGTAGGCCCACGATGTTGCGTCCGGCCGAGGCCAACTTTGGTTTTTCTTATGGAGGCCATATTGAACTTCTCCATTTTCATGGTCCGTATTGAAAATAATTTCCAAAAATATGACTTCCATAAAAAAAACAGACTTGACTTTGTCTGGACGCAACATAGTAGGTCTAGAATTTTTTTGACGCCGTTTTAGAATCGTCGTATCCTCTTACCTATATCCTGGAAATTTGAAAGTGTTGGGTTTTATAACAAGCAAAATATTGTGTTTTTTTCAAAATGAACCTTTTCTTTTTTCACCCTGTATGAACATAACGAAATCGATTCAAAATGAAACAAAGGTAGAATATTTTTGAGCATACAAATACGCAACTTTTCTTCCATTTAAGCAACGTCGTATCTTTTACCGTTTCCAATATCCTCGTATAGTCCCATGTACATCATTTTATTCTGGACACACTGTATATAAATCTTTGCCTTAACTGTTCGACAGTTCTTTGGAGAGTGATTCCTATTTCGAATGTGTGTTGTAGTTTACCGGTGATCTATCATAATCACCGGTGAACTACATTCAGGGTTCTATTTGGGATCTGATAAAAACATTTTTAAAAAAAGACATTGTCAGGTTATGTTTGCATAGTTTTGTTATTTTCCAAAAGATTTTGGTCAAATTAGAGATGTAGGTTCCATTTGTTATTTTCCAAAGGATTCTGTTCAAGTTGAATATATTGTGTAAGTTCTATTTGGGATTTGACCTAGACATTTAAAAAAAAATACATAGTGAGGTCCTGTTTGCATGGTTGTTATTTTCCAAAGGAAATCTAACAAAAATTGACTAAGTGAGGTTATGTTCGCATAATTTTGTTATTTTTTTTAAGGAAGTGACTAGTGCAAACTGCACTGTCCAACATGCGCAGTGCCTTGTTGTCATGTTCACGATGAATATAAATATAACCTGAAAAGTTAAATTCGAAATCCTGCTTCGATTTGTTTACTCCTTATTTCCTATAATTTTTTTCATGTTGTGTAAAGCGAAATAAACTCCAAAATATGAAAATTATCACGATTTACCGCTGAATAGGTTCCTATTGACATAAAAGTGGGCAATACATTCCGTGATTTGGAACACTTTGAAAAAATTATGCGCTTCAAAATTTCTTCAATTATACAAAAAGTGTGCAAGGACCATTCAAGCAGCCAAACCTTATTAGAACTCCTCCACAAAACACAAGACTTGTGATATTATTTTTCGCAAAGTTGATATTGACAGAGATACAGGGTATCAAAGTTAAATTTTAATTTTTGATTTTTTTCAATAACTTTTGAAATAATGAAGTTATTTTGATGAAATTTGGTACATGAGAATTGTTTGATATGCGAAATTAAAACCTGACCTTGATATGACTCTTACGCCCCCTCCACTCACACACCTTTTAACTCATTCAAATAGCCATGTATTTTGTATGCACTCGAACTTTCTTTTTTTATCGAAAAATTAATTTTTCCGTCATATTTACACAAGAAAGGTATACTTTGTAAGAGTAGCTAAGAGTAAACCTTTTCAAGATATTTGCACTTAAAGTAATACATGCAATGTGGTTTTGAATGGCAAATTTTGAAAATAAACGTGGGTGGCTTTGAAAACGGCATTATCATGATAATTTTGACAGATGTTTCAATGTCCAATGTTTCTTGTGGAAACAAATGAAAAATAAAAAATTACAAAAAAATAGAAAAAAAAAAATAAAAAATACAAAATCAAGTTTATTTTTTTTTAAATAAAAATATTGAAACAAATGTCAAAATTAGCATGATAACGCCGTTTTCAGCGACACCTATGTCTATTTTCAAAATCTTCCATTTAAAACGACACTGCATGGATTACTTCAAGTGCAAATATCTTGAAAAAGGTTACTCCTAGCCACTCTCATAAAGTATACCTTTCTTATGTAAATATGCCGAAAAAAAAAATTTTTGACAAAAAAAGAAAGTACGAGTGCATACAAAAAAGTTATGACTATTTGAATGAGTGAAAAGGTGTGCAAGTGGCGCCCCCTACAAGTAAGAGCCAGATAAATGAAAACATAGTTAGGCAAATTCTTCTTCAGGATAAAGCGTTTTTTTTTTTGAAATTCATGTCAACTTTCTCTCATATTATATGGGGAACTAACACCAGTGTTGCTGATTTTGCCACACATCTTCGCACCCACCACGCACCGAAAAAGTTTTCGTGGAAGAAAGTCAAGTGAGAGTGTAAAAAATGAATTATGAATTACATTATAGAATTCATTTACTCTTATTTTCTCGCAGTCGAGTAATAAAGTTTTCATAATTTTCGACTATTCTGTTTCTTTATAAAAAAATATTTTTCAACTATAAGATCAAAAACAAAATAAAACACTCTTGTTATTGCATGTAACTCAAACTTGAAATTGAACGGTAAAATGTTTATATTGTTATTACGAACAAAATTGACGTGCTGGAAATATTTGGTAATTAAGTATAATATGTATTAATAATCAGCGATGCTCAATAAAACAAAAAAATATATCCATTTAACTTTTTTCAACTCTTAAGAACATTAAAAAAAATAATATCAAATTACAATAAGTAACCTGTTCCAAAAGACTTCCATTATCAGACTATTAGACAAGCATCTTATATCCAATTATTATTTAACAAAAATAGAAATTAAAGTTCCAGATTCAAACACATTGATCTACGAAACGACGCTTTTTCGGACCCATGTTAATGGAAAATGTTTGTGTTATTTTTATTGCGCCTACTTCTTCCTTTAGAAAATCATGCTGTATCTAGATAATCACTGTCTCCTCAATATAGACAGCGCAGCAATATTACCTTCCCGCACTGTCGGTATCTTGTGGTTCCGTCTAGCTCGACACAACACTGCGCAAGTTGGACAGTGCAGCAATTTTTATTGCGAATCTGTCTAGACAGTGCACTAGTCAATTCCTTTTTTTGAAGGATTTTGTTCCAATTAGATTTGTAGGTTCTATTTGGGATTTGATCAAAAAATTGACTTGGTCAACGCAAGATTGCAAAATTTAAAAAAAAATAAAAAAAAAGTAAATTATGAAACAAATTCACTCAACACAACATCTAGTATTGATTATGAGGCAGTATGAAATTTGCCGGGTCAGCTAGTATATTATTATGATCTCTTACATGGGCTCCGTCAGAAAAAAGTTTAGAGGGGCCGACCAAACAAGGTCCAAAGACGAGTAAAAAAGCACCCAGGGGAGGGAGCCGGAGGCGAACATTTCAGGGGTGCCACGGCCAACTTTCACCCAAGTTTTTAAAATCGTTAAGAAAACAAATATATCGTGGGATTTCTAATGCTCAATATATTCATATTCAGGAATACAAAAATCTAGGGGAAGCGGGCGCCTCCCCCCCCCCTTTCCCTTACGTAACGTCGCCCATGATATCTAATGAACAAAATATGTCATGATAATAAGCATCAGGAAGTGAAATTTTCAAAAGCATGAACCATTGTGAAATTAATTCCAGAAGGACCATCAATCGACTCATGGTCAAAGTTGTCTCTCAGCATACCGATCTGCATTTCACGAATCGACAGGCGAAACTCCTGCGAGGATATGGTGTTATGGGTTGCAAACTCCAGCCGCCTTACGGTCTGAGAATTGGCTGTTCACCTGGTGCAGATGTCGCCAGGATTTGGTTTGGTTTAGTATATCCCACAGATGGACTACTGAGGAAATAATCCTCCACTGTAAGGGGCAGAACGTTCTGGTATACAGCAAATATAAAAAAGTGTCCCAACAAAGATAATGTTCGAAGTGCTAAGGACAAGCTTATACCTAATATTTAAAAAGGTGATTGCACTGCTATTCTATTATAATATGATTATAACGACGTACCATTCTTTTATAGAGACAAATATTAGGAGTTTTAATGAGACTATTTACGAATTGAGTTGAAACCCTGAGTAGAACATTTCAACCAAAACATAATGTATTCGTTTGTTCTAGACCAACACAACCTTCGGTGCAGTCACCAAGAATTGCGGGAGACAGCAATAATTTATCACAAATGTGCGTGGACCTGGATTAGCACCCGATTAAGTCAAATTTAACACATTTTTTTTACCGTGTAGAAACCTTCATGTCTTCATACCCCAATGGCTAGAAAGTCCAGGATGGCCTTGTTCAAGAAAGACAGCTGGATGCTGGATTTCTTCAAAGCACCGGCCAAATACCTACTCGTTGGCTCACTGGGTCACTGAAGACCTGAGCATGAAAAGTGGACTTGCTGCTGCTTTCAAAAGAAGAAGCGACGACGAAAGGGGACGGAAGGGACATGATACGGGACACGATACTTTTTCTACCTAGTGACAAAAAAGCTTCCACATCATCTAAACATCTTCAGTGATGTTTGGAGAACTTCCAACCAGCTTGGAGACTTCAAGCTATCCCAGGACCTGACACATTTGACAATGCAAAAAATGACAAACGATCGACTGGACTGAGGTGTAGTGCGAAGCATGCTGGAACTGATTTTCAAAAAGAAGTGGCATTATCATCATGGTGTTTACAGTTTACCAGTGATAAACTTCGAATCTGAAACCACTCGGATTGTCCCTTTTTGTAGCCAATGAATATATCTTTCTTATTACTGCTCAAAATGAGAAAAATGTGATATTATTATGTTTGAACCGTCAAAGTAAATTTCATCAGCACTCGGAATCATAAGTAAGAAAACAAAAAAGCATCGTATATAGAGCATTTTGATGGATGCTAAAGTTTTTTGTCTCATATGTTTTTCAATTTCATGGCAAATCCTTTTCAGATTCCAAAAATATACAGGGTGATTTTTAAGTTGATGCATTCCTTCTAACTCTGTACAGAGTAACAAATTCGAGTATACAGGGTGCCACAGATTCGAGTGCATGCATGGATATCTCAGTTATTATAGAAGATACAGGGTCGGTTGAATGGATGCAGACTTGACATCTTTATGCTAAAGAAAATGACATTTTGAAATTTGAAAAATTCCGACTATTTCCGAAGATATTTGAAAAAAAAACCGAAATTTCGCAAAAATGTTTTTATTATTTCCTGCGTTTGTTTGAAAAGACATTTTAGAACAAATTACACTTTGTCGTTGCCACTCTTTCTCCGCTACAAGATGGAGATATCAAATTAGAAATCTGACGTTTCGTCTTTGAGCTGGCGTCATCAACTTCATTTTTTTAAATACAGACCTGGATTTTTTTATCTTATTTTAAGTATCTTTTGACGTCTTTGAGGCTCAAAATTTTCAGTTATTATTCACGTATTATTGTTATTTCCGATATTTTGTTAAAATGGAATATTTTTGAACACTTTTGCAGATATTAATTCAGTTTTTGTAATTTTTTTTATTTTCCATGTCATTTGTGGATTTATTTTAATCTCATTAAATGTATCGTTATTGGATTTTATTTTGATTTTGGTTCAGTCAATTAGTTTTGTTCCGTTGTGCAGGTTTTCTCATAAAAATAACGTGTCGAATAAAGGTGGATTTATGAACCAAATTATGTCTTAGGGAGACAAGAGTTGTCTAACTAGTTTTCTTTGGTATTATTGTTGAGATGAGTTTTTTTTTTCGACGGTTGCGATACCTCAATGCAATAAGGGCGTGAATCCATTCGATCGACACTGTATCTCTTATAATAACTGAGATCCCCATGCATGCACACTCGAATCTGTGGCACCCTGTATAGCATTGGTAACTCGTTAACCATGAGAGATACAAAGTCGGTTAAATGGAGGCAAAGCTGCGCAATTTGAATTTTAAAAAAATGCCGCTTCGAAAGTTGGAAAATTCCGAAGACTTCCGGATATATCCGGCAATAACCGTATTTTCCGAAATCCTTCTTTATTTTGTCCTGAATTTGTTTGAAGAGATAATTGAAGAATAGAAGATAGCATCGTCGAAATTGATATATATCCGACGTTTCGAATTCTCTCGATCATCATCAACTTTTCTTCTCGAATACGAACCTAAACTTTTTTTTATTCAGTTTTGAATAACCCTTTGCTTTCTGAAAATAACGATATGTCACACTTGCCATTTTAAAAACAATGCAGACAATTAATACGGGAGTTATCAAAAAACAAGTTTTTTATCCTTTCAGAATGCGTCACGCGGATCGTAATTATGTTTACTTCTGACTTTTTAAGCTTCAATAAAGTTTGTGAAAAAATTAAGTACAAATAAAAAAAAACAAATGAGAAAAAGGTTAGGTATGGATGCATTATTATTTTTCGGAAGCGAAGAGTTACCTTAAAATAATAATAATAACTTTTTATGAAGCATTGCTTTACAAAAAAACGATACATCGGTAGAATAAAAAAATTAAATGAAAAAGTTGAGGATGATTGCGAGAATTCAAAACGTCGGATATCAATTTCGACCATGCTATCTTGAAGAGCAGAAAAAGTGATGGCCATGAGAATGTTTTCAATTATCTCTTCAAATAAATTCAGGGCAAAATAGAGGAAGATTTCGAAAAAATCGGTTATTGTCGGATATCTCCGGAAGTCTTCGAAATTTTCCATGTTTCGAAGCGTCATTTTTTGGAGATTCAAATTGCGCAAGTTTGCCTCCATTTAACCGAATTTGTATCTCTGATGGTTAACGAATTAACAATGCTATTTACTAAAATTTGTTAGACCCTGTATAGTATGCAAGAAGCGAGGCAAGAAGATACGAAAATTTTTCAAATAAAATTAAATGCTTAAGAGACCGAGACATTGTGTTTCTTTTCCCCATTATTAAATAAAATTATGTTCGAAACTGCTTCGTTTCCGAGATGAAAAAAATGCCTTTTTAATAATAACTTTCCTACCACTCCAGATATCTCCACAACATTTGGTACACTTCTTTTGACCCTTAAATTAAATTTTCTAAAGTAAAATTTGAAAAAAAAATCCACCAATGGCGTTCGAACAGGATTTGTATTGAATTTTTTGAACAAAAAAATAGTAGGCCACTGGTTTTTCTTGAGATCAATATAATAATAGAGCTTTATTTATCAAAAGATAATATTAACAATCTCACTTTCACTGTCATACTATAATATAGTATGATATAATATAATATAATATAATAGCGTAGTTACAAAATATATCAAATTTACCTATATTATATACATATAAACAACAAGGAGGGTAGTCTTGACCGACTAGTTAGAATATCGAAGTAGTTAAATCTTGGGTATTCGGTCCTAGGCAGGGTTCAGAAAGAAACTACGTTTCAAGCTACGCCAAGCTTTCGAAAATAGTTATTTTCTTCTTCAGGGCTAACAATATGAAACAACCTTTGAAAATTATTACAAACAACAATTGTACAGAGTACTTACTGCTAATGTAGTTTGATCAAAGTTACAATCACTTTCATGTCAGGAAAATTGGAAATACTAGTGAAAATTTAATGCTACATGGTTGGACTCCTTTATATGAAAGAATGAATTTTAGACAAAGTGAGACCAGGAACGTATTGCTTATCTATACAGGAATGTGTCAAGAATGCCAAAAAATTACCTTAAGAGTGCCTATTCAAGAAATTGGTTGTTTATATGAATGACCTTTATGTGACTTTGAGCTTGTGAATTCAATGAAAAAGGGTAGAACTGGAAAATTGTTACTAATTTTAAAGACTTGAAATTGAAATGTTTGGATCATCAAGATTCCTGTTTTTGCTCGAAATTGTCTACGTCTGTTCTTTTGTTAATAGAATTAGGTTCCTGGTTAGTTTCAGTCATTTCAAGAAAAATACGTTTTCGATACCCTTGTTCCTGAATTAGTACTTTAGTGTCATTATAATTCATCACGTGGTTGTTGTCATTACAATGTATTGCCAGGGCACTTGTTTTTTTTCTCAACCGTTGGTCACTCTTGTGAGATGCAATTCTGTCTTTCAAATCTCTAGATGTTTGTCCTATGTACAGGGTGTCCCATTTTGGGTACTTTTGCGGGGTATCTCCGTTATTCTTATACAGTGTGACCCATTTGTTTTGGGAACACCCTGATAAAAAGTTTATTTCTTAACCGATTTGGTTCGTTTGGGTTAGTTTGGATTGTAGAGCTCGAAAAATTGTATATTCTTGGCAAAAAGTGACCTTCGCCATTTTGACTTCAAGGCCTACTATGTTAGTTTTTAAGAGCAAAATTTCAGGAAACCATATTAGCGATTTTTTTAGAAAAAATCTGTGTGCGCCACTGGATTCAGCATCCTTTGAAACGGGTCTATACAAATTTTCAACCGAAAATATCAAGTTGAAAAAAATTAAAAATTCGCACTTTAACAATCTTTGATTCTATCAAAACAAATAAAAATGACATAAAACCAAAAATTTGTTACTTCTACCAAACCACCATCAACTTCAATGCATTTATCATTTCGAGAATCGAGTTCTACGGGAAAAGTTATACAAGAAACAGTTTTCACATTTTCCATAACTTATCTGATAGTTTAGATACGAGGGGTACCTTAAAATGCAACATTTTCAGTTTAGCCCTGTATCTTAAAAACTAAAAGGGCTATGTAAATTTTGTTAACGGTATCTTCAGTTTCACGAAAAAGTAGCACACTGTCGCGAAAACCGCAACTTTTTATCTATAAGAATAACGGAGATACCCCGCAAAAGTACCCAAAATGAAACACCCTGTACACTCCTTCACAGTCACTACAAGGAATGCTATAAACCACGCCTGATCGGTTGAAAGTTTCATCTTTGTCTTTTAGTTTTGTAAAAATATTATTAATTGATTTTGTATGTTTGTTAGCAATTTTGATTTGAGGAATCTGTTTGAGAACTTTGGTAATTTTATTGTTAATTTCTTTAACGAAGGGAATAGAAAAATAGAAAATTGGTTCATTGTTAGCGATATTAGAATTTTGGATATTTACTTGAGGAGTATTATGGTGATTGGTTATGTCAGGAGTGCTAAAAATGAGTTTTTTCAAAAGTTTTTTTGGATAAGAGTTATTGAGTGAAGTTGGATAAAGTTTTCCAAATTTTTCTGCTTCGGTGAAATGTGACAAATCCTTGTTATTCTACAGGGTGTCCGGAAATTACGCGTCAGGATTTTGGTGGGCGATTCTACATGAAAAATTAATGCAACAAACTTCTATACAATTTTTTCAAAAACTTCAAAAATTTTTTCAAAGTACGAATTTTTAATTATTTAAGGTACGGTTAATGTTTAAAGTCGTTTTTCTCGGAAACCGTTAATTCTACGATGATGCAACACGAGCACCTTTTTAAAAAATATTTTGATGCTCTTTACTAATTTGACATCCAAATTTATAAAAAGATTAAAACAAAAAAGTTCTAAGTAATTTTCCTAAGGTGAAGGACAGCTTCAGCCTTTTGTCATTGACGACTAGCGTCAAATTAATAGGGTGAATACAAAGAAACACTAGTGACATGCAAAATTTGGCGAAAATCATTACACTACAAAAAAAGTTATTAAAAAAAATAAGAAAAAAAAAATATTTTTTAACACTCTGTATCTTCCTTAATTTTGAGTTTTTGAAAAAATTGTATAGAAGTTTGTTGCATTAATTTTTCATGTAGAATCGCCCACCAAAATCCTGACGCGTAATTTCCGGACACCCTGTATTTTTTAGCCCCAATACCAAGTTGATTTTAGTTTTGGTTTTGTGCGCAGAATGAAAATTCAGGTATCTCCCTGTACTGGTAGGTTTTATGTACCAATCTAGGATCACCATATGGTCATCATTTCTGATGAGTTTGGAGTCCAAAAAGGGGACACTCCTGTCATTTTCCAATTCAGCTGTGAACTTGATATACTGGTTATGGCTATTGAACACATCAAGGATTTCGTTGATGCTGTCACTAGGTACTGCTGTCACAATGTCATCCACATATTTTTTGATGAAAGGTAAGTTGAAGGAAAGATTTGGAAAACATTCATTAAATTCAGTAAATCGTCCATGACATATTGAGAAATAATTGGAGACAGAGCTGCTCCCATTGGAGTTCCAAGAATTTGTTTATAGAATTGATTGTTAAATCTGAAATATGTAGTATCAAAGATGAAATGTATGACTTGCAAAAATTGTTCTAGGTTCATTTCAGTGTGTTGTTTCATGTCATTCCAGTGACGTGTTACACTATCAATTGTTAGGCTTAATGGAATATTACTATACAGGGTTATTCACGTTACTCAACACGAAACATTATGGCCGAAGTATATGATTTTGAAAAAGTTTTTTTTTCTGGATGGATAGGGACCCTTTAAGGCTACATTTTAAAAATATTTTCATGTTATACAGGTTGAAAAGTTAAGATAGGAAAGTGCAAACCATTTTCCTCTAACTTGAATAGTTTGAATTTTATAGCATGTCAAAGTTGCAAAAATGACATTTTTAAAACGCGATATCTTGATAACGGTTGAATTTAGGAACATTAGTTGTATCACAATTTTTGTTCCAAATTGAAGAAAGAATTGAAATATCAATTAATGGTTCCATTTAAAAAAATACAACTTTGATGCGTTTCGTGTTTTGGGGACACCCTGTATAACGTGAAAATATTTTTAAAATGTAGCCTTAAAGGGTCCCTATCCATCCAGAAAAAAAAACTTTTTCAAAATCATATACTTCGGCCATAATGTTTCGTGTCGAATAACGTGAATAACCCTGTATAATGATACAACATCCAAACTAATCAGCACATAATTTGAGAAAATTCGAAAGAGTCAGTGATATAATATTCATTGTTCTTATTGTATGCAGAAGACATCATGTCTGTGATAAGTTGCGACAGTTTACTATTAGGGGCATTTATTGAAGATATGACTGGTCGTAAGCTGAGTTCAGGTTTGTGAATTTTCGGAATACCATAAAATTTTGGACTGGATTGATTGTAGATTGTAAGACTCTTCGCGATATCGTCACTAATTGCTTTTTTAGTTTTTAAATTTTTAGCAAGAGCATTTGCTTTACGTTGGAAAGATGAAGTTGGGTCTCCGGGTAGCTGCTTGGAATATTGAGCATCTTCCAAAATGTTAGCTGATAATTGGTTATAGTTAGTTTTGTCAAGAATAACTGTCACGTTACCCTTATCTGCTCGTGTTACAATCAGCTCACCATGCCCTATTAAAAAAGAGGTGTCTGTTTTTAATCCTATTAAAAATACATTATTTGTCTCTCTAACACATGAGTTCTTATGGAAAAATCCATTAATATACATTTTTTGAATAATTGCGATACATTGTTGGTTTATGAACATAAAAGGCTCTTGGAATACGTAATAAAAAATCCAGGACCGTATTTAAAAAAACAAAGTTGATGATGGCTGCTCATAGACGAAACGTCGGTTCTTCAATTTAATAACGCTATCTTGTAAAAGGCAAAAAGTGGCAATGAAGCAGTTCCATTCAATTCAAAATATCTCTTCAAATGTGGTCAGAAAAAAATGAAAATAATTTTGAAAAATTTCGGTTTTTTTTCGGATAATTTCGGACGTAGTCGGAATTTCTTGGTTTTTGAAACGGCATTTTGTTAAGCATCCAAATACGCAACTTTGCCTCCATCTAACCGACCTTGTATCTCACACGGTTTCCAAGAACCCCATGATAGACATCCTTATCTTGGACACACTGTATATCTCAAAACTGAGTAGAATGGATGAGTTCGACTTGATAACAAGAAAGTTTATAAATAACTCGTACTTTTGCATGCACGTAATTTCAAAGTCCCTGCAATCGATCAATTATTTCGACGCGTCGCGACGCTTTACTCTTGGTAGGCGTCGAATTTTTTCAACTGTGAAAAATAACTACTTGACTCGATACATTGACTACTCTTTACTGAAATCAGATATTTCTATTCGTTTCCAAGATATTGGCGTGCGGAGTTTTAAGTGAAAAACCCTGTATATGATTATTTTCATCTTTTGTTGATTTTTTTCTCTCTTTTTTTGTGCGTCCACTAGTCTTGAGTCTTCAGTATTTAGGTATGTAGTCAACTTATTTATAGGACTTTGCCAATGAATTTGATTTTTATGACGATATAAAAGCTACTCTTTTGAAATAGGTGGTTAGGTTATACCATAATATGGTCGTAGCATAGAAAAGTGATTAAAATATACTGATATTATTCACTTTTCTATGGTAGAAGGTGTAAATTTTGATAACCAGAATGTTTTGGCGTTTGGTCCTGAGCTGGTATCGAGATCGTAACCAGGCACTTACCAAACCTGTAACCCATAGTTCAATGCTGTAACCACAAAGCGTAACCTGGTTAACGCCAAAATCCGCCTATTAATAATAAGATAAGACCAAGGCTGTGTTCGGAGAGCCCGCTATTTGCGCTATTTGGTGCTACGGACTGTTCACGGAGCAATTCTATAGCACCATATAGCGCATCTGTGACGTCTGCAGACTACGTCATCACTCACGCTATGAAATGCTATTTTCATCGAGGTGAAGCAGCAGATAGCGTCAGAAAGTGCTCCGTGAACAGTTTGTTTATGTTTGAAAATTTGAAATGGCTTGTGTTTTTGGATAAAGACGTATAACAAGTGCTTCGTGATATGTGCGTTTATTTTGAATTGGTCTAGTTTTGTGGAGTGGATTTAAAATAAATGTTTACTTTGCTATATAATTATTCAATTCGGAGACGGAAGGAAGTTATTGAAGTATTCGTTTGAAATGGTTAAAGTAGGTACCAGTACTAAGATATTGAGAATTTTGAGTAGCTATCTTCACATTCAAAACATTGCGTCCATGTGTCATTTAACGCAATACGCTCAAGAAAGCTGTTCACGGAGCTCTATAGCGCCAACGCTATAAACCCTCCCCGAACAGCGAAAATAGCATTTGCCTTGTATAGCGCGATAGAGTGCTCCCCGAACACGCCCTAAGACGTCAGAAGCAGAGAAGTAAGGATAGGTCCGAGTTAGATCCGTAATTGAGTTCGCGACAAGATGTGTCAGATTGTTGAGTAGATAAATCCGGAAAAGTTATGAAAGAAAGGAGAATATTGTACTAGGTTTATTTTTTGTATGTAAAACATTCCATTTTGGTTTCCGCGATCATTTATTGTCATGTAAAGTACAGCTTGTTCAATGCTTTTCTGCGGTCACGTCACAGTATTTGACGTTTGGCAGTATGTCGTAGATTGATCGCTCCACATGTGACAATTGTCAAATTGATCCGAGAGATCCTCGTCCAGACGTAAGTGATTTTTTTTCGATGTGTATAAGAGAGAGACGGAAAAGTATGACGTAACCGCAGGAAAGCCATGAACAGACTATAGTTATCTGCATCTTATTTTGATCAATTGCTTGAGAATAAATTAATATAAGCAGTAATATCCATTTGATTTTATACATTACGGCAACATCGCTGTTGAAAAATAAGCATTACCATAACGATAAAGCCCTCCCTTATTTCTCCGTAATTAAAGGAATCCGTTAAGGTTATAACGATAAAGGATAACCATAAAGCAAAAAGTCTCTGATAATAATAATAGGGGTTGTCAAAACACCATATTATTATATCTCCATCTATTGGTATTTTTCTTTTTCTTCGCTTTACTTGAAAACGTGAAGAGTTAGCTATAGGAAGGTATTATAATATTCGATAGACAATCAAATTTTACATCTGTTGTTGACATGAAATACAGGGCGTGCCATTTAAATAAAACAAGTTATTAGCGTTTAAAGATAATGATTATTTAACCATAATTTGTATACACTCTGTATAGGTTATAAAAAGTTTCATAAGTGTGAAATCAATCTTGATCAATTGGTAGACTCAATTATTAATTTGGTTAAAAACAAGAAAACAACAGCTGAGAAATTAGGCATTATAATGAACACTACATTTTTGCAAAATTGAAGATATTTCAAAAATCATAAGGTTTAAGTGTATTAAACCTTAATCAAACTTACCTTAATTTTGATCATACAAATCAAAAATGAAATAATATACATGGTATTCCATTAAAAAAATACAACTTTGATACGTTTCGTGTTTTAGGGACACCCTGTATAACATGAAAATATTTTTAAAATGTAGCCTTAAAGAGTCCTTTTCCATCCAGAAAAAAAAACTTCTTTGAAATCAGATACTTTAGCCATAATGTTTTGTGTCGAATAACGTGAATAACCCAGTATATTTTGTAGAAATATCTTCATTAATTAGTTAATTGTATAGCTTTTGCTAATAAAGATCATTATTATTAAAAAAATAATAAAAAGAAGGGTTTCAAAAATGATGATAAACAGGCCCGTATCTGAAAAAATAAAGTTGATGGTGGTTACTCGAATACGAAACGTCGTAAACACATTTTGAAGTCTCCTTTTTGTAGAATAGAAAAAATTATAACACTTTTAAACTCAAACTGTGTCTCGAAAAAGAATAGTTTCTGAAATATTTAACAAAATGAATTCGGGCCACTTTCACAATCTACCCTGTACTCGACCCTGTATCTCGCAAACTGAAAATAATTTTGCGACACAGTGAGTGGATGCTCAATGAGCATCAAAAACTACAACATTTCTTCCATACAACCGACCCCTTAGCATTTACTGTTTCGAAGATAGCAAAAGTGGTTTCACCTGAAACGGACACCCTTTACATTTATTATTATTAAAAACATGTTTTTTTTTCCATTAAGTATTTTTCGTTTAATTGTGCGGTTTGGCTCGGTTTTTATTGATCGTAGAGCTCGACATCTTGACAAACTACCTTTTTTTAGCAAAAATGACCTCGGTCGTACAAAATCCAACAAAATCTAAAGCCTGCAATGTCAGTTTTTAGCAGCAACATTTTTATAAACCAGAAGCTATTTTTTTTGGAAAAAAAACTGTGGCGACGAGGTTGGCAAAACTATGCATTCAGCAAATAAAAAAAGATCGAAGATGCGAGATAATTTTATATTAGATAGATTTGATCGGGGATTTTATTTGAAATTTAAATTATGGATAAAAGTCCTGTTCATAATGCTCATTAAAAAAAAACTGGCTTGAACCTAAATGAAAAACAACAATCACACATATCACCTACATGAAATATGATGTAAGATCGAGTGTAAGAAGTAAGATTGTGTATTTGCTTTTTTTTAGTTACACTCACAGATCAAAATTAAAGGTTGAAAGTTGGCAAAAAAAATCAAATGCCATACAGTTTTCGCTAATTGAAATGAAAAGATGAAATATTTGATCATTAACCTTATTTTCTCGATTAAAGAAGGGTTTTAGTTTTGTTCATCACTGACATCTAATTTCGAACGTTTTTTCTATCAAACCAAATACATTTTGAACATACAGTCTGTTCATGGCTTTCCTGCGGTCACGTCACAATATTTGTCGTTTGGCAGTATGTCGTAGATTGATCGCTCCACATGTGACATTCCTCAAATTGATCCGAAAGATCCTCGGCCAGACGTATATATGTGATTTTTTTTCAATGTGTAGGAGAAAGACGGAAAAGTATGGCGTAACCGCAGGAAAGCCATGAACAGACAGTAGTTACCAAAATAGAACGAATCACAGTTCAATTCATGACTATGTAGAAAATGTTTGCCAACCTTTAACCTACAATCTTGATCTTTCACTGTAATGCGTATTTAGTTTCAGGAAAAAAATCATAATAACCTTTTATGTTCAGAAAAGAGTAGCTGATCAATTATGATAAAAATATACACGGTGTCCCATTAAAAAAAAATACGTTTTTTGGAATAAATCAAGAACGCGTTGTTCTATTGTTTTTTTGACAGCATAATGTTAATCCGCAGAAAAAATACTACTATGGTTCTCTCATTTAAACGACCTCGTATCTTCAATAATAAAGAAGTTAGCAATAGTGACGACTTAATTGAAGGCAACCTGTATACAGGGTGTCCCAGCAAGGGTGGCCACCGGCCATATCTCGGAAACTACTGGACCTAAAAGTTCAGAAAAAAAAATATGATCACTAAAGTGGCCACGAGAAAATGCTGGAAAATATTTTTAACTTCGAAATTTTGCCGCTAGGGGCGCAAACAAAGCTTAAATATTAAAATTCGAAATTTCTCCGGAAATTCTCAGATTGAGGTATATCTTTATCAACATGGTTAGAAAACCTAGACAATTTCACGTCATTTTGGTACAGGGCTCATTGGCGTACCGATCTTCGTGTGAGTAGGGGAAGGTAGTGAAAGTGTAATTGTTCAAGTGGCTGTAACTTATAAACGACTTGTCCGATTTTGTTGCGTATAGGCTTGTTTGGAAGATAAATGTGAGTACTTTCGAACATCGTATCCAGTGATGCGTGATTGTCTCCAGAAAAGTTGCTAGAAGGCGTAATTTGAATTAAAAACAGTGTTTTTCATTTTGCCGCAAAAATTTAAATGATATGGTATAATTCTGATAATAATAACTAGTCCAAATTATGTAAAATTTATTGTTTTAAGGTTTTTGAGGTTTTTTTTTTTTTTTTTCTTTTTTTTTTCAAGGTTTTTTCTTGTAAATCTAATCTTCATTTCGATTCTGTTATCAGAATTATACCGTACCATTTAAATTTTTGCGGTGAAACAAAAATAACAGTTTTTAATTCAAATTACACCTTCTAGCAACTTTTCTGGAGACAATCACGCATCACTGGATACAATATAAGAAAGTACTCACATTTATCTTCCAAACAAGCCTATACGCAACAAAATCGGACAAGTCGTTTATAAGTTACAGCCACTTGAACAATTACACTTTCACTACCTTCCCCTACTCACACGAAGATCGGTACGCCAATGAGGCCTGTACCAAAAAGACGTGAAATTTTCTAGGTTTTCTAACCATGTTGATAAAGATATACCTCAAACTGAGAATTTCCGGAGAAATTTCGAATTTTAATATTTAAGCTTTGATTGCGCCCCCTAGCGGAAAAATTTCGAAGTTATAAATATTTCCCAGCATTTTCTCGTGGCCACTTTAGTGATCATATTTTTTTTCCTGAACTTTTAGGTCCAGTGGTTTCTGAGATATGGCCGGTGGCCACCCTTGCTGGGACACCCTGTATAGTGGATCATAGACTGAACAATTTTGCCATATAAAATATTTTGACAGCTTTACCTACTTAACGAGTTACAGCGCATCAAAATGACAAAATTCCGCTGGCAACAGTGGTTTGAGAAACATTTTTGTACAAAAAAATTTCCTGGATGAAAGTATCAGACTAGTTTAGAGAATCAAAGTCTGAGCAAATTTTTCTTTTACAGAATGAGTATACATTTTTGCCAATATCTTCGATTTCAAAAATAATATCAATACGCAATTTGGCTGACTTTTTATCCTTCTATTACTCTCTACTAACAGCTCAAATCACACATGCTGTTGCTTTACGGAAATTTGAAAAATGCGCAATGTTTGTAAAGTTGTAAGACAGCGCCCCTAGCGTCTTCTGTCAAATGCATATCATTATTGTTCATAAAGTAAGATATAGAGTAAGGAACGCTCTTTTAAACGAGATCAAGTTCGTTTGATTCTGATTACCCATTCCGGAGAGATTAACATTTAACAACTAACACCTAATACCTTCCGAAATATAGCCGAGAGCCATTCTTAGTGGGAGACCCGCTACTTGGGTGGTTTTTGTTTTTTTTTGCAGCACTGATGGCTTGTGAACTCAACCTTTAAAACTTCAAATTCCAGATTGCATGCAATTATTAGCCTAGTTTACACCGACAACTTGGTCTGCGGACCAAGTACTAAATTCGAACTATATCAGAACCAAATATTTGGCTCGAATGGTGTAAGCAGTTGCGGACTAAGCTGGTCCACTCTTGGTTCGGTACACGCCAGCTGGTGTACCGAACTAAACTTGGTTCGATCTGGATCAAAATTATGAGGTTATGTTGATTGATATTTTTGTGAATTGTGTTGGTTCTGAGTTTCTCAAGGCAATCTGAGCGTACTTACATATGTGTTGTTTGGTCACGAACTGTTTAGATAAATAATTTCGGCTTGTTTTGACTTTTGACGAATTGCGCGCGTACTCATTTAGTTCACGCGTTGCAAGACGGTGTAAACGGGCGAGAAGCAAGCATTGGTCCTACCGTACTATCCCCACCCACTTGGTCCTATCGGACCGAACTAAACGAGTTATCGGTGTAAACTAGGCTATTGTTTTTGGAAGGATGAAGTGGGGTAAATGTAATCATGGGGCAAGTGTAATCAGACTACCTGTATTCTTTTGTATAACGTTTTCGAAGTTTCATTGTGCAGGGGTGGTATTTTCGAAACCGCTCGAGTATGATTCGTATTCGAAATTGGTTGGAATTCTCACAAAAACAGGTTCATTTTAGCAAATTTCATTCAGTTTTTTCCCACTTTTGTGCGAATTTGTACCACTTTCGTGCACGACTTATTCTCGAACAGTTTCGAAAATTCTAAAATATCACCCTTTTCATGACCTTATTACTTTTCATCAAACTCTTTCGGTTCCCCTTCGAAAATATTTACAATTTTTTTTTGTGTCTGCACTATAATACTCGTTTTGTGAATGTCGTTCACGATTTTGAATTCCCTGTTACTAATATTAGAATATAATTGTGCGATTTTGCTTTCTTGGGTATTTTTTGATAAGGAATCTGATTCTGATATGTATTTCCTCGTGTATTTCCGTTATGTTTTTGATTATTTCGACCAGTGATCAGTGATTACATTTACTCCACCAAAATGCGCATGTGGGATAAATGAAATCACTGATCACATCAGACCGGAGTTCTCATAATTCAGTTTTTCACTCGCCTGTGCCTGAACAAGACGCGGAACTAGAGGATCATGACTTAATTGACACAGTGGCTGCATCGGATATGATATAGATGTAGTCTTATAAGAACCCATTTTAGGACAAAGGACAGAACTAATTATTTTTCCGTATCCTTGACCTACCTCATATAACGTGAATAGAAAAAAAAATGTATTTCACTTTCTATTTCGCTCAAAAACCCACATAATAGGTACATCTGAAAACAAAAAAAGAGAGTTTCAAGTCCTTGTCATTGAATCACAAAAGTATATAAATCAAGATATCAAGTTATTTTTTTTGTTAAAACTTGAATTTCTCATTTTATATTACACTTATGCATAATATGGTGATCCCAAGCGGTGATTACATTTGTACCATTTCACGAGGCAAGTATAATCAGCGAACTTGTTTTTTTAATTTTGCTTACAAAAAAAACTAAGGCAGGTCGAAAATAATCAAATCTAATATTTATTATATCATAAAACAAACTGTGTTCTGACAAAAAAAACAACCCGATATATCTTTTGGTTCTCGTGATACATTATAACAGTTTCAAGTCCATCTATCATTTTTTTTTAATACACTTACCCCACTTCACCCTATGAGAAAATAGTGAAAATAAAAGAATATTACGTCTAACAGAAAACCGCTGTCATACATGGATATAGAATAAGATTGATGACGTCGTACAAGGCTAACAATACTCATAGAGACTTTGTAGGCACAAACGTATCCCACTTATTTGATATAAGTATGTAATGAGAAAGTCCCAGCCTCTACAAAAAGCAGAACACTGTCAAATATGTTAGATAATTTGGTTAGAAAATCAAGCATTAATGGTAAGAAATGCAAAATCCGCAAATTCCGAACTGTTCTACACATGCGCACTTCAATGTTGTCATGGTAGTATTCAAGTGCGCCTGTGTAGAACAGTTCGGAACTGAAAAAACTTGGAACCAAAACAGACCTTAAGAATAGGTGAGACAGTATAAAGTTGTTTTTCTTGGGCCTCGCATGCGCATATGTCAGGGCAACTGGTGGCTACAGTGACTCGATAAACTACAGTGACGCCAATGCATGTCGTCGTTTCTATTGGTCGTCCGCTATATTCTGGCAGAACATTGCTCGCATTCATAAACAGTTGTGGACGTGGAACTGTTTCCGCTCCTTCTCATGAATTAAGCGGAAGTCTCATATAAGACTCAACATTCAACTGTCAGATGCCAAAGATGCACTGTTTCGTCTTATAAACGCGACCAATGTTTATTGTTGTGTTGCCATTGACAACCATTTGACAACCATTGAGAGTTTGAAATCTTATTAAGTTGCGGTTTGTGAAAAATATTTTTTACCAAGGTTTTTTTGTGATTTGACTATTTGTTCATAAGGTACGTACTTATTTATCATATTATTTTCTTATTCCTATTTTTCAAAAATTACGACGTTCCTGAACGCGCCCCAGCGTTCGCGTCACTGTAGTTTATCGAGTCACTGTACTAGTGGCTAGGAATTTTGAATTCTTGACACTTTTGATTTTGAGTTATGGTATGTGAGAATATTTTATAACCTCCAAAATACTGTCAATGTCAGTGCCAAGTTTGATTGAGTTTTTATTGAGTTTCATGAAGAGTAACATATTTGTTGATACAGCGATACACAAATAAATAGTGAGTACGTGAACTTGAACAATTAGGTCAAGAATCGCCATTTCAGTATGAGAAAAAGTCATATTTTTGACATCTCTTCCGCGTTCACATTGCACGAAAGACGTTATGCTCTATCCTTGTTCTACAGCTTGTTCAATACTTTTCTGCGGCTACGTCACAGTATTTGACGTTTGGCCGTATGTCGTAGTTTGATCGCTCCACATGTGACATTTGTCAAATTGATCCGAAAGACCCTCGTCCAGACGTACGTGATTTTTTTTTCAATGTGTAAGAGAGAGACGGAAAAGTATGACGTAGCCGCAAGAAAGCCATGAACAGAATATACTTTCAGCTAGACAAGGATAGAAGCACGCTCGTGAACGTGTCACTGCTTGTCAGTTTCTCTAGTTAGAACGTATGGGCTGCGTCAAGTTAGCCTCGCCCCTAACCGAATATTGAAATAATTTTATACTCGTCTACTGTGCTCAAAGTGTGCTTTACTGTGCTGATATAAGGTAAAAATTGCTTATAAGGTTTTCTGCTATTTTTCGATGATTTCCAAATTTTCTTGTATAGTCACATTCTAGTGTCTTTAGGAATTGCAAATTTATTTGCGGAGGGAAAAATTATGATATTTGATTTTTATTGAAGAAGTAGTTAATCTTGAGTAATAATCTAACTAGTCGGTCAAGACTACACTCTTTCTTCTTTAAATTTTTATTGTAAATAACGTATTAGGGACGCGCTCCCATTTATGCCAGAAAAAACTAACTCAAACTAACCAAATCCAACCCAATCTAACCCAACCTAACCCAAACTTACCTGACCTCACCTAAAAAAAAAATCATCTCTCCGCCAGTAAATCTGCGATCCTTGAAGACACTAGAATGTGTCTATACAGTGCGTTTTTTTCAAGACGGAACATATCGATTCCCATGGTCATGGTAAATTTTCAATCCCATGTTAGCAGTACTTCTATTCGAAGTACACAGCTGAAACTTGCCGTGGATGAACTTTGGTGCTTCGAGATTAAGTAAGCCTATCAATTACGCCAAAATAACTTGGAAAAAGACTCAAAAATTGCTTTAATTTATCAGAAAGTTATCTTTTTAACATGCCTTGTATATGACGGTGACATCCAATTTTCTGACGTGTCTAACCTCATTGTCAATTTTTTTAACCAAAAAATCTCTTTTTTATTTTTATGACCATCAAGGATACTGCTGGGCCGTTAATAGGGGACATTTTGAACAGTTTATCTGAAAAATAATGTTTGATTTTCATAATCGTATTATACTGTTAGAAATAAATCAAATTACAATTTGACAATGAAGTTATTTGGTTGACAGTGGCATATACAAGGCTAGTAAAAAAGGTTTACTTTCCAATTGATAAAAGCATTTTTTTAATCTTTTTTCAATTTATTCTGTGTTAATTGATGAAAAAACATAATCTTTAGGCACCAAAGTTTATCTACGCCAAGTTTTAGCCGTGTACTTTGGATAGAAGTATACTGCTAACACGGTACTGAAAATTTAACATGGGAATCCCTATGTTCCGTCTTAAAAAAAACGCACTGTATAAGAAAATTTGGACAAAATCGAAAAACAGCAGAAAACCGTATAAAAGTGAGGCAACCTGTTATACAGGGTGTTTCATTAATATTGCGAAAAAATTCAGGGTGAGTTTCCCCACTTAAAAATAATAAGAAAACTTCATATAAAGGTGTGTCCGGAAATGCTTCGTTACAGAGCTACAGGGTGTTGAAGTTTTATTTTTATTTTTGTTTTTTCTAAATATTTGAACCAATGTCTATATTTCCATAAAAATCGGTGTTTGAGGGTTTGTTTTTATGCGGAATTCGAATTTTATCTCAATTTGGCTCTAACTTGAAGAGGGCGCCACCTACACTCATTTGTCCTGACATGTACAGCCATAACTTTTTTGGACGTAACCATATGACATTTTTGAGTGGAAAAACATATTTCTCCTTTATTTTTATGCAAAAAAGGCATACTTGATTAAAGTCGCTACGTGCCACCATTTTCGAGATATTCAGATTTGTAATAATGAATACATTTGATAATGAAATTATGGCCGAGCATTGTGTTTCATTGATAGTGCCAAAAATACAGGATAAGTTTCCTCACTTAAAAATAAAAAGAAAATTTCATATAGAGATGTGTCCGGAAATGCTTCGTTACAGAGCTACAGGGTGTTGAAGTTTTATTTTTATTTTGGTTTTTTCTGAATAATATTTGAACCAATGTATACATTTTCACTTTCATACAGTTGTATTCACCTTATTTCAATATCTTTTCAAATAAACTTTCTAGGTGGGGTGCCAAAATATACGGGAACACCCTGTACGTAGGTGCGCATGCGTTGTCGGGCTTTGAATGGAAGGTAGAGGTTTTTGCCCAGGCGTTTATTCTATATTCTATTCTGACTCAGATCATAAATATTATATCTAAGTCTCGATCTGAGTGTTCTGTGCTTGAGAATGGGGACTTCACTGATCATTGTCATAACAACGGCTTGTTTTTCTGCAATTTGAAAAATCTGATTGGCTTTAAGAGCGTGGTTCGGCTCGATCGAACTTTTTAAGTTAGACGGAAACTGTGAAATGGAAAAAAGGTCAATTTATTAAAATTACGGTTTTACTCGTAATTTTAATAAATTGTAGTTGACAAAAACATGAGAAAATGAAAATAACATACGGGGTGTGTGCTTCCTGGGTTAATCATTTGAGTTTTTTATGTTCCTGATGATAAGCAAAAAAAAAACAGTGAACATGCTCAAAATCCAAATACGAGTCCAATTATGTCGATTATACCTCCCTATATCTATATAAAATGTTATGATACTTTAGGTCACTTAACCCCTATTTCGAATTGACTGGGATTGTGTGTATTCTTCTCAAATTAGACACGAAACTAAACCGTAATGCCATGGAATGCGAATGTAATGACATATAATGCAATGAAATGCCGCGTACTGCCCGTGTGTAATACCGCGGAATGCCAACATAATGCCAGGAATTCCAACATAATGCCCGGAATGCCAACAGAATGTCATGTAATGCTAGTAATACCGAAGTAATGCGTCGTACACATGTACAAGTATTGCGAGCAGTTGTTACCCCCCTGCATTGAACCGAGCATTGAACAATTTGATGAAAGCATCTGAATTATCAAAAAGTAAATTCCAAAAAAAAATCAAAAGAGATAACTACTTGTCACCCTCGATGTCACCTTTATAACACTTCCGGTAAATTACAACCGGTTGCTATGGAAAGGAGTATGGACATGAAAATGAAAACCAAAAACCCCGCCAAAAACGTTTTTCCATGGTCCAAGACTGGGTACCAAAAATTGTCGATATCGATTTGCACGTTTTTGAAAAATGTTGGAAAAACCAAAAATTTTTTGAATCTTTGACGCCCTCTGTTTGTAGACTTACCCGGCTTACCCCCCATATGCACCGTAGAAATCTAATCCGGATGAAGTCTTTATCGCGATTATCTTCCATACCACCTAATGGAAAATAATCGCGATGAAATCTTCATCCGGATTAGATTTCTACGGTGCATATGGGGGTTAACGGTTAACCGCTTAACGAAGCAATTTTCGATATTAAGTAAGTTTGCCTAGATCGTCTCATTTTTGGTTTAGGACGGGGTTTAGGATTTCGACGTTAAGGGTTGTACAGTCATTTCAGGGACACCCAGTATAATCTTAATTGCGCGTGATTGCGCTTTTGTCGAGGCTTTTGCTAAATGTCACCAAAAATATATTGATAAATACGTTGGATACTTAGTTGTGTAATACCTACTTAGTACAAATAAATGTTGCTATACCTATATCTAGTTCAAGATCTAGTTTATGGGCATCAAGGGAAAAAGACACTTTTTAGACCTTACGTAATAATGAGAAAGCTGTGAAACAACCTCTAAAATCGATTGTAATTATTAACTTATTAACTATGCGATCAATTTATTTATCAGGATATTATTATAATATTATATTCCACTAACCTCTGCTTTGATTTGATTTTTTTGGCTTCCTATTATTTTGTCAATATCTATTTCAACTTGCACGAACTGTTTTGGATCAATCCAGTGGTGCCAATCTAAAAGATATGTATCCTAGAACTCTCCTACGTAGACTATTCGTTTTCAAGAGCATTCCAGTTTCCACTGTTTCCAGTGAATTAATCAAAACAATAATCAATTATTATTATCAATTAAATTCGTACTACGCTACCAAACCAAACTCATGGCATGGGCATGGGTTGTTGCCTGCGTTGTTGTTATTTCGTCAACATAGAACACTATCATCATTAGAAGCGGCAGCCAGTTCTGTTGCTACATTTGGAAAATCTCCATCCAACTATAGATAACGCGTCATCGAGTGTGCCACTTTCCCGCTATTAGGATTCGTTTAAATTATTGTGGTTTTAATTCTGACTGACTTGACTTGTTTATCGTTCACTTTTGTGGTGACTAGTTTATACAGTGCGGCTTTTTTAGAGTGTTGTTGACGTGCTAATTTCACGGAGAAAGGTACGCAATCAACGATACTTTTAAAGGTATTTGTACCTACACCCCTTCACCGTCCCACCCCTTTTGAAGGGGTCAAGAGACAAAATGTGAAAAATATCGTAAAATGTGTTTCCTCGTGAAATTATCACATCACAAGAATGTAAAAGAGTATTTTAAGCCGTTTTGGCTGTGGACAGAGCAGAGGGGGCTGTTTTGACTCTGAAGAAAAAAAAGATGTCGCTCATTCCAAAAAACAGTGACACCTCAAAAAGGAGTTTTCCAGTAGACGATATCTCCATTTTTTTGCTTCAAAGCTATTTGGATTTCAAGTTAAAAGAATACCGACACTTGTTCCATTAGGCGGGCGAGTGTTGACGCTCAGATTTGACACCATTTCCATATAATTATCAGCTGTTTTAGGGTCGATTGAGAGTATGATCTCAAAATTGGAATATTTTGATATGTGTCAATGTTCTTGCGAATGAGCGATGTTTTGTCATTATGGAAAATGAGAGGATTGCTGATCTTCAGATGGACCATCAAAGTGTTGAGATCAAGATAGCTTACAGGACGGCTAGGGAGATTCACAGTAGTACCTACTGACGAGCTCCCCGAAACCAGATCCAAGCCTTCAGTGAAGAAAAATGAGATACATGTCAAATCTAGACATACTCCATAAATTCAATAGACTACAGTAAAAACCAACAGGGTACCTCGCCGTGATTGGTCAGAAGTTAAATACATTTGGCGGGTGATTCTAAATCAAAAGCGTTGGTTAAATTTGAATTAGAATTGTGCCAGTTCTTGGCAACGTAACCAGCCGTAACCTCATTTCGTATTTTTAATTTTGTGTGACTGTTATGTAGTGTTTTGTTTTGTTTTTCAAACGTGTTCAAAATGGATACAGAAGATTCGCAGGCACCATCCACGTCTTTTGTTATTTGTGAGCTTTGTTGGAAACAGTTTGATTGTGAAAAAGAGAAAAATGGAAAAGCAGGAGTATTTTCCCCTCAAAATTGGCGCTTACAAATTTAAAAGATTTTTTTAATATATTCAATTTCATAAAACACCAACATGAATTATTGGCGAGATTTGACTTGATAACCCTGAAGAATAAATGTTCCATATTGCACATTGCACATTTGCTTTCTTTATAACATTATTCTGATTGGTTAGAGAATCCTTTTGCGGCTATTAGTTTCGCATCTGTATTGCGCTTAGTTTCGTTTTGCCAATGAACTTTTGTGATAATATTGTGATAACATGTTTTGTGATATCAATAGAAATACAAGTTGTTGTAAAGACCCTTCCACTTGTTTCTTTAATAATGATTCGCGAATAGTGTTTGTTAACATGGACACTCGCATCGTGAATTTTATAGGCTGGTGCTGGTACTTATGTTAATAAATATGTACATAATATATCGAAGGGTAACACCTAATAAGTATGTATGTACTTGTTCATAACTTTCAAGACAAGGTATCATAGTATTTATCAATATATCCTTATAGCCCAGTAAAGTTGTCGTCGGCTTATAGGGGTTGGAAAAAAAAATCCAAACAGAACGATATTTTCAGGGATGCTTGTGGACTGCCTCCTGAGCATTCAACCCAAAAATCTGACTTGAAGTCCTGGTACGTTTTGCCCTGAAGAGTTGGTTTCCTAAACATGTTTTAGAGCGAAATTATCTGAATAAAAGTTATAGAGGACCAAGAACTGAACTTTGCCTCATAAAACTTTTTGACAACTCTAAAACACTTGATGAGTAACAGCGCATCAAATGACAAAATTCCGCTGCAACAGGGGGGTGGTTTCAAAAACATTTTTTAGGGATCATGAAAAAAGGTATGGATAGAAGTTGTTCAGCCTTTGATTCTCCAAAACATTCATCAAAGTTTTTTTTTTGTAAAAAAAATATTTTTAAAATCACTTCTAGTCAGCTTTTTTTGTCATTTGATGCGCTGTAACTCGTTTAGTATTAGTGCTATCATAAAATGTTATGATGCGAAGTTGTTCAGTTCTTGGTCCTCTATAACTTTTATTCAGGTCATTTTGCTCTAAAATTTTCCAACTTGAATACAGTGAAATGGATCATATGATGCCTAAAAAAATATGAAATTATTACTAATAGAACTTCGTTCAGATACAGATATTTAATACCTGGAGATTGTCTTTCTTTTTTATTATCTATTTGGAAACAGATTAGTGTATTATTCATTATTTTATCAATGGAAAATGCAACTACATATATTGTAATTCGAATCAACCGCCGTGGCTGTTTAAAAATTTAACACCAAACTGTTTCGAAAAAAGCTCACAAATAACAGAAGACGTGGAAGGTGCGTGCGAATCCTCTGTATCCATTTTGAACACGTTTGAAGAACAAAACAAAACACTACAAATAACAGTCTTACAAAATTAAAAATACAAAAGGAGGTTACGTTGCCAAGAACTGGCACGATTCTAATTCAAATTTAACCAACGCTTTTCATTTCGAATCACCCGCCAAATGTATTTAACTTCTGACTAATCACGGCGAGGTACCCTGTTGGATTTTACTGTAGTCTAAACTCAATGGTCATGCATGCTAATCCGAGATGGTGGAAAATGTGCCTGGCTGAAATTTTGAAAATTTGACCGATTTAAGGGATCCGCAGCACTTATTTTCCCAGGCTTAAAATTAAGCACATACATTGATACAACCATAAAATAATAATAATTAAAAAAGTCTGGCTGATCTACGAAGTTGGCAAATGATTTTGGCGGCTTTCATTGAATAATAATAAGACATGCTTCATCATAATACGTTGAATAAAGTATTGAATAATCAAGAAAGTATACAGGGCGGTCCAGAAGTAATGGGACATACGGTAACACTAGATTCCTCACACAAAAATATTGCGATAGACCTCAACTTGTCAAATCCGAAAGTTGATATTAACAGAGATACAGGGTGTCAAAGTTGAATTTTGATATTTGATTTTTTCAAATAACTTTTGAAATAATCAAGTTATATCGATGAAATTTGGTACATGGGGGTTGTTTGACATGCAAAGTACAAATCTGAGCACGGAATTGCTCCTATTTGTAGGGGGCGCCACCTACACATCTTTCCACTCATTCAAATAATCAGAACTTTTTTGTACGCACTCGTACATTTTTTTAATATCGAAAACATGATTTTTCGATTATGTTTACATGAAAAAGGTTAACTTTGTTGAAGGGCCTAGGAGCAACTTATATCAAGATATTTGAACTTGAAGTAGTCCATGAATTAAGTAACTCGATTCTCGAAGTTTTGGTTTTTAAACAATTTTATTCACTTCTGAATTACAATAAATGGATAATGGCAAAAAAGCGCTACAACGTCTATCAACTGACTGACTAATTAAAGCGAGAAAAGCGTAAGCATTATTATAAGGTGAAATTAGATAGGTATGTTCGGTCAGCATAATCCTGCCTTGGACGGCGGATAACTCCTCCCTCCTTAGATTCAACACATCCTGTTAAGGGGTAGTTGAAGAGGGTGGCTGACCTCTTCTGGTTGAAGGGCTGACTGGTTGTCCTTTCCTTTCGTCCACTTCTTGATCAGCATTTTGACAGCGAGGTACCCGATGGCCAACAATACTGAAAAATATATTAGTATTGTCCATAGACTGGGCACCGTCTTGATATCGTCAAAAATTAGGTGTGGCTGATTTTCTTCGATCCTTTGCTTGATTTCGTGAAGTTCATCAAGGTGTATGTCTTGGAGTTGGAGTTGTAAGTCCAGAGTTGGTAGACTTCTGGGCTGGGTGTCGATGTCGGGAAAGATGATTGCTTGTTTATCGGTATTGGTCGTGTCTTCATTGATGATCGAAGTTTTATTGATTTTAAATTGGCATCCTATGGGAAGGTGTAGTAGGTAGCTCCCAAGGATTCTCTGTGTTTCCCTCTGCTGGTTGCATTGGAGTTCAATGACGTCTTCTTGTGGGGAAACTAGGATGTATTGGTTAGAGTCATCCAATTGATTAATAATAGACTTGGCAATGGAAACTTCGATTTGTTGACAAGTGGAAATGCTTTTTGTGTTTTCTAGTAGCTGTACTTCGCAAGGACATTCTGGTTGAATTTCTTCCAGCTTTTCTTCTTCCTCGCACAGGTATAGATTGTTGAAGATTCTTGACAGGGTGCTCCCATATATGCATAGTGCAATTGATTCTTGACCATGTATTTGTTTTTTGGAATAACTACCTTAAACAGACTCTGATCTTTGATAGGCAATGAGTATAGTCGATAATAATCAAAGATATTGATATAGGTGATGGGTATTCTCAAAAGGTAAACTATTCTATTTTTTGATACGTAGCAATCAACTTTTATTACTTTTTCGAGTAGAAGCGTATTTTCCAAATTTATTGCTAAAGGCAACCGATTTTTTCCTATGATTTGCTCTAGTTTTGAAAGTTCCTTGAAAAGATCACTGGTTTTTATTATGCTAGGATGTAAAACTTTTAATTTGGAAAAGGTGATTGAATTTTCAACATCCTGTAGGATTGAATCAGTGATTTTATAGGTATTGATAATTCGGATCAAGACATCTCTGATGAAGTACATATTGTCTCTGATTGTTCTATTCTGAACAAATAAACTTATGTGTTTGAGTTTGGCTTCAAGAACTTTTTCGTTTTGGTTTATTTGCTGAATGGTTCGATTGAATTTATCGATAACGCTTACTGATATTGAGTTTTGATTTTGGATGGATTTTGCCAAATTGTCTTGGTTTTTCTCAAGATTGTTTATAATCTTGTCATAACGTTCACCGTCAGCTGCGTCCAAATTTCCGCTGATTGATTTGAAAATTGATCCAATGGCGTTGATCAATCCTCTTCTGAATCTTTGTGGGTGAGGTAATAAGCCTTTAATTTTGCTTTCCACTCTTTCTTGGGTCATTGTCATTAGCGTAGCGTAATCTACTAGTTCAGCATAATATTCACTATTTTTCATAAGGGAATCCGTTACATTTAAAGATCGTTTGTGCAGTTTATTTACTTTGTCAATAATAGAGCTCAAGTCATAGTAATGTATAAGTGTGTAGGTATATTCTGTTAGTCTTGCATTTCCCAATTTTATTGGTACAATTCCGGGATTGTCATCAATTTTCCTGAGTGTTATTCCGTCTCCGATTACGATTGCGGCACCTGCAAGCCTGAAAACAATATTCGTCTTAGTCAAAACTGTACGTTTTGCGTAGTGGTCGTTTTAAATTACCCATATGGACTTTATTACGGGATTCGGTAGTAACTGTTTTTCTGTCGGGATTGGATGAAATGATTTTTGTGGGTTTTTGGAATTTGTCTGATAGTTTTTGTCGAATGAACTGTTTGGGGTATACCTGTTGGTCTAGTTTAAATATTTCGGGGGTGTCTCTGTTTTCGTTAATTTTGGAAGTTAGTTTTTGTTTTTTGTCCATTAATCTCTTATTCAATTCTGAATACATCAACCTTAATTTTTCCTTATGGTTGTCCACATAGTCGCTCAATATTAGTTGGTCCAATTTTATGTTGAAAGGGTCGTTTGGGGAAATGTGCCCATTGATTACATCAATTGGTTTCATATTTGTTGCGGAATGGATTGAGTGATTGTAGGCTAGAATAGCGTAGATCATTTTTTGACTGATTGGTACACTACTATAATCTTGATTGTTCAGAAGTCGTATGTGTTCTGACAAAGTGGAGTGAAGTCGTTCTATATTTCCGTTAGACTGTGGGTGGTTAGGTGAACAGAAATGGAGGCTTACTTTATGCAAACTAAGCATTTCTGTTAAAACAGTATTTTTGAATTCTGTTCCGTTATCTGTGACTATTTGTTTTGGAACACTATGATGTGAGAAAAATATCAAAAGTTTGTCAACGATTTCTGTTGCTGCCAATGAACAAAGCGGGTACGCTTGTGCGTATTTAGAAAAGCTATCTATGATAGTCAAAAATTTTGTTTTATCCAAGGTGTAAGTGTCGAGGTGTATGGTTTCAAAAGGTTTTGATGGTGTTTGTGATACATTCATCTGTATCGTTACGGGGTGTCTTTCGTATTTGCTACGTTGGCAAATTTCACATTCATTTATAAATGACTGAACTGCATTTTTTAATTTCGGCCAATAATATTTGCTTTTTATTCGTTCGAGGGTTTCATCTATTCCACGATGGTTTGTCTTGGATTCGTGATAATTTTGAATAATTTCTGGTATATCTCTTTTGTCAGTCACATCAATTAATTTGGTTAAACATCGTTTTAATTTTATTGAAGGCCACTTGAAGATTTTTCGGATAACTTCACAAAATGGTTCATATATTTCTGGGTTTTCGAAATATATATGATATTGTTTATCCGGGATAATAAGCTCCTTAACGAAATTGATTATGTCTTGTTCAAAATTGTCTCTGGAGAGTTGAATTATATGTCGTCTTTTTTTTTCAAATAATATTATCGTCTTGGGTTTCATTGGTGAGTGTAAAACAGATGTTATGATCAGTTGATTCGCACCGTAGTTTACTGGTAAGTCTGTAATTGGCACGCCTACAATTGGGTTTTCGCTTGCGTTTGTATGAATCGTCATGTTGTCTTCGTCATCAGCTGGGTGTTGGCTTGCTAAATCTCTATCAGGTTCTGTGATGTCAACCTGAGGTACTGTGGACAGTTGATCTAGATTTGGTTGATTTTCTAATTCTTCACTGAAGTCATTAATGGATTGGACCAGTGGCTGATTCGGTTCGTCAGGTATTGTTTCTTTAGTATGTAGTTCTATTCTTGAGAGTGCGTCTGCGTTGGTGTTTAATTTTCCTTTCTTGTATATGATGTTGTAGTCGAATTCTTCCAATTTTATTTTCCATCTTGTAAGCTTGGAACTCGGATCTTTGAGGTTGAAGAGCCACTGCAGAGGTTTGTGATCTGTGATGAGGTTAATTTTTCTTCCAAAAATGTATGGGCGGAAATATTTTGTGGCCCATACTATAGCCAATAATTCTTTTTCGGTGGTCGAATAGTTCTTTTCCGAGTCATTCAGTGTCCTGGATGCGTAGGCCACGGGAAGGTCTTGTCCAATAACTCCCTGAGATAACACGGCTCCTATTGCGACATTACTTGCATCGGTAGTAAGATTAAATGGTTTCGAAAAATCTGGATATTTCAGTATTGGATCGTTTATCAACAGATTTTTGCAATTTTCGAAACATTTACGGAATTCTTCATCATGTTCAATCTTCGCTCCCTTTTTTAGGCATTTAGTCATGGGTTTCGTGAGTTTTGCAAAGTCCTTTATGAATCGGCGGTAATATCCTAAGAGTCCTAGAAATCCTTTTAATTGTTTGGTGGTATTGGGAATTGGAAAGCGTTTAATGGCATCAATTTTGTCGGGGTTTGGCTTAACTCCGTCTGCTGTCACTACATGACCAAGATAAGCCACTTCTTTTCGTAAAAATTCGGATTTATCCAATTGGATTTTAAAATTTGATTCTCGTAGACGTTCAAAAACTTCTTTTAATCTTTCTAGGTGCTCTTGGAGTGAGGTCGAAAAAATGATTATATCGTCAAGATACACTAAACATTTTTCGTTCTGGATCCCTCGAAGTATGTCGTCCATAATCCTTTGGAAGGTCACTGGCGCGTTCTTTAATCCAAACGGCATCCGCAGGAATTCATAGTGTCCATTTTCAGTGTTAAAGGCGGTCTTCTCGATGTCATCTTCGTGCATTTGGATTTGGTGGAACCCGCTGGCCAGGTCCAAGGTCGAAAAGTACTGGCACCTGCCAAGTTTGTCCAGAAGGTCCGTTATATTCGGTAGGGGGTATCTGTCGTCTAGGCTTTTGCTGTTCAGTCCTCTAAAATCGATATCTACCCTCCACTTTTTTTGACCGGATGCATCTTCTTTTTTCGGGACAACCCATATGGGGGAACTCCATGGTGAACTACTAGGTCTGATAATGTTTTGGTCCAACATATTTTTGACTTGTCTTTCAACTTCCGGTTTGTGTACAAAAGGATAACGGTACGACTTGGAGTATATGGGTACTTCGTCACTGAGTTTTATTCTATGTTTAATTTTGCTAGTGAAGGTCAAAGGTTCATTCTCATTGTAGAAAATGTCTGAATATTCTTTTAATAATGCCACAATCTTATATTTTTCTTCATCGTTGAGGTGATCAGTTCGAAATTTTGAAAAATTCAATGTTTTGAAAGATTTTTCATTCTTATTTTCATCAAAATAATTCAGGTCAATTTCTTCGCTATTTCCAATGTCAAATTTTTCAACTTCAATTATATGGGAAAAATCCAAGGTAACTGGTTCGCAAGTATTATTCAGGATTGTTGTCAAAGCAAAACCATTATTTGCAACAGAAAGGCATTCAGGGATTTCACAATTATGCATTTTCTGATGAGGTATCAAGATTTCTCCATTTTTAACACAAGTCCTTACTTTAACAATTTGCTCCATACGTGGGGCTATTGTTACACAATTTATTTCAGGCGATGTTCTGTGAAATTGTAACTTGATACGAGTGTGAGGTGTTATTAAGAGTCCTTTGTCGAAGTCTAGACTGGCTTGAAGTAATTTAAGATTATCAAGTCCGAGAAGTCCATCAAATACATTGTGAAACTTGAATAAATAGAATTTTAGATTTTCATCTCTGGGAAGATTGAACATTTTTGGTGATGGTATCAGCGTGCTATATTGATGCGATGATTTTTGAAAAACTGTTGAGACTATGAATGGATCATTATAAATTCTGTCGGGAAATAGTTTCATTGCTAAATTTGGGTCGATAAATGATCTCGTAGAACCTGAGTCGATCAAGATTTTCAATTTAGTTTCGGGGAAGACAATATATGCTAATTCACTCGAATTAGACATACATATAATATTAAAAGAAATGATGGGTGATTCTAGGTTTTGCGATTGTTCGGAGGCTTCAAGGAAAAATTTCCATTGTCGTTGGGTTCGTCGAGGTTTGGTTCGTTGACTGGATCGTATAACTGTGGTTCAACGTCGGGTTCACAATAGTCATCATGTGGGTATGAAGCACAGGGTTGGCTTTGATACTGATTATCATATTGATTTTGTGAGTTGAAACTTGTGAGTTATCAAAAAATCTGTTTGGTTGTCTATTGAACTGGGGTCGAGGCATATTCACAGGTCCAGTTGGGAAGTTTTGTCTTATAGAACTGTTTTGAGTTAACTGGGGAGTAAAAGTGTTTTGTGGGTTACCGTGGAAAATTTGGTTTTGTTGGGGTCTATTGGATTGTCCAAAAGATTTTGGTTGATTTTGGAAATAATGCGTATTATGCTCTTGGGTTACAAATTGAAGGGCTATTGCGAGACTAGCAGGTCTCATGCAGCGAATTGTGGTACCTAGTGGTTCTTTAAGTCCAGACAAAAATGTTTTCAGAGCAAGGTCATTGTACAGATTCCTCTTAAGTTGCTTCGCTTGATTATTGTTCTCATGAGCATCTACATACGAGCACAAGAGATTCAAAGTATGTAGAATACGATCGTAAAATACATTGGGACTTTCATTTTGAAATTGTTTCATCATGACCAGGTCTCGATTAAGACAGGCTTCATCTCTTTGGTCAGCGAAATTTCTAATAAGGGTATTTTTCACTTCCTCAAAGGTATTGGCATTTTGAATATTTATGACCGATTTGGCTTGACCAGTAAGTTTACCAACAAGCGAATTCAGCAAATAAACGTTTTGAAAATTTTGTTGATTTTGTCTATCATAAAAGGTGTCTATCAATAATTGACAAGTTGACAAGTACCTGTTTAAATCGTTTGGGTTCCCATCGTATTGCGGGACACAATTCAAATACTCTGGCTTAAATTGTTGCGCCATGTTTTCCAAAGTCGGATTATCAATATCTACTTGTGAGGAATTGTTTGATTTTTTTAAATCTAATGCTTCTACTACAACGTCAGAAACAGAGTCAGTTGAATGAGTTTCCAGTTTGATATTTTTAAGTAAATCCGTAAGATCCTCAAGGGACATAGGTCAATAATCAAAACACTTACATTAGCACTAGGAGTCCTTGGCTCATCATAATATAAGGGCGAAGCTTTGGTTTGGCAATTGAAGTCCTCTCCAAATCCTTGTCCTTGCGAAGATAGGCGATGATGTCCTATCCACCGATGTTCAGAGGGTTGAAGGTGTTCACAGCTCTTCGATAGATTGGGAATTTTCGATTTTCAGAAAAGTCCACTCTGTCACACTTTCGTACCGACGTCACAACTGTAGGCTCTTTCGGTCAATTCGTTGAAACGAAAAAATTAATACACGATTGTATCAATTTCCGAAAATCCTTACGACTGCGCCAATTAAGTAACTCGATTCTCGAAGTTTTGGTTTTTAAACAATTTTATTCACTTCTGAATTACAATAAATGGATAATGGCAAAAAAGCGCTACAACGTCTATCAACTGACTGACTAATTAAAGCGAGAAAAGCGTAAGCATTATTATAAGGTGAAATTAGATAGGTATGTTCGGTCAGCATAATCCTGCCTTGGACGGCGGATAACTCATGCAATGGTGTTTTGAATGGAAAAATTTGAAAATGAACATAGGAGGCATCGAAAACGTCGTTATCATGGTAATTTTGACATCTGCTTGAATGCTCAATGTTTCTTGATTTAAAAAAAATGATCATATTTTACATTTTTTTTTACAAAAAACAATGAAATTTGAAAAAAAAAAAATCTTTGATTTTTTTTTATAAAAAACAATGAACATCGAGACACTTATCATAATTACCGTGTCAACAGCGTTTTCGATGCCCCCTATGTTGATTAGTTAATTTCCAAAATTTTCCATTTAAAACACCATTGCATGGACTACTTCAAGTTCAAATATCTTGATAAAGGTTGCTCCTAGGCACTTCAACAAAGTTTACCTTTTTCATGTAAACATGATCGAAAAATCATTTTTTTGATATTAAAAAAATGTACGAGTGCGTACAAAAAAGTTCTGATTATTTGAATGAGTGGAAAGATGTCTAAGTGGCTACAAGTAGGAGCAATTCCGTGCTCAGATTTGGACTTTGCATGTCAAACAACCCCCATGTACCAAATTTCATCGATATAACTTGATTATTTCAAAAGATATTTGAAAAAATCAAATATTAAAATTCAACTTTGACACCCTGTATCTCGGTTAATATCAACTTTCGAATTTGACAAATTGAGGTCTATCGCAATATTTTTGTGTGAGGAATCTAGTGTTACCGTATGTCCCATCACTTCTGGACTCTGGACCACCCTGTATAGGTAGGTACGAACAATATGTATGTGGACAATGGTAATTAACAACAATAATTAAATTAAAAAATGAAATTCTGTAATACTTAAAATCTCTGTAAATCATAGTTCCGGGCTAAAATCTTAAAAGTATGTACAGGGTGATTCATTTTCAGTGACAGGGTGCCAGTTCTCCTAAAATCTTCATCATAGAAACCCAGGGAACAAAATCTGTAGAGTAATATGTGCCCAAGAGAAAATGCTGGAAATATATTTCAAGGTTATAGGATCACCGCAAGGGGGCGTAACGGTACTGTGAAAACAGAAAATCAACATATTTTCGAAATTTTTCTCATCGAACTACCAAATAAAATTATGGAAACAGATTTTAGACGATATTCTCTACAAAATTGCCCCATGACACTTCTCTCTAAATTGTCAAATAAGACAGCTACAAACCATCAAACTTGATGTCACTAAATTACCTATAACTTCGAAATTCCTTGACCGATTTGACTGTTCCTTAATCTTTAGCTACCATTTCAAACAAGAAAATTTGCTTTTTCTGGTGCACGTACACGAGGTCGATTTTATCTGCTTTAGCAGACCACACAACATGAATTGTAAAAGTCAAACCTGTATTTGAGTTTTTTTCGAAATTGATGCATCCATTGCCTCCATCGTGTTACTTGGATAATTACCTATCAATTTCATAAAGTTCATTTCTCTATATCTTTTGAAATAGAAGAGTTACAGAAACTTCACCAGGAATCCCGCGAGGAATACTTTTGAAACAGCCTTTATAAATTTGAATGTGTCAAAAGTTACACATCAGATTTGTTTTGATTCGCGTTTAACATTTTCTGCAGTTTATTTTGAAGAGAAAAGCCTATGAGTGAGAATGCCAGATATTTTTTGTTTTTTTTTTTCTACGAGCAGCTGACATTGCTGACAAGTAGAATATATAGTGCACCACTCGCCAAAAATAATACAGTGGACCAGTAAACACCTTGTTCCGCAGATATTTGAAAAAAAAAATGAAATTGACCACGAAAAAAACAAAAAAACTAGTGCAATTGATCAAATTCCCAACCGTTCGCAAGGCACTCCTACTTTTTGACACATTCAAAATTACAGGGGCTGTTTCAAAAGTATTTCTCGAGGGATTCCTGATAAAGTCTCCGCACCTTTTCTAGTTCAAAGGATATAGAAAAATTACCTGCATGAAAATGGTACGAGATTATCCAAATAACACGATGGAGGCATCTATTTAGTGGGTTTGCATTTGAACATTTTGAAAAATCCTCAAATACAGGTTTGATTTTCACAATTCATGTTGTGTGGTCGGCTAAAGCGAATAAAATGGACCTCGAGTAAATGTACCACAAAAAGCAGATTTTCCTCTTTAAAATGACTTTAAGAACAGTTAAATCGTTTGAGGAATTTCGAAGTTATAGGCAATTTAGTAACATCAAGTTTGACGGCCTGTAGCTGTCTTATTTGACAACTTAGAGAGAAGTTTCGAAGGGCAATTTCGTAGAAAATTTCCTACCAGTCAATTCTAACCAATCATAGGCTTGCAATTTAACATGTTGCTATGGCAACGACCTAATTTTATCGGAAATCACCCTACTCATAATCACGTGACTGAAAGATTAATAAGTGGAAATCTCCCTGGCTTAAGTGGCTTTGCATCTAGATGTAGCTCCCATATGATTACAGTGTTGCCGTCCCCACTCTCCTAACAATCCCAACCCAACTGGTGCATGGGAGCTATATCCAGCCGCTACCATTAAATCTTCTCAAATAGTTTTGTCATGAAATTTTCTTTCCGACTCTCCCGCGAGCTCGAATTAAAAATCCGGAAATTTGTTCTCGTTGCGAATTTTTCAAGAAAATTCGCACCTCGACGAAATTTCCGAAAATAATTCGAGCTCTAGGGAGATTATAAGTGAGAATATCGTCCAAAATCCGTTTTCATATTCTTATTTGGTAGTTCACTGCGAAAAATTTCGAAAATTTATCGATTTTCTGTTTTCACAGTACCATTACGCCTCCTTGCGGCGATCCTAAAAGCTTGAGATGTATTTCCAGCATTTTCTCTTGGGCACATTACTCTACAGGTTTTTTTTCTGGGTCTCTATGATGAATAGTTTACGGGAACTGGCACCCTGTCGCTGAAAATGAATCATCCTAGCTTTGTTTTGGTTTCTAATTCATGCAGTTTCGAACTGTTCTACACATGCGCACTTCAATGTTGTCATGGTAATATTCAAGTGCGCATGTGTAGAACAGTTCGGAACTGGTTCGGAACTGAAATAACTTGGAACCAAAACAGACTTCCTGTACAGGGTGTCTATTTAAGAATGGCAAGGTGCCTGATCTCAGAAACTAGGCCTCCCAGAGACTCGCGGAAAAAAAATACTGGGTAATATGGAATACAGAAAATGCTGGAATTATATCAGAAGTTCCCAACATAGCCACAAGATGGCGTAACGGTGCTATCAAAACACAAAATTGCTGTTTTTTTGTGATTTTTAAATAGAAACTTATGAATAAGTGCCGCTATGAATTCCTTGAAACATTTCCCTTTTATTTGTTTTTTTTTAAATTATTTTTCTAGCATGTCAAATGAAACAGGTATCAGCTGTCAAACCTTACAACGCAAGAATGCTCATAACTTTTAAACAACTCAACCGATTGACGCGATCTTCGTCTCGAGCATGGCATGGTATGCCATCTTGCCCAATAGATAATAGCAAGCTATAATATTGTTGTTCCAGATGGTGTACTCTTACAAAAGAAAAACGGATAGAGGAAAGCACCAATTTAAGAGTTCTTTTTGTTGCTAGTATTTGCGTTTTCTTTGATAGAAGCGTTGTTACAAATATACAGGGTGTTACAAATTCGATGCTCACCATTGGTATCTTGGAAACGGAAGGAGATACAGCGGAGTTTGAAAGGGGACAAAGTTGCGCATTTGAGTACTCATTGAAATGCCGTTTTGAAATTCAAGAAATTCCGAATACTTCCGGAAATATCCGGAAAAAAACCGTGATTTTGTGAAATCGTTTTTATGTTTTTCTATGTGTATTTGAAGAGATATTTCAAAAAAAATGTCACATCTTTATTGCCACTTTTTCTCCTCTACAAAATGGCATTATCAAATTTATGATTCAACGTTTCGTATTCGAGCAGCCATCATAAACTTCATTTTTGTAAATACGGTCCTGGATTTTTTATTACGGATTCTGAGAGCCTCTCATTTTCCCAAACCAACGATGTATCGCAATTATTCCAAAAATTTATATTTATGGATTGTTCCATAAGAAATCATGTGTAAGAGAGAAACAAAAAATGTATTTTCAATAGGATCAAAAACAAACACCTTGTTTAAAGTTTATCTTTGGACTGATTCCTCGGTAGTTCTTGGATGGATTTCCCAATCACCGCATATTTGACATACATTTGATGGCAATAGAGTATCACAAATTCGGTTTTCAACTTCCATAGATGGTTGGCAACATGTGAATTCTCAACACAATTCCGCAGATATATTATCTCGCGGTTGTTATCCTGAATAGCTGATAAGTTTTCGAGAATGGTGGAAAGGTCCTAACTAGCTTTCAAATTCCAGAAAATCGTCCATATCCTTAAGAGACTCACTTAAAATCTTAAAAGTAGAAAGAACACGAAGTCAAAGTCTCAAAATCTCAAAAATTTTGAGACTGTGACTTCGTGTTCTTTCTACTTTTTAGCTTTCCAATGATTGCACACTTTGACTCAAATCGACGTTTGAACATGATTCTTTACCTGAAGTCAAGAGGCAATTGATATGTTGTAAAGCTCCAGAAAACTTTCCTATGTCTAGATTTTCAACTTTTTCACAAAGCTGCTGTTTTCATTTGAACATGTTGTCTGATAACGGACCTAGTTTTGTAGGTGCAAATTCTGAATTGAAACAGATCATTAAATCTTTGTGAAAGAACAAGAATCAGATTTCTGAAATATTAGAAAATCAAGGAGTTTATTGGAGATTTATACCAGCCAAAGCACCCAATTTTGGAGCCTGGTGTCAAAGATTGCAGATTCCACCTCAAACGCATAATTGGCATCGAATCTCTCACATCCAAAAACTTTTGTACTTTACTATGCCAAGTAGAAGCTATATTAAATTCTCGCCCTTTATTCCCTATTTCATCTGATCCTAGTGTGGAATAAAATTCACCTCCAACAATTGTCAGGATTTATTTGTAACAATAACAAATAAATAGTTGACTGGTTCACCGAGCTCAGCTTCACTATTGGCAAGAACAAACGCACCTGGAATAAAAATTAGGCTGAGTCACCTTCCTTATTGATCTTAACATACAGTGTGGTATTTTGACAAGCTTAAGATACTTTTAATATGGTGTTGTGGGTAACTCTCAACTCTATGAATTGTGATTTAAGAAGTTGCAGCTCGTAGTGTTGAAGATTGTATTGATGACGGAAAGCAAATCAAAACCTCTTTGGTACACTCAACTAACAATTTATTAATATTTATACTGAATTTTGTAAGTTAAAAAGCAATGATTAATTTTTATTAAACGTACAACATGACGATAGGAATATGAATCAATGAATGAAAAATGCCTACATTAGCGACAAATAGTTTGGTGCCACCCAAGTTACGTAAAAGTCGCACTTGTGAAATATACGATGAAAAACAAAACAAGGGTTACGATGAACTCAACCCAGTTATGATCTGGGTTGGTTTATTGGGTAGCGACAACTATTATTGATACCTTAAAATACGTAGATTGCTAATGAGGTGAAATCTATCTGAATGAATATAATTTAATAAAAGTTATAGCTAATTTCTACTTTACAACAATGGGTTACACTGAAATTAAAATAAGGGAAATACACCAATTGTAAAATCTATACTACTGTACAATGCCAGAGAGCATAAATGCGATAATCAACCTCCGAATTCAATGCAAGTGAAATACAGACATTCCATTATATTATATTTGATCAATGGTTGACCACCACACAACAATTGGTGTAGCATTCTACACATAATCCCAAAAATTAACAAAAGATGGGGGCGTCCCCCAAGGCGTCCCTAGGCCGTAGGACAACCATATTTAGCTTTCTTCTTAAATCAATTTTAATATCAACTCACCGCTAAATATGTCAAGCCATTGGCTGAATCCTACTCGTTATATGTTAAGTCTCTAACGATATCGCCTCAAATAGAGCCGTGACGAGTCGATATTGCTTATGAACGATTTTTAACCAGGTACTCATAACTCAAGATCACTTCATTCACAAGAACCAAACTCCCATACCACAGGTAGGATTATATTTCATACTACTACGCTATAGGAAAAGTGAGCTGTAGCAGATCATTTAACAAGTGTCAAACTCTTAAGACTACTGATGGTGAGTCATTCCTCAATCTCTATCGCTCAGAAGAAGTGACTGCAGAATAGAAAACACAATAGGATTTCTCTTAATTAGTTAAAAACGCGTAATATTGAATTAAGTAAGGTAACTCTGTGAGACCACTCACCATATCAGTAAAATAGGTATCTGGCTCATCATTACAAAACACATTGGCAGCATAAGAGTCCATCTTCTGTACTCAAAATACCATCAAAAGAAGTTCAGTTTTCAAATATCACTTTGACCACTGTCAAAAATGATTATCAAGGTAGAGAAGAATGTTCAGAAAGCACAAAAATTGTTACAAAAAAAAATGGGTTGCTACACCTAGTGTCTATGATATCCTAACACCATCAGCTCATTTCCTTGTTGGTGAAAGATTGACTCGAATACCTAATATTGATTTGAAAGATATAGTGTGTCCCAGATTCGCTTCTCTATACAGGGATCTTGGCTCCTATTATACCTACAGCGAAGGTTAAATGGAGAAAGTCTTAGAGGAAACTTAGTGCATTCGATATCCGGTTTCAGATTTGCGATCGATAAATTGGTTTTGGAAATATCGGCGAAAAACCGAAAATGGCGGATTTTGTTTTTTGCCAGTAAATCCGAAATGGCTAATTGGACAGCTATGAAAATGTGACATTAGCGGGACACTTTTTTAAGACGAATAAAATGGTGTGTATGACATGTTTCAATCGTCTTTTGTTATCCCGCAACCCGCCTCAACTTTCATTTTTCTTATGGCCGCCATATTGAATTTTTCGATTTTTGGAAAGAGTGTAAAATTTCCAGTCTATTGATGTCTCACAAGTGCATAAAAGATTTAAGTATCTTCCGAATATCACATTTCGTAGTTAGGACTCAATCTTTTCTAAGGAGGCCATGATAAATTTGACAGAAAACTGGTTTATAAGCAAAATCCTAGGAGGTTCTAATATGTCGTTCAATAATTCTGCCGAAAGATGGCGTTGTGGTCTATAACACCCCGCAAACAATAATTCAGTATCAAAGTTGTCTTTACGTAAATAGTAGTACACTTCTCTGTCATAAAAATAATAAATCTGATAAAAAAAATGTCGAAACCTATTAAAAATGCCCGGTGTTCCCTATTCGAATGAAGAAAAGTTGGATTTGGATGTTAGCGCGGTACTTGCAGTCACAGAGAAATGCCGACATTACCTCAGCAAGGTATTTGGAGATGTACCCCGAACGACGGCAGCCTCATAACATACAATTTAGAAAAACCGTGATTGATTTGGTCAACTATAAACAGAAATAAACTTGTAGGGGTTGTACGAACAAAAATCGCTAATTGTCAAAAATGTCACGATGCATGTCCATGTTCTATTGAAAATTCAATGCGTTCAACACATTTGCTGCACACTAATTGCGTTAACCTCAAGATACAGTACTCATTCATATTTTGCGACATATAAATCATGGCCTTCTTAGATAAGATTGAGTCCCAGTTACGAAGTGTGATATTTCGATGATACTTAAATTTTTTATGCACTTCTGGGACATCACTAGACTGGAAATTTTACACTCTTTCCAAAAATCGAAAAATCCAATATGGCGAAAGAACAAAAATGAAAGTTGAGGCGGGTTGCGGAAAATCAAAAGGCGATTGAGACATGCCATACACACATTGAGTTTTATTTAAAGTCAATGCATACACACCATTTTATTCGTCTTAAAAAAGTGTCCAGATAATGTGACATTTTCATAGCTGTCCAATTAGCCGTTTCGGATTTCCTGACTAAAAACAAAATCCGCCATTATATCAGCATTTTTGGTCTAAGAAGTAGAGTGGTTCTGCTCCAACAAAGGCATAAGTCGAAATATTATCCCCAACGAAATTTAAAGATCGGAAATTTGGTCCTTATGAAAGAAGATAATTTTCATTCTTTCCCTCTGAAATTGAAGACTTACGAATGATTGAAGTGATCCTGGATTTGATAACCAGTGTCGTGTAGCTTCCGTAAATACTAGCCGAGGTGTAATACGACGATCCATAACAAAATTGTGTCCACTTTCCATGAGTGAAGATTTTTATAACTGACTCTCACTTTATCATTTTGCTTAATTGTACTAAATAGTTGTTCTGAAATGGTGACCATTTCAAGGCCTGGGCAGAGAACTAAATAACGACGAGAAGCGACAAAAACTTGTTTTTCCCATTGCTTAAATGAGAACACATTTATTTAGCCTTGACATTGAAATTTTTGACAGCTTGTATCGTATCCAAGTTATATTGATACGATGGGAGCTGTCAAACGCGGGGCAACGAATACTTATATTCCGGTCGTCCGGGCCCAGAATAAAAATTGTGAGATATTCTGAAGTTTGATATAGGAGGATTTTTGATCCTTTTTAACAAAAATAAGACGTAGGCCAATCGTAGAAAAAAAGCCTGATATGTTTTTTTTATACTAGGTACTCAAAAACATTCAACAAAAATTAACATAAAGCATGATTGAAAAATCAAACGTTTATTTGACAATTAAAAATATGAACTCATGTGTACGGGGTTTCTCATTATAATTTGCCACCACTTTAGAAACCCTATCAACAGAGATACAAAAAAAGTGTTCACATGATTTTTCCTGAAAATTTTATAATAACTGAGAGAAAGAACATAATATCACTATTGGAAATCGGGCAAATGTGGAAAAGTTTAACTTTTTTGAATGGAATGCCCTATATTTTAATACAGATCCAAAATCTCTTAATTTTCCTCTTTTTAAAAATACATAGTTTGCCTATGTTTGGACTAGCCGTTTTTGAGTTATTTCACTTTGATAAACATAGTGTAAAGTTGCAATGCGGGCGAATAATGCCCGTTAAACCAAAGAAGGTGATTCCTTCCCCTCCTTTCGTACGACACCCGCGAAAAGCACAACTTCGCCCGGGCATTAATAACACTTTTCGAAATAGATCCGATCAAGCTTTTAACAGAGCTTTTAATCTCTCAAACCACAAATAATGATTGATCCACTGATCGACCGTAGCTAACGATACTAGCAATAAACCACAAATGGTAACCATGGTAACCGTTGAATTCGACAGTCGAAACTGATTAAACACTCGGACTAATAAACAGATAAAAAATCTTTTGACAGAAAGTATCGGATCCCCCACCTGAATTTTTTGGCGGGAAAATTTCGTCGCTTCTCGTCTAGTTCTCTGGCCTGGGGCAAATGTTAATCATAAGTCCATGTTATACCTATTTAATGTAAACGTTTCAACGTGGGTTGCCAAGAGAACCGAACAAAACCATCACCAGGGATATTCAACAAGGTCACGGTGCCGGTGACAAGAAAAACTAACTTTCTGTACCATTCCAAATGGATTGGAATTTTGTCGAAAAATTTGGCCTTTCAATACAAAAAAAAGTGAACAGCAAACAACTGCGAGCTTCAATCTTCATACCTAACAATACGCTTTAGAAAAAATCAGTTTTATATAGTTCATAAGGTTACATTTGTGATATTCAATGTTGTTAAGTACATAGTATATAATAATTACAGCCTGAAGTTTCCTTCTATCATAGAGTTTTTGTAGTTTGTATAAGACCAACATAGTATTATAGAAGACAAGATGAGGGTAAGCGTTGTTATCTTTGGTATATAAAAATCGGAGAAATTTATTTTGGATTCGCTCAATACGTTCGCTATGCTATAGCATAGGGCCAGAGGTGATCAAATAATTAACTAATAATTAATTCGAGTTAGTTTTATTCTTGAGCTTCGTGCCATGGCCAGTCTGAGATTGATTTCTCCGTCACAGCTGCCTTTGTTTATGATAAGTGATCCTCAATAGTTGAATTTCTCAACCACTTCAAAACCATCGATCTGTCCAACATTGGCAGGGTTGTGGTCTATTATCATAACTTTCGTCTTTTTTTTGCTCAACGTAAGACCATGTTCTCTGCTGATCCTGTCCAACTTTCTCATGATTTATGTGAGTTCTCCTTCCGAACGGGCTAGTATTAGGGTGTCATCTGCATATCTAAGGTTTGTTATTCTTTTTCCTCCTATGGTTAATCCCCCTCGCCAGCCTTGGAGAATTTTTCTCATTATATACTCTCAGTTTATATTGAAGAGTATCGGTGACACAATACAGCACTGTCTTACACCGCACTTTGGACTAAAAGACTTAGATAGCGTGTTGTTGACACTTACCTTTCCGTAACTGTTATCGTAGAGATTTTTAAGCAGAATGATCATATGTTTTGGTACTCCCATGTTTTCCAAGATGAGCCACAAATTCTTTCATTTTACACAGTCGAATGCCTTGCTGTAGTCGACAAAGCACAAATACGTTTTTACATTAAATTCATATGCTAATATTTGTCTTACATTCAGGATTTGTTCCCTTGTTCCCTTTCCTGGCATGAATTCGTCTGTTCGTCGGGAATCTGTGGAAGTAACAAGGTTTTAGACGCCGGTTGGTTATGATATGAAGCAGAATTTTGCTTGCATGTGACATAAGCGCTATTGTTCTGTAGTTGTTGCAGTCTGTATGAGGGCCTTTCTTATGTAGCGGCATGTACACCGATCCACACCATTCTTTTGGCCATACCCCAGTTTGTCAGATTTTGGTACACTGTAGATTGCATCAACACCAAGCTCGCCCATTGCTTTTATTGTTTCGGCGGTTATGTCATCATCACCAGGTGATTTGTTGTATTTTAGAAGGCTTATGGCTTTTTCTACTTCGGCTTTTATGATTGAGGGCTCTTTTCCTACCTCATCAATTTTTGGTAAATCATGGTCGTCGGTTTTATCCGCAGAAAAAAGTTTTTCGCAGTATTGCCTCCATACTTCTGCTATGTTGTTGGCATCCGTAATTGTGTGTCCTTGATTTCTTATTATTTGTGTCGGCGGCTTGAATTCTTTGAACAGATATTTAACTGTATATACTGTATCATATTATAATTCGTGGGATCTATTTGTATTTGCATGTTCTTCAAGTTCTTGGCATACTCTTGCGATCTGCTGGTTTTTGTCGTTTTTGCAAGACTTTTGAATTTGTTTCTCAATAAGAGACTTCTTATTCTCCGGGGTGATAGTTTTGGCCAAGATTAGTCTCTTCGGCCATCTATTAGGTCGATCGTTCTTGCCGTCATCCAGTGTTTTTTCTTTATCGGTTTTGTTGGTAGATGTCGAGGATGATGTTTGAATAATGTGGTTGAGATGGTCACTTTAATATCTGTGCAGAACTGGATAAGTCGATCACCGCGTTGATTTCTTTCACGCAGTCCATATTTCCTTACAATGTTTCTTATGTGGTCATCGTCCTTTGAATTCCCTATTTTGGCATTGAGATCGCCCAATTAGGACGTCTTTTTGAGGTATGTTCGAGATGACACTTTCTTATTTTCCATATTCAGCTTCCACTTCGTCGTCTAAGTAATCAGTTGTTGGCAGATATACCTTGACAATATGAAGTTTGACTGGTTTGGAGTTGGATGATATTCTAATTAATCTATCGCTGATGGCTTCGTAGCTCTCAACATATTTGGTATTCTTCTTGTTAACCAAAAATGCGACACCATTTCTTCCAGTATCATTTGATCCTGATATATAGATAGTGTGGTCAGCTGTGATGAAATGACAATTTCCTTTCCAGTGTGCCTCTGAGATCTCGCATACTGACAAGTTTTTTCTGCAGATCTCTCTTTCCAGAATGTGTAATTTTCCGGTTTGGAGGAGGCCGGAATCCATTAAGCGCCGGTCGCTGACTTTCTGACATGATGTGCTCAAGAGAATATAATCAGGTGATTTCCCATTGCCTGTCTGATCCTCATGCCGTTGACTCATTTATTGAATTGAGTTCATCCGCCTTAGGGATAAGAGGGTGTCCATTATGCCACTTGCGCCGGGTCCGCCGTTTCGTGAAGTCTTTCTTCTCCACCTTTCCCGCCGGTGTGGTCTTCATCCGTATCCCTGGGTAAAGCGTTATACCCCGCGATACTGGGTCCTCAACAGAACTTAGCCACCGATTCATAAAGTTGGGCCCACCCACTCGACATGGACGCGCCTGCTGAGAGTTACTTAAGTGGATTCAGAGAAGATGCCTCTGGTTTTCCTTAGGTCGGGTAAATGCTCATGTTTGAATCCATGAGCAAGGGCAGTCCATCCTTCGGAAATTGATAAAAATATTGAAGAGAAGGGGGCCAACAGTACTCCTCTAGGAGAGGTTGCACAATAGGTTTTAGAGTAGGAGTCTCCAATCATGTCTTACGTCGCAAAAAGTCGGCTGGTCCAGACAAACCCAATTCACTCGGCCACTTAATGAGAATATTGTCAACAAGATCAAACCTCAAGCACAATCTGTAGACAGTGACTGGCTAAAATATGGAATAAATTCATTGTAAATTTAGGATTTCGATTTTTTGGAAAACGCTCGGACACGTCGATTTTTGTTTTTGGATGCGTTTCTTGTAATAGCAAATTCATCTACAGTGTGAACCAAAAATAAGTTACGACTATCAAGTACTTTTTTTTTTTAAATGGAAACAATCACGGGGAGTCCCAGATCAACTGGTCATTACTTATTCATCAAATTAATAGAGGAACCATGAATGAAAAGTTTGAGATGTGGAATTCATGGCCGGAAGTGCCCCGTTTCCCCACACCTTTATTCAACCGTTTTCGAGAAAACTGGATTTGAAATTCATAATATCAATTATTTCAAAACTGATTAATAATTTTAGTAGTTGACAAATTGAATGTTGATTCAGCAAGTTGGTGATGAACTAAAAAAAACATAATCGTGTAGTTACCTTTAGTGTTTAAATTTCTGCTTTCTAACGGTGAATTCGAAAATAAGCAGCTACGCGATTCTGTTAGTTTTGTTTTTCAAGTGAATATATCATGGAATCATAAGGCCGATTTGTCGAAAACGGTTGGGTATAGTTATGAGTTGTATTTTATGAAATATACTTGGAATTTCACGCAAAATTCAAAAATGATATAAAAAACCTGTGTCTCCATTTAAAAAAGAAGTTGATAGTCGTAACCCATTTTTGATGCACCCTTTATAATATGTACATAAATTTGCCGTTAAAAAACCGCATCCAAAAATGAAAATCGAGGTATCCGAGCGTTTTTCAAAAAATTGAAACCCTGAATTTAAAATGAATAATTTGTTTCATATTGTGAAAGACACTTTTATTTTCAAATGAATCAAGTATAACACAAAATAACACTCACCCTAAATACCGGATCACAAAGCCGTCACTGAATTTCAAGCTCCGCACAATCTATAAAGATAAAAAGTACATGAGAATCACTGGGACACACACTAGACTGTCCGCTCGGAAATAAGTTGATTATTTAGTTGTGTTGAACTAAAAGCCTAGCCACAGGGCGTCTGTTCCTCAAAGTAAGAGGAATGGCCACAAAGGCGACGGGCAACCGCAAAATCAGGCCACAGGGCCACAGGGCGACTGTTCCCCAAAGTACGAGGAATGGCCACAAAGGCCACAGGGCAACTGTTCCACAAAGTATGAGGAATGGCCACAAAGGCGACAGGGCAACTGTTCCTTAAAGCATAAGGAATGGCCACAAAAGCAACAGGGCAACTGTTTCTCAAATCATAAGGAATGGCCACAAAGACAACAGGCAATCGCCTAAATCAGATCACAGGGCATCTGTTCCTCAAAGTAGGAGGAATGGCCACAAAGGCGTTATAGCTCTGTTATATAATCTGACAAGTTTGGTTATGAAACAAAAATACACTCAATAGAATATAATTAAGAAATAACTGAAACACCAATAGCAGTAAGAGAGTTCACCCAATACAATAGGGAAATAGATCTAGTGACCACTATTGACATTCCCTGAAATGAACCCAACCCAGAAGCAATAGACAATCCCTGCATGGAATCCCAGCAATACTCGTGAGAAGCGCACTCACCTGTATATCTAAATTGGGAATCTAGAAATGAACCATTCAACTCCACGAGTCTCGTTTTTACGTTTGAAGTTGAAATTCTCTACAGGTAATCGATTGACACCTGAACTGTGTCAATAAATTATTGTAGCTACGTTCTGCAACATTGAACGAACTAATCAATCAACAACTCCTACTAGGAGGTATTGAATCAATAGACGAGACGATACTTACAAAATCAAATATTATATTGTCTTCAACTTCAACACATACAAAAAAAAAGAACAAATTAATTAGGCTCTTACAATATATTTTAGCCGGTCAGTGCATGTATATGTAGGGTGCCATATATTCGAGTTGTGAATTTTGCTCAAATGCCAGGTGTAGCGGCTTGTACTGAATTTGGAATAATTAAGCGAGTTATGATAGCAGTTTTGATTTCGAAGTGGATGCGTAGAATTATTGATTATTTTGAATTATCGTACTGTTCTGCTGATTGAGTTAAATTTATTTGAAGTGTTTTTTTTTAAATTCAACTTTGATTTTGACGTGCCGTAATTCATTTTGTAGTCAAGTTGATCAAATTGTATTTTGAATTTTTCTGAATCAAGCCGAACTTTTGTTTGCTGATTTTTTTTTCTCTTGGTTTAATTGATTGGCCGTTTGCTGTTTGCTCAAATTTCATTTTGAGGTACCGGAATTAATTCTAATTCATTTCCAATTATTGAATCAAGTTGATATATTTTTTTTCAATTCGATTTTGATTGACTACGTTTACTCCTTTTAACTTAGTTCGATTCCGACGTATTTTGCCAAGTTTTGATCGTGTGACGTCTTTGATTTTTTTTTTAAAAGTTTCCATCGGGAAATGTTGCTGTTCGGGTACGAACTTTCTCTCTTTCTGAGCGCCAACTCAACCGTTTACCGTATAAATTGAAGTTTTATTTTTTTTTTGTTCTTGCTTCACATTCCTTTCGTAATTTCTCCAAATAATTTTATCCTGGATACTCATGTACATCTTTAATTATATTTTCTAGTTGCTGTTTTTTTATTGTCAACCTGAGTTGACTCATTTTTTTTTCTGTTACGCTTGGTAGTGGCAACCCCTAGCGAAATGAATCATTTAATGATTATTTTTTTTCCCTTATCCGGACTGCATTACCACGGGATGTGGGGTGTGTGTACATTTTTCTTTAAGGGAATCCGAGGGGGATGGTATGTGAGGACGAAGACAGGGGGTACCAGGGTGAGGGACTACGTTGACTTCGAAGGAGCAGACATGGGCAGAAAGGACTTCTGGGCCAGCTACCGACTGGAGCAGACATGGGCAGGAGGATTCTCTGCCAGCTACCGCGCAGTCAAGTCGTGCCTTTGAAATTTTCTCTCTCCCTTTGAAGATTCTTTTAATTTTTTTTTACTTGAAATTGCTGTGACTTCTATTTTTTTTCTACCTTCTAACACGAGTGGAAACTGGCTTTATTCTCGGTCAACGAACACGTGTTGGACATAACCTACGATTTTTTTTTATCGCCGTCTTTTTCAAAAGTGCTTACAGACTTCAATTTAGTTTGAAACTTTTAACAAAAGTTTATTTTACCGTATTTTTTTTTCCAAACCCGTTCTGGGTTACAAAATTGGCTGCCTCAAAAAGCATTACAAAAATGGCTGCCATAAAGACTTTTTTTTTATTACGTCGTTTTATCCAAATTCATTCGACAGGGAAAGCAAGCTGCCAAACATTGTCGTCAGAAGTGTCCAACCATACAATCTTCAGTCCGTGGTGCTAGAGTGGCCATTGGCTATGGAAGCCTACCAGATGCCTCTACAGTTGGGTGAGACCACCCTTTCAGTTACTATGTCACTTTCCACTACGGTCAGCAGAAATGGTGCTGGATATGGATATTCTCCCACGACATGATTGTCTTTGACTTTTGAGCAATAAGGTATTATACCTGGATAACAACCCAACCAAATTTGCGAAATAACATATTTTTTCTACGAGCGTGCGCAAAGTAGCCACTTCGCAGACTCATTTGCGTGTGCAAAGTAACCTTTTCCCGCACTAGTGCGGGAAAAATTTTTCCCGCACTCAAATGTCAACTCAAATAACTACCTACCAATTTGTTGTTTTAAACTTCGTTTCCATACCAACCAAACTGTAGATAATGCACTTTGTAATGCACAAAATAATGTTCTTGTTACTTTTCCCTTTTCAGTCAAAATCAAAATGAAACACACAATTCTTTTTTTGCGTTAAAAACGCATTCGCCAGTAACGTAAACAAACATTGATAATGACGACTTTCAATCGGCATTTGTGAGTTGTTCTTGCTTGATTTTGGTGCAAACTACTGTGTTTATCGGAAATCTTCGAAAGATTTGAGCTGAATACTGGCATCAAAAAAACCTGATCATGTATACAAACAAACGGACAAACAAATTTATAAAAGTATAAACGATTAAACGGAGACTGAAGACTGACTGATCTTAATGACACAGCTGTCTAGAGTGTGTTGTCAAATCAAAACAGTGTTGCCAATAGCAGGGAGTAAGGCGACAAAAGAGGAAATTTTATGAACAGTGATCGGACATGCCCTTGCATTTCGAATATAAAATAAATCAATTATGATTTTGATTATACCCATATTATCCAATTTCCAGCTGCCGCCACAAACTGTTCTTTCAATATAAATATATTGTTAAGCATAAATAATCATTATTCTCAAGTTCTATGTTTTTAAGTGCGTCCAAATAATATATTATCTAAAGTTTTTCGTGTCTAATCTGTGGACGCTCGTTGAAAAAATATTGTTCCTAACAAGTTCGCAAAGTGTCTTTCCCGCCCTTAAAGCATATCCGAACTCCGCTTCGCGTCGTTCGTCTAACTGCTTTTGCGTGCGGGAAAGCATCACTTTGCGAACTTGTTAGGAAAATAACTATTTCAGAAGGACACCGAATTTAAACTTGCCTGTAGGAGGAAGGGTGGCCATTCCAACCAATCCAACACACTGTTCAACTTGGGAAACCTGGACACCATCTTTACGATCCAGTAAACTCCGTCCAAGGTTCTAACATTTTCCGAACCCACAAACCCACTTCTCACAAAGCCATCGCTAGAAGGTCGCTGGCAAAGAAGATACCCGTTGCTGCATCAGTACCACCCCGACCCACCACACCTGAACCAGGTGACATCTCCCTGCCTATGGTTCATTATTTGTACTGGAGATGTGGTTTAATCGGGACATCGCCGAGATAGTTGTACAGTAGTTCTGTTGTAGATATGGACGAGACTGTCGTTGCCCTCTTTCCAAGAATTGTCACGCGGTTCATCCAGCAAACTTGCTGGAGACTATGGTGCAGGACCCATGGGACGACGTGACGAGGAGCCGTGGAAGAGACGAGTACAGCCGTCCCCGTTCCAGAACAAGCCCGACCACACCGGAGGACCTTTACTTCTTGTGAGTATGGTGGATGCCCGTTTGTGGGATTTGACCACCATCCGGGACTCGAGAAGAGTACCCGTTTTCATTTGTAATTCTATTTCCTTTTACTTATATTTACGGTGTCTTGCATAGCATGGAAAAATATTTAATGATTAAATATTTTTTTCTGTAAGAAAGGGAAGTGTGTAACGAAGTTACTTTATTTTTTTTCCGTGTTTCACTTTTCTAAAATTAATTATCCATCGAATGTTCAGATCTGTTCTTTTCTAAAATATTTTGAGTACCGCGCATACCGTCTCTCAACTCAAAATATTCAAAGCCTGCGCTAATTAATTATCTATCCGGATAGAGGATTAATTAGATCATCAGTCAGGAAATATGAGCTGCGCGTTTTGACCAAATTCGGTACTGTCGAGGGGAATTGGAAGGTTCCTGGGTGAGAGATGAATCACGTTTCGACAGTAAGTTAGCGCTCGAAGTTGAAACAATAAAGTTGTGTGAATTTCGACCCAACAGCTCAATTCCCGTACCACCGTTTCCTGTGAACACGTGCAATTTTTCCAAGGTACCTTTTCGTATGATACTTTCCAATGTTCCCAAGTATTTCTTTGCCGTAGTAATTCATTCTAAAATTAACAGGGGTGGGTTTTAACGTCTATCCAATTGAGGTTTTGCTTTTTCTTCACTTGTCTTTGTTTAAACTTCAGGGGTGAGTAAGGGAGGGTTTTAACCGGTCCACAGACAGTGGACCTAAATGTTTAAATGCTTGGGAAAATCTGGAAATGCTTGCTTATGGTGCTTTTGGAGTTGTCATCGTTCTATATGCGCCCTATCACTGTTTTCACTTTATTGCACGCTTTATCCTACCAACCGTACTTTATTAGAAATTCATTCCTGTAGTTATTTTCATTCTTTTCAACGCACGACATATTCTCATTCATTTCCTTCAAGCGTAACACATTTTCTTCAACTTTCACGCCCTGACTATTTTCTCTATTTCGTCACCCGTCACGTATTTTCATTCATCTAATGCTCGATTTATTTTCTTTCATTTTCAATGCGTCACGTTATTTCTTTCATTTTCACGCTCGTAGCAACTTTCATTCATTTTCAATGCACGATGCAATTCATTCATTCGACTGCAACACATTTTAATCATCATTTTCTACGCTTCCTATTTAACATTCCACTTTTTCCGTCGGACATAAACTGTTCGTTTTTAATTTTCTGAACATTTCTTTTGGGGTTGATTCGCTTTCCCGTATAAAACCGTTACACACCCTTCTCTTTCAATTTCATTATTTAATTGAGATATTAATTTTAGTTGATTCATTTTCCTGCATTCAGGGGAATTTGTCCCATCATTTTTATGGAAAATAAATCTGCTTATTTTGATCCAATCTGCCTTTACTTATTTTTCTGGCAAGGAAAATCATCCAACATTCTTTGCGGAAAATACCATCTATTTTAAACTGCCTTTTTAATAGTGATGATAATAAACACCCTTAACAACATCAAAGGACACCCTCATCGCAGATGAACTCTGGAATAACTTTCTCCACTGTCGAAAGGCTACCCGAAAGGCGCTGTGGGCTCTCTACCACATTAATCCAGGGGGTGGCGCTCGAGACTTTGAAGGCTTCACCATCCCACCCTTGACTTAATCATTTCACCCAATCAAAAATCGATGATATAGAATTGTGGATCAGATATACATACTATGTTGGAAAATTTAGAACAGGATCTCACTGCACTAGAAGAATGGTAAAGTGACAACAGCATGGCCATGAACATGAGAAAATGCAAATGTATAGTATTTGGAACTCCAGCAACCATAAGGAAACTAGATAATGAACAAATATCGATATATCTAAATGAAAAAGCCATTCAAAGTTATGAAATATTTGGGGATCATGCTTGATGAAAACCTGAACTTCGATCAACACGTTGATTATACAGTGTGTCCAAGATAAGGATGTCTATCATGGGGATCTTGAAAACCGTAAGAAATACAAGGTCGGTTAAATGGAGGCAAAGTTGCGTATTCTGATGCTTAACAAAATGCCGTTTCAAAAGCCAAACGATTCCGACCGTCCGCCAAGATTATCCGAAAAAAGAAACGAAATTTTCCAAAATTGCTTTCATTTTTTTCTGACCACATTCGAAGAGATATTTTAAAATGAATGGAGCTTCTACATTGCCACTTTTTGCCCTTTACAAGATAGCGTTATTAAATTGAAGAACCGACGTTTCGTCTTTGAGCAGCCATCATGATTTTAGATACGGTCCTGGACTTTTTATTACGGATTTCAAGAGCCTCCTATGTTCTCGAACCAACGATGTATCGCACTTATTAGGAGAGAGGTGTTTGTTTTTAATCCTATTAAAAATGTATTTTTGTCTCTCTCTAACACATGAGTTCTTATGGAAAAATCCATCAATGTATTTTTTTGGATAATTGCGACACATTGTTGGTTTAGGAACATAAGAGGCTCTTAAAATCCGTCATAAAAAAATCCAGGACCGTATTTAAAAAAACAAAGTTGATGATGGTTTGTCCGAAACGAAGCGTCGAACGGAAAGTCTCCCAACGCTGTTTTCTAGAGCTTGAAAAGTGGCCCTGAGAAAGTGTCTTTTGTTTTTCCATATCTCTCTAAATAACGTCAGAAAAAAATGAAAACGAAATCGACAAATTTCGTTTTTTTAGGCATATCTCCGAGACTACTCGGAATTTTAAAACTTTCTAAACGGCATATAGTTAGGCATGAAAATGTGCAACTTTTCTCTGATTCGTAAGAGATACGAAGATGGTTTCGTATCTCTTACGGTTTCCAAGATTCCCATGGTAGACATCCTTATCTTGGGCACACTACTGTATATCCGGAAAGATTTCAAAAAATATATACTTTCTACAACGATTGGGAAATGATCTTACATCTTACATGAAGCTTCTTCTCTATAAGTCCATAATAGCCCCTCATTTCGAGTATTGTCCCACCATGATGTTGACTTTATCGCAGAAAAAAATCGATCAACTGCAAAAGCTACAAAATCGCGCTGTACGAATAATCCTGAACTCTTATCGTTATACACCTGTGATATTTATGTTGAATAGTCTCAATCTATTGAATGTTGGACAAATAATATTTTTCAAGTGTATCATCTTTATTCACATAATGAGAAGTGGACTTTTACCTAACTATTTATGTAGCGAGATTTGGTTTATGTTAGTGATGTACATAGTTATGATACTCGAAATGCGACCAGTTTTTATGTTTAAACACATAGACTATCAAAAACCAAAAAAAATCTCTTTTGTCAAGGGCTGGAGGAGTTTAATAATCTGCCTTATGATTTGAAAAGCATTGAAAATCTTTATTTTTTTAAGAATTCCCTTAGGGCATTTATACTACAAAAGTAAAAAAAATATGTGATATATTGCTGCAGCTTTCTGTTCATTGGTAATTTTTCCGAAGTCTGTGTTCATGTCAATTGGTAATTTTTGGTATTGAACATTGTATATCTATACTTATAGGTCTATTTAATTATCATGTACTTTCTACTACTTTTCTTTAACTATTTTATGTAAAACGTAGCTTGATAGCGATCTTTTTTTTATTTTGACATTTGAAAAATTCCCGCCACTCCCAAAGATATTCGAAAAAACCAAAATTTCGGAAAAACGTTATTATTATTTTCTGAAATTATTTGAGAAGATATCTTGAAATGAATTGCACTTTCTCATTGCCACTTTTTCTCCTCTACAATATGTCGGTTGCGAATCAAAAATCTGACGTTTCGTCTTTGAGCGGCCATCATCAAGTTCATTTTTTTAAATACGGGCCTGGATTTTTCATTCTATTTTTAGTTATCTTTTGACAAGGCATTGAGGTATCGCAACCGTCAAAAAAAGTACTCATTCAAAAAATAATTCCAGAGAAAATTGATTAAGTTAATTAATTGTCTCAAACAATGTATTATGTTTGATTATAAATCCATCTTTATTCAACACGTTATTCTAATGAGAAAACCCGCACAACTTAACAAAACTAATTGACTGAACCAACATCGAAATAATATCCAATAACGATACATTTAATGAAATTAAATCAAATCCACAAATAACATGGAAAATAAAAAAAAAAACATTAAAAAAACTTGATCAATCTCTGCGAAAGTGTTAAAAAATATTGCCATTTCAACAAAATAATGCAAATATCAATAATAGAGGTGAATAAAATTTTATAATATTGAGGATGCCATGACAACTCATTAGTCTACTAAGTCAAAGTTTACTATTAGTAAACTTTGACTAAGTCTACACCTTCATCCAATCACCTTTACCTCTATGCCTCAAGGACGTCAAAAGATAATTAAAAATACAATAAAAAATCCAGGTCCGTATTTTAAAAAATAAAGTTGATGATGGCAGCTCAAATACGAAACGTCAGATTTTCAATTTGATACAACCATCCTGTAGAGAAGAAAAAGTAGCAGTGACAAAGTTTTTTATTTCAAAATATCTTTTTAAATAAACGCCGAAAATAATAAAAACGTTTTTGCGAAATTTCGGCTTTTTTCGAATATCTTCGGAAGTAGTCGGAAACTTTCAAATTTCGAAATGGCATTTTCATGACCATAAAAATGCCCAGCTTTGCATCAATTTACGCAAACCCGTATCTCTTATAATGAATGAGATCCCCATGCATACCCTATATAGTGTAGAGTTGACGATGACTGCCAACCGCCTCAAAGACATGATAAGTGAAGATGCACCAGTTTAGATAGTGGACTAACATGCAGTGAACCAATGATCTGATAACTAGCAATGATCTAATAACTATAGATGAAACATTTCATTCATAAACTGTGAAAAACTGTGTGGCCAACATTGAACATAGAAGAGACGTGAAGAGGAGTTGATTGTGGCACTAAGTGGGGATACGTTTGCACCTCACTGGAATGTGCTTCGGTTAATACACGCGAAGCTGCCAGTAGCGTAACTATTTTACAGAATTCTCAAATTCTTATTCACTGCAAGCTTGACAACTTGCGGGTCATTTCAATATGTAACGAAGTTGCAGAATTTTCAATTTATTTTCCGGTCTTTATCTCTTGATTTCCGTTTTTCAATAACTCATCAATTCCGTTCTTGTTCTATAAAATCATTCTTAAAATTCTACGTCCATATCATCAAATAATTATCTGGCTAAAACAACCATTATATCAAAAGTCAACGTCGTAAAATCAATTATTTTAATTATATACATGCAAAACTCATGGTACGATTCTCGGTACCAAGCGCACCTCTCCCCACTTTTGGCCCTGCCAAAATTATGAATATCAGACAGGACTGACAGGAGAGACGAGCAGCAGGCAGCAGGCAGCAGTCCCTGGGTTGGGTACCCGTGCACCCATATAGATGTGCGGCCGTTGAAGCTCTCGCGATCTTTCCGTTCAAATTCTTCATTTGACACTTTTCAAGTAAATCTCACGAGGTATGAATTTGACAGTTACTTCAAATAAAATACCTTTTTTGCCAAAAATGTCCTATTCCTACACCAGAAATGTATGGGCGCATTTTAACAACTATAGGTACGGAATGCTGAAAGACGGAGGCTTCGGCAGGGAGAAATTAGACTGCAGAAAAACATCACGAAAATACTGTCCGGGAAATATGATCAGAAAAAAACAGTCTAGATAACAACGGCAGCAAAAAAATATCTGAATGACAATAGGCAAAAAATAATAATTTTATGAGAAGGCGGGCGAAATAGGAAAATTTACTAAAAACTCGGCGATCTTTTTGACGAACGGACGTAAGGCAGAAAAATATAGAAACTCGATAAACTCAGACTGAAAACGAACTTATAACGGGAAAAAACACAGGCCGGAGGTATTTATCAGATAAAACGTAACGCAGAAAGAACGAGGTTCACAGTAGATACTCGTACGACTCCAGAAGGTTCCTTTTTATTATTGGAGATTTTACCGGAATTATCGCAAGACTTGAGAATTAAAAGAAAACAAAGGAATTCACGGCAGCACGCGGTTTTGACAGTTTTTGTTACAATTGACCCACCCGAAAAAAAGAGTACGAATCCCTTGAATTCTATGACGAAAAATAATCAATTAAAATCCCCTGACCTTACAGCTAACAATTTTACCCAGGCTCTCATTCGTTAAGTTGCCGGAAAATTTTCCCTAAACAACCTGAATAAGTCTCGGAAAATATCATTACTTCGGAATGATTTCGGCGAATCTTCCGCATTCCAGACTATTCTTGATTTAGACGTTGGAGCCTCTCATCAGAACAGCCTTAAACCCAGAAAATTCCCAGTCAAACCGGAAAACTAGATCAAACCAATTAAAGACCCATCACGATTTACTTTAAAACTTACACACGGGCACTCGAGAGAATTTCGGTTAAGACAAACTGGGTACCACGGGACTGCTACCTGCTGCCTGCTCACCTGCTGCTTGTCATTCCTGTCTGAGATTCATAATTTTGGCAGGACCAAAAGTGGAGAAAGGTGCGCTTGGTACCGAAAATCGTACCATGAGTTTCGCATGTATATGTTACGGCTAATCGGGCTAATATACAAACTTGGATAGTTTATGAACTAGCTGGATAGTTTATAAACTAACCAAACTATTGGCTATTTTGATAGAAAATGCAATTTCCACTAAAATAGCAGTTATATAGCTTGCAAACTATCCAAGTGTCTTGGCTAAATTGCTTGAAATTATTGCGAAAACCAAAATAGCTGGTTAGTTTGTAAACTATCCAAAGCAATCTGGCTAATATGAAAACCGTAATTTGTAGTAACATAAAATAACCAAACCTTTGGCTGGTTTATAAACTAACCAACCAGTGTTCTGGTTAATTTAGAAATAAAGTTAGGTTATGAATATCAAATGTTATTGTTTTTCTGTTGTCCCGGTCGCGTAAAGGCGAAACGTACCATTGCACAACACAGTAACGCGTTCAGTCGTGGTACGCTTAGGCTAGAAATTAACGGATATTTTTGCCCGACAAAACGTACCTTGCTGCAACGCATCTTACGCTTTCTATGTACGTACAACCGCATGATGTGCGTACAACATAAAATGTGCAATACATTTTTATGAACCATCATTCCAATAATAATAGAACAGAAAATGTCTTTTTTTCTTTTAGAAGATTAACAATGACCTGGTGTGGATAATAAATTATTTAAAAAACATTTAAAATAAATTGGTCTAGGTTACTGTGAGGTGTTTTCTCCATTCCTTTTGAAGAGAATTTTGCACAGAAGATTTTTATTGCTTTGACCTCAAGCCGTTCCAGTTTTCAATTTTTTACTATTTGTCACTTTACAGGGTGATTCACGTAGGTGATCTATCAAAAGTATTTCAAAAAAGGCTTTTCCAGACCTGGTGAATTTTGGTTTAAATCGATATGGAAGTGTAATGCAACTTTTAATAATTTTTTGGTGATTCTGGCGTTGCCGGATCCACTACTTTTTCTAGTAAGCTTTTTCTTTCAAATTAAACAACCTCTTTATATCATTTGACTTTCGAATTCGGTATGAAATTCTGAATAAATTTTATGGAATATGTTATACACGGTGTCCCAGCGAAAAGGTCTCACCCCGATTTCTGACTCTTATGGTATATTTTGGAAAAAACGCTCGGACGCGTCAATTTTGATTTCTTTTGTGTATAACCGTACAATACAGAGTGATCCAAAGATAAGCTATTGCGTTACACTTTAGATTTTTGAGTGGAGCCCCCCATTTTTTCTCAGATCTAGATTCCTATTTGAAAATTTTGTTTAGTTTATCGAATGATATCTATGACCATCTTTGACCGTCTTGGAGATATTTTCATTAAAAGAAAAAAAATGACAATAATTTGACGCTTTGTATCTTAGAGACTATAAGACGTAAAACAATAACATTTTGGGAGTACCCACCCATAAGAAATGCTGGTCATTCAAATATTCTTGATCATTTTTCACAATAATCTACAGGGTCTGAGATTTACGTGTCCGAGCATTTTTCCCAAATTATATCAAGAGAGTCACAAATAGGAGTGCGACCTTTTTGCGGGGACACCCTGTATGTCTGATGATAGTTTTAGTTTCCCAAGTACCCATTCTACATTTCATTTCAGAAATGACATATTTCATCGATTTTTTCCAAATATTTCAGAAATTCTACGGGGTGCCCCAAAAAACTTTCAAATTTTCTCAAAAGAAATAGACTGAATCTCATTTTTTTCGTTCTTGAAATACCTACTTCTTGTAACAGATCACCGAGCAGATCACTTACGTGAATCACACTGTATAGGAAATATTACGGGGGTATTCGGGTACTAACACGAAAGAAAACTATTAAATCCATTGAACGGAACTTTTAATTGGCATTTATGGGTAGGGATTTTGTTTTGTTGTCTGTGGAAAAAAGACAAAGCTCGCCCCCATAGCGAGCGCTCCCTTCCCTCATTCATTTTACCGTACTGTTATTATGGGTGTTCCTTGGATCAAAACAAAAAAAAACAGTTTCTTCAAACATCTGAAAAAACCGCTTCATAACTTTCTACTCGGTGTTAAATAAAATAATAAATAGATCTTTATTAAGCATGTAGCTTCATAATAAAAGTATAAATAAAAACATGATTAATATAAATAACTGAACCAATCACATAACAGCCAAAAACGCAATAATTCAAAAAGAATCCACAACATATTCACGTACTAGCATCTTAAATCTAGGTACACTATCACAGTATTTGATATTTGGTGGAAGAGAATTAAATTCGAGCAGACCTTTATATAAAATGGACTTAAACAATTGACCAGAATTACATGTTTTTGAAAGGATGAAATCTTCTTTGTTTCTTGTGTCATAACCATGAACGTCCTTGAATGAAGTTGCCATATCACAAATGTATGCTGGGAGAAGCCTATGTTTGAGCTTAAAAATAAATACAAAAACGTTGAATACAATTTTTTGTTTTACAGACATAAGATTGAGCGAAATCAACATCTTACAAATGGGTGTATATCTATCACATCGCAATATTACCCGCATTGCCCTATTTTGCAAACGTTGAAATTTATCCAGTACATATTTGGGCATAGAGTAAAACAGAGTACTACAGAATTCCAAGTGCGGGGATGCAATACTTTTGTACAATAATAATTTAGTATAAGTGGACAAATGCTTACCAGCTCTAGAAAGAAAATTAACTTTTTTGGAAAATTTTCTCATAACATATGCAGAGTGTGCGGTGAAGTTTAGTTGAGCATCAAGTATTACGCCTAGGTACTTGATTTCAGCATCGTGTTCTAGTTTACAACCATCAATATAAATATTAATGTTCTGAACATTAACATCCAATAATCTGCCTTTTTTCCCAAACAAACAAAATTTACTTTTTGTCACATTGATCATAAGGTTATTACGACACAGCCATTCAAAAACTAGCCCTAACTCCCTGTTCATGACACATTGTAACTGATTCAGGTCTTCTCCCGCGATGTACAACATAGTGTCATCAGCAAACAGTTCAAGCTTTACTTCAGACACCACCTCAACCAAATCATTAATGTAGAGGAGAAACAGTAATGGTCCAAGTACTGTTCCCTGCGGCACTCCATGGGACACATGTAGACAATCAGATGTTGAACTTCCGCATTTAACGATTTGACTTCTGTTATTTAAGTAAGAAGTGAACCATCTTAAAACACTGTCTTTAAGTCCTATTTTGACGAGTTTTTCAAGCAAAAGCTGTCTGTTGATGGTTTCAAACGCTCTTTTAAAGTCCAAAAAAACCGCTAAGACGAAATTATTATTGTCCAATTCTGAGAGGAACTTATTACATATGTTCACTATCACTGTCTCACATGAATGATGCTTTCGGAAGCCGGATTGGTTCTGTATCAAAGTTTTGTTTTCGTTGCAGTAATTCAGTAGTTGGTCCATGACAGCAGTTTCAAGCAACTTCTCATAGATTGGGACACCGTTACACACTTTTGGTACTGGAGTAACCGTAGAACATTTCCATGCCTCCGGAAAGTCACCATACCGTAAAGAAGTGTTCACAACATCCAAGACGCGATTTCCAACCACACAAAAGGCATCCTTAAAAACTCTTGTTGATAGCCCATTTTCACCTCCACAGTTTAGAAATGATTGGAATCTCTTTAACTGACCTGAATATTTTATTGTTTCCTAATGTTATGAGGTGTCTTCTTGAATGATTATTGGGTAGAATGATTTGGAAGAAAATTAAATAAAACAACATTGAAAAATGCTTTTTCCAACATAGAAAGGTGAGTTTAATTTTCTTAGTGGTGAACGGAGCGGACAGACAGACAAAAAAGTTGTATTTTTCAGAGATTCATGAATTTAGGGTTCAGGTTATTGTTTTTTCATGGAATGCTAAAAAACTGTGCCCCATGGGCACCTACGTGATTTTATTGGACGCTTAGAATATACAGCACAGTTTATAAAATATTCAGTTGGTTCACTTCCTGTCCGCTTCTTTGAAAATCGTGTCTCTAAAGCGATTTTCCGAAATTCCTTGAATCATAAACAAAACCCGGTCGAAAACCGACCCAGAACAGGTTTCACGGGGAAGACAAGTTTGTAGCATTAAAATTTACTTGAGAAGACACGTCGTTATGTGAGCAGTTTATTTAGGATTAATGCACAGATAATTCATGGATGTTAATTTGCAATCTACCAGTCAAAGATTAAAGCATAGACATTACTGAGGTAAAGTTTATTGAAAGAAAATAGTGTTACATCGATTATTAATATGAATGAAAAATCAAAAAGAGGAAGGACACTCTATCAACGCACTTTAACAGAAAACTTGAACAAGTCCACTAAAATCACTGTTTTAACACTTTACATGGCAATTTCATCAGAAGATTGATGGTAATCTTCTCAGCTTCTTTTCACTCGTCACATTTCAGCAAAAGTCAGCACCATTCTGGAAATAAGAAAAGTGTAATAAATAAATATGTAGGAGTGTAGGTTATAAACAAACTTTTTGAATGATCAATATTTATGTATTGTCTAAAATGACACCAAAGTACTTACCTGCGCTTAATACAGCCTCGTATAGTCGCAATCCTGCCTATGTCACTTTGACAACTCGAGTTGTCAGCGTGAAGTTTTTTGAGCTCCGGCGAAAAAAGTGATTTAAAGTGATTAAAAGGCTTAATCAATTAAGCAAAGAGCGTGAAGAGCGAGTAGAAGACGCAGGGATGGTGCGGAAGAAGAAACGAAACCGAGATGTCACGTCTGAGGCGTCAAGTGACGTTGGGAAGTCCCCAGCTGTAGATTTGTCGTAGTATCATGGCTGTAGATCATGAGCGGGAATGCTCGCGAAGTCCTTTGCGACGACAAAGGTCTCCTAATACTGATCTATCTACTAAAATTGATTCTTTTTCAGGTAGCAAGAGGGCTTCCGAGACTGGTTCTGACAGGGGTGACATTCCTGTCATTAAAATCAAAAGATCAAAAATTAATTATTCTCAGAAGCCCGGTGGCTCTGGGGTAAGTTCCATTGAAGAACTCCACAGTAAAATGATTATTTTTCAGACCAAAATGGATGAGTTGGAGAAGTCTGTGGCCATCAAGGACCGCAAGATTTCCGAGCTGCAATCGTATATAAACAGCATGCAGGAGCGGTATGATTTGGTAGAGAAAACAGATCGGGTAAGTGCATTCCCATTACTACCTTCGATGTCTGTACCAGCATCAAATGCGTGTTCTGGGGCTTTTTTGGCCCCAAAATCTAAAACTGACAACGACGTTGTCAAATTGACAACTTTTGAAACACAACCTAAAAATGACAAATTTGACAAGAAACGTCAAAACAAACGGGAAATTGTGACTAATACGACTGTTAGGCCCAAACAATTAATGACTAAAGACACGAACAGCACGGACAAGACTACCAAAGTGCCTCCTGTCGTCCTGACGTCGCATTTGGCCGAATGGAGTAAAGTTTATTCGGAGTTATGCTCTCAAAAGCTATCGATTCCCAGTGGAAACATTAGGAATCACAAGTTCAGCTCCGGGATAGAGATTCAGCCCGTCTCTCCTGATCAACATCGTGAATTGACACGATTCTTCACGAACCGTGGTATGAAGTATCATACCCGGTTTCTTGCAGAGGAAAAAAGGGCGAATATCGTTATCCGGGGGTTGAACACCAAGATAGCGATTGAGGACATAAAAGCCGAATTGACTGGCAGGAAGTACAATATTTTCAGTATTTATTGGCTGAAAAAGGGCTACGCCAAACAGTTCCACACTGGACTCGTCAAAGTGTTGACTGATTTCGTGTCGGCTGAAAATTTATTGAAGGAGACATTTCTACAACATTTATCAATACAAGTCGAATACCAAAAGGTACAGCCGGGTTTCCTGCTGCAGTGTCACAGCTGCCAGAATTTTGGTCACTCAATGAGTTCCTGCAATAGTGATCCTAGGTGCCATAAATGCGCCGGGGATCATTTTTACAGGGACTGCGATAAATTGGATACGCCGCTGGTGTGCTGCCATTGTGAGGGGAGGCATGCCGCCAGTTACTCAAAGTGCCCTAAAAACCCTAATTACTTAAGGAAACTTAAGTTGTTGTCTTTAGCGGAGACAACTACGAATAATAATTCGTTTAAGCGCCAGATAACTGCGAGTGCATATGCTCAATCTCGGGCTGTGCCTCCTCATTTTTCCGAGATCAATCGTCCTTCATTGGCCGAAATTGTTCGCGGAAAAACCAATCCCAACATTGCTGCGAATCAGGCCGTTAATTCTGGTCTGATCAATTCAAAATCCGCTGTCAATCCAACCGACACGGACATCATGTTCAGGCGAATTTTAGAGCGGTTTGACTCATTTGACCGTCAACTAAATTTAATTAAAACCTCAGTCAATGTTCTAAATTCGAAACAAAATTTGCTACAAGCAAATTTCACTGAATTGTCAGCCAGGGTTGATGGTCTGGTTTGCAGTGATGAGGATATGGAAGATGAGGATGCGCAATCCGAGGCTGCGCATTCGAATTCGTTTAGGGCTGTATCACCTCGCAATGAGTAATACACCAAGTCCGGACTACCAGTTTTTCGGTTTAAAAATTTTGTCTTGGAATGCTAATAGTATGCAAAACAAAAGTTTCGAATTGAAAAATTTTATTTTAGAGTCAAAATTCGATGCTGTGGCATTGCAGGAGACATTTTTTAAAGCAAACTTTAAATTTTCAGTCCGGAATTATTCGGTCTACAGGAATGATAGGGCCACCACTGGTGGTGGAACTGCCATTCTTGTAAGAAAAGGGATAGTTCATAAGCAAATTCAAATGAACCAAAATTGTTCAATCGAACATTCGGCTATTCAGATCACTACTCAAAATTTAACTTTTGTATCACTTTCTGTGTACAAAAGTCCCAGTGTCAAAATTTTGAACTCAGATTTGGATGCTATTTTCAAGATTTCTTCACTACCAATTTTAGCAGTTGGTGATTTCAACTGCAAACACGTTTCGTGGGGTTGTTCGAAAAATAACACTTCTGGCAACAAGTTGTACAGGTACTGCCTGTTCAATCCCGTTCAGATTGTTGCACCACCAACACCGACTCATTTTTCTAGTTGCAGCGCAACCGCTGAATTTCTAGATATTTGCCCAATTTCAAAATTTTCACCACGCATCAAAATTACCAGTTTGAACGAATTGTCTTCGGACCATAATCCAATCGAAATTATTTTAAGTCAGGTGGAATTGGAGCGACTTTCTAATTTCAGGAAGGTAACAAATTATCAAAAGTTTGCTGATTTATCGTCGAAAACCAGATTTGACAATGGACCCTTAAGATCAGAAAGAGACATAGATCTCGCCATATCTGATTTTACGGGGAATATTGAGAAAAACCTGGAACAAGCAACATTCAAAGTCCCACTCAGTTCCACCAACATTTTCGACCTACCTCTGAATATTAGATTCTTGATTCGGAAGCGTAATCGGATTAAGCGAAGTGCCTATCGTCATGATAATCATAACGATAGAAGACTCGCTAATCGGATTACGAATAAGATCAAGAATCTAATATTTAAGTACAAAAACGACAGATTCCGGGACTACCTTTCGGGCCTCACCGCTGAGGAATCGGGGGAGTTCTGGAGGCTGTCGTCAAAATTTACGGGCAAAACCACGAACCGTGTAGTGCCTCCAATAATCGATGACAATGGTGTCATGCATTTTGAAAGTAGCGCTAAATCTGAGATTTTTGCGAAATCACTTTGTGACCAATTTTCTATCAACAGCGACTTGGGTAATGCGAGAATTGATGTCAAAGTCAATGATTGCATTCAGGATTTGGAGATTGATAAAGTTTGCAGGTTTATTAATAATAAATCTGGGAATTTTGTCCAGGCTCGTGACGAGGATTTAGTAACTCCGGAAGAAATTTTGGAGCATATTAAATTCTCTAAATCCCGGAAAGCCCCAGGAGTGGATAACATTGGAAACAAAATTCTCAAAAACTTACCCAAAAAATTATTTGACATTTTTGGCGAACATTTTTAATTCATGCCTTCAGCTCAATTATTTTCCTTCCATTTGGAAGCTTTCCAATGTTATTTTGATTCCGAAAAAAGGGAAAGATTTATCAGTTGCGGCAAATTACCGGCCCATTTCACTACTATCATCACTTGGGAAGCTTTTGGAGAAATTAATTTTCTCCAGAATCCGGAACTATTGTGACGAGCATGACGTCATTCCCAAATTTCAATTTGGGTTTACGTCAAACCATGGTACAGAACTCCAAATTGTCAGATTAGTTGAGGGTCTCACTAGAGGGGCCCAAGCCGGGAAAGTTTCCGGTTTGGTATCCCTTGATGTGGAGAAGGCCTTCGACAAAGTCTGCTTGGTTTTCCTCACAATATTATGCAGATGATCAAAAGTTTTCTAAGTGATCGATTTTTTCGAGTTCGAGTGAACGACTCATTTTCAAAGTTTTTCAAAATTAAAGCTGGCGTCCCTCAGGGCGCAGTTTTAAGTCCGATTCTCTACAATATCTATACTTACGATATTCCAAAGTACCCAACCACGAATCTTTTCCTTTTCGCGGATGATACACTTCTGACGGCTACTCATTCAAGTAGTTGTGTTGTTAGAAATAGGTTACAAAATCATTTGAATCGGCTTATGAACTATTTCCACACTTGGCGAATACGACTCAACATACACAAGACTCAGACGCTGTTTGTGGAGCAGTCGACAAAACCTACTTACCCTCCTAAATTAAGACTCTACGACACACCAATTACTTGGGGGAAAACCCTTAAGTATCTTGGCGTGACATTAGACCGTCGACTATCCTGGAACACGCATTTGAACGATAAGCTTAGAGCGGCCAACCAAACTTATTGTGCCTTATACCCACTACTTTGTCATGACTCTAAATTAGACATACGCAACAAACTTTTACTTTACAAGACAGTTATTAGACCCAAAATTACTTACGCTCTTGGAGCATTTTACCTGAACCCTTCGAACATCAAAAAACTACAAACTTACCAGAACAAAATTCTAAGGAACGGACACCTTGGTATGTGAGGAATCACGATATCCGTTCTGACTACAAAATCACTCCAGTACATCATGTGGTCCTTGATGGTTATTTTAGGCTTTTGAATTCAATCCATTCTCATTTAAATCCATTGATTCGGAAATTAATGGATTTCAAAAAATTCAAAAATCAACGTTCCAAATTTAAAAACTTTTGGTACAGGCGTGTCACCTTTGCCAGATCCAGTCTTGGTATGTCCTACATACCTCCTCCACTACCTCTACTACTACCACCACCTTAATAAAAAACCTCAATAAAAATTCATTTCAGGCAACTGTCCCCTTTTTAACAAAAAACTTTAATAAAAAATCTTCAATAAAAATTTCATTTCAGCTACAAAAATTTTCAAAATTATTCCCTTCCTTCCATTCTCCTAATACTGTTTATACTGTTTACAACAGTATATACAACCTACGAAGACTTATTAGCCTCTGAGGCGAAGCCCTATTCAAACATCAGGGAAAGAGTCCATCAAGGAACTGGTCCCAGAATCGAGACATGACATCTGATCGCAATCCTGCCTCATATTGATTGGAAAGTTGCGAAATAGGTTCTATAAAAATCAACTTCTTCACTGACTTTCAATCCTGGAGTTTCTTCAATCGCCAAAGCAGCTTGTCAGTTGTACTGATTTGTTCGTTTGCAGCTTGAACACTTTTCGCCTGCGCGAAATGAGTACTGGCAATATTGCCAAATATCTTGAAGAGATTTCCTGGAATTATAGTTGAATTTGAATCGAGCGCCTTTTCTCGACCAATAGAATTTCGTCCAATTTTGAGGAGGTTCATCTTCGGAAATTTTGGGGATGGCGAGAATTCAAGCTTTACTGTAGCACGTGAAGGTAGTTTTCAAGCTAGTTAAGTGGAAAACTGGGAAACCTTCCCTTCATAGCGTTTCTGGTGATCTCTTGAGAGTTTACACGATAGCCTAGGACTACATTTTACTTGCTCACCAAGAATCAGGATCGATTTTGAATTCTCTGGCTTAACACGCCGGCAGTTCTTGGCTGCTTGAATCACGTTTTAGATTATTTTGAATCTGGCAGTGATTTCACTACTGGTAAGCATTTTCTTATTTCTTCAAACCTCGACTCTCACCCTCGTGTACTATTCCTTAAGGATTCACGTAGGAGTCGACTCCTGGATTTGACCATAAGTCTCAAGATAAACATAGTTTTGGTTTCATCGAGCCAACTCCGCAACATTTGCGAGATAGACACTCAAAAAACCACCCTGCTGATCAATCACCCAAAGAGACCGCACTGCACTGGATTTTGCTGATCAAATTGCTGTTTTTGCTGACCTATTGGTGACGATCTGGATTATTCAGGCCAGTCCAATTTTAATTACATATTATCTTCATTTCGTGCTTTATATATTTTTATAGCAAATTAATAGTACCTATTTTCGTGAATTGAAATATTACATAACATATCCATATTACGAATATTACCCATATTTTATGATTTTTGTAAACCGAAGTCGACAGAGGTTAGTTTTTGAAATCTTTGGGTATAAACAATTTCCACACGTATCATCAACTATATTTATCATTTTTTTTCTTTATTCTACTGCTGAATAAACGTAGTTGTTAAGACAAAGTTAGATTGTTTCGATTTGTTTGCACTCCACAGTAAATACATAATTATTTGAGGTCTCTGAGTTGAGGCATAACATCTGTTTTGGGTTTCACATTTCTCCCTTTAAAAAATGTGTGGCGCCCTTAATTTTTCAATCATCCAATACTTGGTTATTGCGTAATGTGCTCTTGAGTCAAAAGAAACACGCCTAGTGCTCACCGATGAATAGCGGCCGTTCGCTGTGGTAAAGTAAAGAAAACTATGGCCACAAGTTTAAAAAAGGCGATCGATTTCCAAGCGGTGTACGAAACTTCAACGACGTATCTCCGGCGGAATTTCCGATTGGCGACACCTGGTATGCGGCAAGCCGGAGCCACTTTCGACGACGAGTGAAGCTTCTTGTCTTTAGTTAATATTCGATGCATACAGTATACAGTTAATAATAGCGCCATTAGAAAATTGGACAAAACTTTGATCCTGAATCGGTTATCAAAGAAGTAATGTTGCATTTAAATACTTCAATTCATGTAGCAAATCACTTTTCAAAAATTGTTTAGCACTCTTTTGTCTCGTGTAAAAAAATGGTTGGAGAAACCTTTTATTCTTTCTTTCTGGAAATCTCATAATAATAAATATTCAACAAAACCTTAGGATAATCTAGCCAAAAATGGCCCATTTTTTAATAAATCATAAAAAATGGATGGGTGATTCTTGTCTAAAAGTTCCCCACACAATTTTTTTTTATCGTGCCAAATGGATTGGAGTTTTTGAATCACTTTGACTACTGATGCAGGATCAATGAAAAATATCAACGTATTTCAAACTTTAAAAAAGGTGTTCAAAGTCTATATATTCCAATATATACAGGGTGGTGCAACCTCGAAAAGTTAAGATAGGAATGTGCAATCCATTTTTCTCTAACTTGAATAGTTTGAGTTTTATAGCATGTCAAAGTTGCAAAAATGCCATTTTCAAAACGCGATATCTCGATAACGGTTGAGTTCAGGAACATTAGTTGTATTACAATTTTTGTTCCAAATTGAAGAAAGAATTGAAATATCAATTAATATTGGGACACCCTGTACTATGAGTATATTTTTAAAACATAGCCTTTTTGACTAACTATAATATACAAAAAAAAATTATCTAAATTTCTCACCATTTTCCCACAACCGTCCACCCCATCTTGGTTGCACCACCCTGTATAGACTTTGGTGTTATACTCTAGCTTATATGAAGCGTTCAAAAATAAAGGTCAATAAAAACGTATGTTATATTGTTAGGATTAGAGCCAAGAAATGACGTGCATGTTATAGACAATCATGAAGAATTTTTTCAAATACCAGTACATTTGATTACCCATCCGTTAATCCTTGTCACTCTTGTACTACTTATACAGAAGCTATCCAAAAATAAAGCAAAACAATTGGCTTGATGTTCTTTTTGAACAGGTCTTGTATAGGGTAGACTATCACAACTCTACTTAGATGTGTACGTGTACTCGTACTTGTTGCGAAATCTTTGCTAGAATTTATAAAGGGTTGTTGAAAAAATATTTTTTTTTCCAAATTTCAAAATCTGAGATTTCGAACAACCTGTACCTGTAAAATTTAACTTCAATATTACCGCTAATGTGTTTTTTGATAATTAAGCCAAAATCAGTGATGCTATCTGTTTCTAAATTCATGAAATGTCTATCAACTTTTCACGTTTCTGAAGGCCCTCTATTATTCGTACTACTTTACCGATTAGATTTGGAGTCGATTAGAATTTGATGCAGTTTTGCCCCTTGAAACTTTTTTGTGAAACCAATAATTACTGAGATACGTATCTATTGAGTAAAATGTAAACAATCACCCTCAAATAATAATTCCACATTTTATCTGGTACGCCTACAAAGAAATCGGAAGGGCGTGTTACAGCGAAGTACGTTTTGTCGGGAAAAATATCCCTGAATTTCTAGCCAAAGCGTACCACGACTGAACGCGATACTGTGTTATACAGGGTCCTTCATTAGTGCGTCGGGCAATCCTAGCGTGGTTATTTACAAAAGTAGAAAAGAAAGTTTTATACAAAAGTTGTAGAATGTGACTTTATGCATATTTTAAAAATATTTTCAAACATACAGGGTGCGTCACAAAAGTATGGCACGAAAAAGTATGATTTTTTTAAATGGAACCCCCTGTATATTGATTGATATTTCAATTCTTTCTTCAATTTGGAACAAAAATTGTGCTACAACTAATGTTCCTAAATTCAACCGTTATCGAGATATCGCGTTTTAAAAATGGCATTTTTGCAACTTTGACATGCTATAAAACTCAAACTATTCAAGTTAGAGAAAAATGGATTGCACATTCCTGTCTTAACTTTTCAAGAGCTATTCAAGAAGATTAAATCCATTATTGTGAAAAAATGTCAAAATGTGCCGAAAAAAGTTGACAGTTGACGTTACCTTCTATCCAAATGACAGAAGAGCTCTTGAAAAGTTAAGATAGGAAAGTGCAAACCATTTTCCTCTAACTTGAATAGTTTGAGTTTTATAGCATGCCAAAGTTGCAAAAATGCCATTTTTCTACGAGCGTGCGCAAAGTAGCCACTTCGCACACTCATTTGCGTGTGCAAAGTAGCCTTTTCCCGCACTAGTGCGGGAAAAATTTTTCCCGCACTCAAATGTCAAATCAAATAACTACCTACCAATTTGTTGTTTTAAACTTCGTTTCCATACCAACCAAACTGTAGATAATGCACTTTGTAATGCACAAAATAATGTTCTTGTTACTTTTCCCTTTTCAGTCAAAATCAAAATGAAACACTCAATTCTTTTTTTGCGTTAAAAACGCGTTCGCCAGTAACGTAAACAAACATTGATAATGATGACTTTCAATCGGCATTTGTGAGTTGTTTTTGCTTGATTTTGGTGCAAACTACTGTGTTTATCGGAAATCTTCGAAAGATTTGAGCTGAATACTGGCATCAAAAAAACCTGATCATGTATACAAACAAACGGACAATGAAATTTATTAAAGTATAAACGATTAAACGAAGACTGACTGCAGCTGTCTAGAGTGTCATGTCAAATCAAAACAGTGTTGCCAATAGCAGGGAGTAAGGCGACAAAAGAGGAAATTTTATGAACAGTAATCGGACATGCCCTTGCATTTCAAATATAAAATAAATCAATTATGATTTTGATTATACCCATATTATCCAATTTCCAGCTGCCGCCACAAACTGTTCTTTCAATATAAATATATTGTTAAGCATAAATAATCATTATTCTCAAGTTGTATGTTTTTAAGTGCGTTCAAATAATATATTATCTAAAGTTTTTCGTGTCTAATCTGTGAACGCTCGTAGAAAAAATATTGTTCCTAACAAGTTCGCAAAGTGTCTTTCCCGCCCTTAAAGCATATCCGAACTCCGCTTCGCGTCGTTCGTCTAACTGCTTTTGCGTGCGGGAAAGCATCACTTTGCGAACTTGTTAGGAAAATAACTATTTTAAAACGCGATATCTCGATAACGGTTGAATTTAGGAACATTAGTTGTAGCACAATTTTTGTTCCAAATTGAAGAAAGAATTGAAATATCAATTAATATACAGGGGGTTCCATTTAAAAAAATCATACTTTTTCGTGCCATACTTTTGTGACGCACCCTGTATGTTTGAAAATATTTTTAAAATATGCATAAAGTCACATTCTACAACTTTTGTATAAAACTTTTTTTTCTACTTTTGTAAATAACCACGCTAGGATTGCCCGACGCACTAATGAAGGACCCTGTATAATGGTACGTTTCGTCTTTACGCGTCTCGGTCGGGTTTGTTTTCTTTCACATCAACGCTATTAGTAACAGTTATTATTGTTGGAAAAATGGATCGGAAAGAAAAATTTAACGCCTGTTTATTAGAACTTTATAATAAGAAGGCGAATAAATTCAGACTTTACAATAAAAGTGATTATAAAAGTGTTGTGGAAAGGTTAATAACGTTACGTGCCATTGGACCATCAGGTGCAAAAAAATCTGACTACCTATTATTTCATGAAGCATTTTGATTTACAACGAGTAGATGGACAATATATTCTTCTAAGTAAAAAAACTGGCAAAATAATAGCTTGCATAGAGGATTTGTTTGATATTATTAAAGAATCTCATCAGTCAACTGGGCACGGCGGAAGACAAGTTACAACAAAGCTAATAAATCAAAAATATTAAAATATTACCCAAGAAATGGTAACTTTGTTCATTGATGGATGTGAGAATTGTCAGTTAAAAAAGAACAAAGCAGGGAAAGGAATTGTGGTGAAACCGATTTGTGCAAATAATCTAAATTCGCGTTGCCAGGTGGATTTGATTGATCTGCAAACACGGCCTGATGAAGATTACAAATTCATTTTTGTATATCAAGATCACTTAACCAAATATGTCCGTTTACGTCCAATGAAAACAAAAACAGCTAAAGAAACGGCTTACAATCTTCTGGAGGTGTTTACAGATTTGGGTAGTCCATGTGTGTTGCAAAGTGATAATGGGAGAGAATTTGCAAATCAAGTGAGTTAAAGATCCTTTCATTAGTAATCTTACTATAATAACTAATTTTGATCACAATAATAATATGCTCTTTTTGGTTATGAAGGCCTCTGATAGTTATTTTAAAACAAAGATAAAAGTGTCTTTTTTTTCAGGTTATCGAAGAATTGATTGAACTTTGGCCAAATTGTCGAATAGTACATGGCAAACCACGACATTCGCAGTCTCAAGGTTCAGTGGAAAGAGCAAACCAGGAACCAGGACATAGAAAATAAACTGGCATCCTGGATGAAAGATATAATAACTCAACTAAATGGAGTGAGGGTCTTCGATTTGTGCAGTTCTATAAAAACAAGTTAGTATTCACCTACTAAGATAAAAATATGCAAATTTTTGCTATTTATAATAATCATTAAGTATTGTTTTAAGTGTCAGACATCAAACATTCAATTTTTTTTTTATTTCATAGATGCTTTCACTCTGGAATTGGAAGAAGTCCTTATGAAGCACTATTTTGCGTCCCATGTAGAGGTGGTTTGAACGACCTTCCTTTTTCCTCAGACAAAATAAGTATGTTAAAGAGCGAGGAAGATTTAGAACTTCTTCTTAAAAACTCACATGATGAAAATCCGTGAAAATCCCCCTGAAGCAAACCAGGATGTCCCTTCCACAATGTTTGAAATTGCTAAAAAAACAGAAACTATAGAAGTCGATATGATAGATCAAGAAATAAATGAAACTGAAGAAGGAGAAGTAGAAATAGGTAATGAGCATTATAAATTATTATTATTTATGAAAATATGAAATTTTAGAAAAAGTGGAATCAACTTATATGCAACAGCGAATAATGAATTGGAAAACAACGAAAATGAGCCTACCAATAATAATTCAGATGAAATTATCATACTCACATTGCAAGACATACCCAACTCTTCATCAATATTTGAAAAACATGACACTTCAAATGCAATAATTGAAATTGTGGAAAACAATGAAAATTTGCGAAGCTGCTCAATGTGCAAAGAAGGTGATCTATGTTTACTTTGTACTAACAGACAAAATACAGAAAATATAAGAAATGAGTGCCGCGAAGCTCAAAAAAGGCAAGCTGAAAAAATGCTACAGGTTTCTTCTTAAAAATTCAAGCCTGGAGATGTTGGCATGACAGTAGTACGTGTACCAATACCAGACGTCGACAGAAGCCGTTCTGATCACAGAAATATTCTGGCGTTGATTGGAACGATTCTGGCGATAATCTTGAGTATTGAAGATAATTTTTATCGCCTTGGCACTGTTCATGCGAGTGCTAAAACAATTGTTTTCACGAAATCAATTTGATTTATTCAAGCAAAATTTTTTGTCTCTTGATGATGTCAAGAAAGACACAGAGATAAGTATTAGGAGTGCAGTAGGAAAACTTCCAGTGTCAGGTGCAACACAAGGGTATGTAAGGTGCCAATGCAAAAAACGCTGCATGAATAAAAAATGTAAATGCATTTCTATGGGGTACACCTGTAACAGCAAATGTCACAACAGTGAACCATGTTGCAATAAATAATAACCCTTTTGTTATTTTTTATGATGTGTTCAAGTAACCATCTTAAGTTTATTGTAGGTACCTATTTTTTTTGAGAATATATATTTTTTTTCGTTTGTGCGTCCGCCATACACCCAAAGATATTTTTTATTTCCGAGTTTATTTCCTACTGTTTAAATATATATTTTATGAGTAGATAATTTATTGTACTTATTTAAAAATAAAAAATTTAAATCAAACTTTTCGTTTTATTCGAATCTATTTTTTGAGTTGATTTGAATTTGAATCTGAAAATTGAATTCATCAAATAAAAAATGCCTAGCCTAGTTAGTTTATAAGCTAGCCAAAGGTCCTAGTTAGTTTATAAGCTAGCCAAAGGTTTGGCTTTTTTATGTTACTAGAAAATATGGTCTTCATATTAGCCAGATTGCTTTGGATGGTTTACAAACTAACCAGCTATTTTGGTTTTCTCAATAGTTTCAAGCAAATTAGCCAAGACACTTGGATAGTTTGCAAACTAACTGCTATTTTAGTGGAAATTGCATTTTCTATCAAAATAGCCAAGAGTTTGGTTAGTTTATAAACTATCCAGCCAGTTTATAAACTATCCAAGTTTGTATATTAGCCGTAACATATATAATTCAAATGATTGATTTCACGGCGTTGACATTTGATATAATGGTTGTTTTAGCCAGATAATTATTTGATAAAACGGACGTAGAATTTTAAGAATGATTTTATAGTACAAGAACGGAATTGATTGATCGATTTATTACTGGGTTATTGAAAAACGGAAATTAAGAAATAAAGACCGGAAAATTAATTAAAAATTCTGTAACTTCGTTACACATGGTTCCGATACCGGGAATCGAACCCGAGCCACCTGATGGGTGAGACCCTATAAGTAAATAATGAAGCAATTCAAACTAAACCAGAATGAAAACACACTGAACATTCACAAAATCAACACCAAACCCCAATCAAAAAACAAGAGACGCCAATGAGACGAAATATGAATGAAACGTGTAGACAAAATCCGATCGATGGGGGCGGACCCAATTTTGGTGCGTTGCCGTACTTCAACTTTTTTAATTTTCAGAAGAAAATACTGGTTTTTCTAAATCCTAAATACCCAAACAAATCTTGGAGAAATGTTACAATTTGAACAAAAATGTAAGCATCAACTTATTTGATTTAATTCATACATAAAATGGTTTGAGAAATGATTCCAAACAATGTTTTAACCTTTTTGCTGCGTAGTAATACTTTTAATAGAGTAAGTTTGGCAAACAACGTGGTGGGAGAAACTCTGCACCCGAGTGCACAGTTCGACGTTGTCCTCATGTTTATTTGGCTATGTTTCATTTATAGTTATTGGACCATTAAACCCATGTTGCTGATCGACAACATCACTTAAGATATCCTCATAAAGCACCATTTCAAAGATGAACGCCAAGGAATTCAGGAACCTAATAGGTCTGTGATTGGCAATGTCATTCTCGGATATCTGCTGAACGGTGCATCCAAGCCAAAAATGCAAAATAAAAATTTGAAGATATCTGAATTTTGGTTAAGGAGTCTCATGACATTCTCTTCCAAATTCTAAGATTTTCCAGAAAATCAGGGAAATATCAATCTTTTTCAAATATCTGCTGAACAGTGCATCCTAGGCATACTAGGATAGAAAATTGGAAGATTTCTGAATTTTGTTAAAAAAATGTCTCATGACATTTTCTTACAAATGCTCAGATTTCCAAGAAAAACAGGAAAATATCAATTTTTTTCGAATATCCTGGGCAGAAATGCAAAATAGAAAATTTGAAGATTCCTGCATTTTGGACAAAAAAAGTCTTCTTCTGAATGCTGGGATTTCCAAGAAAAACAGGAAAATATCAATCTTTCTCAAATATCTGCTGAACAGTGCAGCCTAGGCAGAAATGCAAAATAAAAAATTTGAAGATTCATGCATTTTGGACAAAAAAAGTAAATTGACATTTTCTTCTGAATGCTGGCATTCCCAAGAAAAACAGGAAAATATCAATCTTTTTCAAATATCTGCTGGACAGTGCAACCTAGGCAAAAATGCAAAATAGAAAATTTGAAGATTCCTGCATTTTGGACAAAAAAAGTTCCATGACGTTTTCTTCTGAATGCTGAGATTTCCAAGAAAAACCGGAAAATATCAATCTGTTTCAAATATCTGCTGAACAGTGCATCCTAGGCAGAAATGCAAAAAAGAAAATTTTAAGATTCCTGCATTTTGGACAAAAAAAGTCTCGGGGCGTTTTCTTCTGAGCGCTGGGACTTCCAAGAAAATCAGGAAAATATCAATTTTTTTCGAATATCTGCTGGACAGTGCATCCTAGGCAGAAATGCAAAATTGAAAATTTGAAGATTTCTGCATTTTGGACAACAAAAGTCACATGACATTTTTATCTGAATGTTGGGATCTCCAAGAAAAACAGGAAAATATCAATCTTTTTAAAATATCAGCTGCTGAACAGCGCATCCTAGGCAGAAATGCAAAATAGAAAATTTGGAGATTTCTGAATTTTGGACAAAAAAAGTTCCATGACATTTTCTTCTGAATGCTAGGATTTCCAAGAACAGTGCATCCTAGGCAGGAATGCAAAATAGAAAATTTGAAGATTCCTGCATTTTGGACAAAAAAAGTTCCATGACGTTTTCTTCTGAATGCTGAGATTTCCAAGAAAAACCGGAAAATATCAATCTTTTTCAAATATCTGCTGAACAGTGACAGCGCATCCTAGGCAGAAATGCAAAATAGAAAATTTGGAGATTTCTGAATTTTGGACAAAAAAAGTTCCATGACATTTTCTTCTGAATGCTAGGATTTCCAAGAACAGTGCATCCTAGGCAGGAATGCAAAATAGAAAATTTGAAGATTCCTGCATTTTGGACAAAAAAAGTTCCATGACGTTTTCTTCTGAATGCTGAGATGTCCAAGAAAAACCGGAAAATATCAATCTTTTTCAAATATCTGCTGAACAGTGCATCCTAGGCAGAGATGCAAAATAGAAAATTTTAAGATTCCTGCATTTTGGACAAAAAAAGTTCCATGACGTTTTCTTCTGAATGCTGAGATTTCCAAGAAAAACCGGAAAATATCAATCTTTTTCAAATATCTGCTGAACAGTGCATCCTAGGCAGAAATGCAAAATAGAAAATTGGAAGATTCCTGCATTTTGGACAAAAAAAATCCCATGACATTTCTTCTGAATGCTGGGATTTCCAAGGAAAACAGGAAAATATCAATTTTTTTCGAATATCTGCTGAACAGTGCATCCTGGGCAGAAATGCAAAAAAGAAAATTTGAAGATTCCTGCATTTTGGACAACAAAAGTCACATGACATTTTTATCTGAATGTTGGGATCTCCAAGAAAAACAGGAAAATATCAATCTTTTTAAAATATCAGCTGCTGAACAGCGCATCCTAGGCAGAAATGCAAAATAGAAAATTTGGAGATTTCTGAATTTTGGACAAAAAAAGTTCCATGACATTTTCTTCTGAATGCTAGGATTTCCAAGAACAGTGCATCCTAGGCAGGAATGCAAAATAGAAAATTTGAAGATTCCTGCATTTTGGACAAAAAAAGTTCCATGACGTTTTCTTCTGAATGCTGAGATTTCCAAGAAAAACCGGAAAATATCAATCTTTTTCAAATATCTGCTGAACAGTGACAGCGCATCCTAGGCAGAAATGCAAAATAGAAAATTTGGAGATTTCTGAATTTTGGACAAAAAAAGTTCCATGACATTTTCTTCTGAATGCTAGGATTTCCAAGAACAGTGCATCCTAGGCAGGAATGCAAAATAGAAAATTTGAAGATTCCTGCATTTTGGACAAAAAAAGTTCCATGACGTTTTCTTCTGAATGCTGAGATGTCCAAGAAAAACCGGAAAATATCAATCTTTTTCAAATATCTGCTGAACAGTGCATCCTAGGCAGAGATGCAAAATAGAAAATTTGAAGATTCCTGCATTTTGGACAAAAAAAGTTCCATGACGTTTTCTTCTGAATGCTGAGATTTCCAAGAAAAACCGGAAAATATCAATCTTTTTCAAATATCTGCTGAACAGTGCATCCTAGGCAGAAATGCAAAATAGAAAATTGGAAGATTCCTGCATTTTGGACAAAAAAAATCCCATGACATTTTCTTCTGAATGCTAGGATTTCCAAGAACAGTGCATCCTAGGCAGGAATGCAAAATAGAAAATTTGAAGATTCCTGCATTTTGGACAAAAAAAGTTCCATGACGTTTTCTTCTGAATGCTGAGATTTCCAAGAAAAACCGGAAAATATCAATCTTTTTCAAATATCTGCTGAACAGTGACAGCGCATCCTAGGCAGAAATGCAAAATAGAAAATTTGGAGATTTCTGAATTTTGGACAAAAAAAGTTCCATGACATTTTCTTCTGAATGCTAGGATTTCCAAGAACAGTGCATCCTAGGCAGGAATGCAAAATAGAAAATTTGAAGATTCCTGCATTTTGGACAAAAAAAGTTCCATGACGTTTTCTTCTGAATGCTGAGATTTCCAAGAAAAACCGGAAAATATCAATCTTTTTCAAATATCTGCTGAACAGTGACAGCGCATCCTAGGCAGAAATGCAAAATAGAAAATTTGGAGATTTCTGAATTTTGGACAAAAAAAGTTCCATGACATTTTCTTCTGAATGCTAGGATTTCCAAGAACAGTGCATCCTAGGCAGGAATGCAAAATAGAAAATTTGAAGATTCCTGCATTTTGGACAAAAAAAGTTCCATGACGTTTTCTTCTGAATGCTGAGATGTCCAAGAAAAACCGGAAAATATCAATCTTTTTCAAATATCTGCTGAACAGTGCATCCTAGGCAGAGATGCAAAATAGAAAATTTGAAGATTCCTGCATTTTGGACAAAAAAAGTTCCATGACGTTTTCTTCTGAATGCTGAGATTTCCAAGAAAAACCGGAAAATATCAATCTTTTTCAAATATCTGCTGAACAGTGCATCCTAGGCAGAAATGCAAAATAGAAAATTGGAAGATTCCTGCATTTTGGACAAAAAAAATCCCATGACATTTCTTCTGAATGCTGGGATTTCCAAGGAAAACAGGAAAATATCAATTTTTTTCGAATATCTGCTGAACAGTGCATCCTAGGCAGAAATGCAAAAAAGAAAATTTGAAGATTCCTGCATTTTGGACAAAAAAAGTTCCATGACGTTTTCTTCTGAATGCTGAGATTTCCAAGAAAAACCGGAAAATATCAATCTGTTTCAAATATCTGCTGAACAGTGCATCCTAGGCAGAAATGCAAAATAGAAAATTTGAAGATTCCTGCATTTTGGACAAAAAAAGTTCCATGACGTTTTCTTCTGAATGCTGAGATTTCCAAGAAAAACCGGAAAATATCAATCTGTTTCAAATATCTGCTGAACAGTGCATCCTAGGCAGAAATGCAAAATAGAAGATTTTAAGATTCCTGCATTTTGGACAAAAAAAGTCTCATGACATTTTCTTCTGAATGCTGGGATTTCCAAGAAAAACAGGAAAATATCAATCTTTTTCAAATATCTGCTGAACAGTGCATCCTAGGCAGAAATGCAAAATAGAAAATTTGAAGATTCCTGCATTTTGGACAAAAAAAGTTCCATGACGTTTTCTTCTGAATGCTGAGATTTCCAAGAAAAACCGGAAAATATCAATCTTTTCCAAATATCTGCTGAACAGTGCATCCTGGGCAGAAATGCAAAATAGAAAATTTGAAGATTCCTGCATTTTGGACAAAAAAAGTTCCATGACGTTTTCTTCTGAATGCTGAGATTTCCAAGAAAAACCGGAAAATATCAACCTTTTTCAAATATCTGCTGAACAGTGCATCCTAGGCAGAAATGCAAAATAGAAAATTTGAAGATTCCTGCATTTTGGACAAAAAAAGTCCCATGACATTTTCTTCTGAATGCTGGGATTTCCAAGAAAATCAGGAAAATATCAATCTTTTTCAAATATCTGCTGAACAGTGCATCCTAGGCAGAAATGAAAAACAGAATATTTGAAGATTCCTGCATTTTGGACAAAAAAAGTCTCATGACATTTTCTTCTGAATGCTAGGATTTTCAAAAAAATCAGGAAAATATCAATTTTTTTCGAATATCTGCCGAACAGTGCATCCTAGGCAGAAATGCAAAATAGAAAATTTGAAGATTTCTGCATTTTGGACAAAAAAAGTCTCATGACATTTTCTTCTGAATGCTGGGATTTCCAAGAAAATCAGGAAAATATCAATCTTTTTCAAATATCTGCTGAACAGTGCATCCTAGGCAGAAATGAAAAACAGAATATTTGAAGATTTCTGCATTTTGGACAAAAAAAGTCTCATGACATTTTCTTCTGAATGCTAGGATTTCCAAAAAAATCAGGAAAATATCAATTTTATTCGAATATCTGCTGAACAGTGCATCCTAGGCAGAAATGCAAAATAGAAAATTGGAAGATTCCTGCATTTTGGACAAAAAAAGTCCCATGACATTTTCTTCTGAATGCTGGGATTTCCAAGGAAAACAGGAAAATATTAATTTTTTTCGAATATCTGCTGAACAGTGCATCCTAGGCAGAAATGCTAAATAGAAAATTTGAAGATTCCTGCATTTTGGACAAAAAAAGTCCCATGACATTTTCTTCTGAATGCTGGGATTTCCAAGAAAAACAGGAAAATATCAATCTTTTTCAAATATCTGCTGTACAGTGCATCCTAGGCAGAAATGCAAAATAGAAAATTGGAAGATTCCTGCATTTTGGACAAAAAAAGTCCCATGACATTTTCGTCTGAATGCTGGGATTTCCAAGAAAAACAGGAAAATATCAATCTTTTTCAAATATCTGCTGAACAGTGCATCCTAGGCAGAAATGCAAAATAGAAAATTGGAAGATTCCTGCATTTTGGACAAAAAAAGTTCCATGACATTTTCTTCTGAATGCTGGGATTTCCAAGAAAAACAGGAAAATATCAATCTTTTTCAAATATCTGCTGAACAGTGCATCCTAGGCAGAAATGCAAAATAGAAAATTGGAAGATTCTTGCATTTTGGACAAAAAAAGTCCCATGACATTTTCTTCTGAATGCTGGGATTTCCAAGAAAAACAGGAAAATATCAATCTTTTTCAAATATCTGCTGAACAGTGCATCCTAGGCAGAAATGCAAAATAGAAAATTGGAAGATTCCTGCATTTTGGACAAAAAAAGTCCCATGAAATTTTCTTCTGAATGCTGGGATTTCCAAGAAAAACAGGAAAATATCAATCTTTTTCAAATATCTGCAGAACAGTGCATCCTAGGCAGAAATGCAAAATAGAAAATTGGAAGATTCCTGCATTTTGGACAAAAAAAGTCCCATGACATTTTCTTCTGAATGCTGGGATTTCCAAGAAAAACAGGAAAATATCAATCTTTTTCAAATATCTGCTGAACAGTGCATCCTAGGCAGAAATGCAAAATAGAAAATTTGAAGATTCCTGCATTTTGGACAAAAAAAGTTCCATGACGTTTTCTTCTGAATGCTGAGATGTCCAAGAAAAACCGGAAAATATCAATCTTTTTCAAATATCTGCTGAACAGTGCATCCTAGGCAGAGATGCAAAATAGAAAATTTGAAGATTCCTGCATTTTGGACAAAAAAAGTTCCATGACGTTTTCTTCTGAATGCTGAGATTTCCAAGAAAAACCGGAAAATATCAATCTTTTTCAAATATCTGCTGAACAGTGCATCCTAGGCAGAAATGCAAAATAGAAAATTGGAAGATTCCTGCATTTTGGACAAAAAAAATCCCATGACATTTCTTCTGAATGCTGGGATTTCCAAGGAAAACAGGAAAATATCAATTTTTTTCGAATATCTGCTGAACAGTGCATCCTAGGCAGAAATGCAAAATAGAAAATTTGAAGATTCCTGCATTTTGGACAAAAAAAGTTCCATGACGTTTTCTTCTGAATGCTGAGATTTCCAAGAAAAACCGGAAAATATCAATCTGTTTCAAATATCTGCTGAACAGTGCATCCTAGGCAGAAATGCAAAATAGAAAATTTGAAGATTCCTGCATTTTGGACAAAAAAAGTTCCATGACGTTTTCTTCTGAATGCTGAGATTTCCAAGAAAAACCGGAAAATATCAATCTGTTTCAAATATCTGCTGAACAGTGCATCCTAGGCAGAAATGCAAAATAGAAAATTTTAAGATTCCTGCATTTTGGACAAAAAAAGTCTCATGACATTTTCTTCTGAATGCTGGGATTTCCAAGAAAAACAGGAAAATATCAATCTTTTTCAAATATCTGCTGAACAGTGCATCCTAGGCAGAAATGCAAAATAGAAAATTTGAAGATTCCTGCATTTTGGACAAAAAAAGTTCCATGACGTTTTCTTCTGAATGCTGAGATTTCCAAGAAAAACCGGAAAATATCAATCTTTTCCAAATATCTGCTGAACAGTGCATCCTGGGCAGAAATGCAAAATAGAAAATTTGAAGATTCCTGCATTTTGGACAAAAAAAGTTCCATGACGTTTTCTTCTGAATGCTGAGATTTCCAAGAAAAACCGGAAAATATCAACCTTTTTCAAATATCTGCTGAACAGTGCATCCTAGGCAGAAATGCAAAATAGAAAATTTGAAGATTCCTGCATTTTGGACAAAAAAAGTCTCATGACATTTTCTTCTGAATGCTGGGATTTCCAAGAAAATCAGGAAAATATCAATCTTTTTCAAATATCTGCTGAACAGTGCATCCTAGGCAGAAATGAAAAACAGAATATTTGAAGATTCCTGCATTTTGGACAAAAAAAGTCTCATGACATTTTCTTCTGAATGCTAGGATTTTCAAAAAAATCAGGAAAATATCAATTTTTTTCGAATATCTGCCGAACAGTGCATCCTAGGCAGAAATGCAAAATAGAAAATTTGAAGATTTCTGCATTTTGGACAAAAAAAGTCTCATGACATTTTCTTCTGAATGCTGGGATTTCCAAGAAAATCAGGAAAATATCAATCTTTTTCAAATATCTGCTGAACAGTGCATCCTAGGCAGAAATGAAAAACAGAATATTTGAAGATTTCTGCATTTTGGACAAAAAAAGTCTCATGACATTTTCTTCTGAATGCTAGGATTTCCAAAAAAATCAGGAAAATATCAATTTTATTCGAATATCTGCTGAACAGTGCATCCTAGGCAGAAATGCAAAATAGAAAATTGGAAGATTCCTGCATTTTGGACAAAAAAAGTCCCATGACATTTTCTTCTGAATGCTGGGATTTCCAAGGAAAACAGGAAAATATCAATTTTTTTCGAATATCTGCTGAACAGTGCATCCTAGGCAGAAATGCTAAATAGAAAATTTGAAGATTCCTGCATTTTGGACAAAAAAAGTCCCATGACATTTTCTTCTGAATGCTGGGATTTCCAAGAAAAACAGGAAAATATCAATCTTTTTCAAATATCTGCTGTACAGTGCATCCTAGGCAGAAATGCAAAATAGAAAATTGGAAGATTCCTGCATTTTGGACAAAAAAAGTCCCATGACATTTTCGTCTGAATGCTGGGATTTCCAAGAAAAACAGGAAAATATCAATCTTTTTCAAATATCTGCTGAACAGTGCATCCTAGGCAGAAATGCAAAATAGAAAATTGGAAGATTCCTGCATTTTGGACAAAAAAAGTCCCATGACATTTTCTTCTGAATGCTGGGATTTCCAAGAAAAACAGGAAAATATCAATCTTTTTCAAATATCTGCTGAACAGTGCATCCTAGGCAGAAATGCAAAATAGAAAATTGGAAGATTCCTGCATTTTGGACAAAAAAAGTCCCATGACATTTTCTTCTGAATGCTGGGATTTCCAAGAAAAACAGGAAAATATCAATCTTTTTCAAATATCTGCTGAACAGTGCATCCTAAAAATTGGAAGATTCCTGCATTTTGGACAAAAAAAGTCCCATGAAATTTTCTTCTGAATGCTGGGATTTCCAAGAAAAACAGGAAAATATCAATCTTTTTCAAATATCTGCAGAACAGTGCATCCTAGGCAGAAATGCAAAATAGAAAATTGGAAGATTCCTGCATTTTGGACAAAAAAAGTCCCATGACATTTTCTTCTGAATGCTGGGATTTCCAAGAAAAACAGGAAAATATCAATCTTTTTCAAATATCTGCTGAACAGTGCATCCTAGGCAGAAATGCAAAATAGAAAATTGGAAGATTCCTGCATTTTGGACAAAAAAAGTCCCATGACTTTTTCTTCTGAATGCTGGGATTTCCAAGAAAAACAGGAAAATATCAATCTTTTTCAAATATCTGCTGAACAGTGCATCCTAGGCAGAAATGCAAAATAGAAAATTGGAAGATTCCTGCATTTTGGATAAAAAAAGTCCCATGACATTTTCTTCTGAATGCTGGGATTTCCAAGAAAAACAGGAAAATATCAATCTTTTTCAAATATCTGCTGAACAGTGCATCCTAGGCAGAAATGCAAAATAGAAAATTGGAAGATTCCTGCATTTTGGACAAAAAAAATTCCATGACATTTTCTTCTGAATGCTGGGATTTCCAAGGAAAACAGGAAAATATCAATTTTTTTCGAATATCTGCTGAACAGTGCATCCTAGGCAGAAATGCTAAATAGAAAATTTCAAGATTCCTGCATTTTGGACAAAAAAAGTCCCATGACATTTTCTTCTGAATGCTGGGATTTCCAAGAAAAACAGGAAAATATCAATCTTTTTCAAATATCTGCTGAACAGTGCATCCTAGGCAGAAATGCAAAATCGAAAATTTGAAGATTCCTTCATTTTGGCAAAAAAAGTCCCATGACATTTTCTTCTGAATGCTGGGATTTCCAAGAAAAACAGGTAAATATCAATCTTTTTCAAATATCTGCTGAACAGTGCATCCTAGGCAGAACTGCAAAATTGAAAATTTGAAGATTTCTGCATTTTGGACAAAAAAAGTTCCATGACGTTTTCTTCTGAATGCTGAGATTTCAAAGAAAAACCGGAAAATATCAATCTTTTTCAAATATCTGCTGAACAGTGCATACTAGGCAGAAATGCAAAATCGAAAATTTGAAGATTCCTGCATTTTGGACAAAAAAAGTCCCATGGCGTTTTCTTCTGAATGCTGGGATTTACAAGAAAAACAGGAAAAAATCAATCTTTTTCAAATATCTGCTGAACAGTGCATCCTAGGCAGAAATGCAAAATCGAAAATTTGAAGATTTCTGCATTTTGGACAAAAAAAGTCTCATGGCGTTTTCTTCTGAATGCTGGGATTTTCAAGAAAAACAGGAAAATATTTATCTTTTTCAAATACCTGCTGAACAGTGCATCCTAGGCAGAAATGCAAAATCGAAAATTTGAAGATTCCTGCATTTTGGTCAAAAAAAGTCCCATGGCGTTTTCTTCTGAATGCTGGGATTTCCAAGAAAAACAGGAAAATATCAATCTTTTTCAAATATCTGCTGAACAGTGCATCCTAGGCAGAAATGCAAAATTGAAAATTTGTAGATTCCTGCATTTTGGACAAAAAAAGTCCCATGGCGTTTTCTTCTGAATGCTGGGATTTCCAAGAAAAAAAAAAAAAAAGCATCCTAGGCAGAAATGCAAAATTGAAAATTTGTAGATTCCTGCATTTTGGACAAAAAAAGTCCCATGGCGTTTTCTTCTGAATGCTGGGATTTCCAAGAAAAACAGGAAAATATCAATCTTTTTCAAATATCTGCTGAACAGTGCATCCTAGGCATAAATGCAAAATAGAAAATTTGAAGATTCCTGCATTTTGGAGTCCCCTGTACAAAACCGAACAACACATTTGACAAGTATGACAGTTGCTAGAATGAAATCCTGTCTATTTCTAGTTTCATAATTATGAACATTTTCAAAAATCGTTGTTCTTTCACAAATATAATCAGGAACTTTTTTATTTCTTATTTTGAATATAAATACAAACACATTGAACGCCAGTTTCTGTTGGACTGACAACATATTCAGAACATTTAACATTGACCTCACTGGTGCGTGTATCTATTACACTCAAGTATAACACGCATGGCTCTATTCTGAATTACTTGGAACTTATGTATCACAGTTTTTGGGAGAGTATAGAAAATAGTGGAGCAGAATTCCAAATGAGGGGCAACAATGCTCTTATATATCAATATTTTTGTTTCCATCGATAAATGTTTTCCTATCCTAGACAAAAAACCGACCTTTCTAGAAAACTTTCTCATGATGTACTCTGCATGAGGTCTAAATGTCAGATTTGCATCCAGAATAACTCCAAGATATTTAATCTCAGTCAGATGTTGGATTCTATTATTATGTATTTGAATATTTAAGCGGCTGACATCGATCTTGGACAAATTACACGTTTTAGAAAAAGCACAAAATTTCGATTTTTCCACATTGAGGCTTAAAGCATTGTTACCTAACCAGTTCGATAGTAAACCATGTTCTTCGTTAATGGTTATCTCCATATCTTGTATATGTCTCTACCAGTCACATACAGCATAGTGTCATCCGCAAAAAGTTCAATTTTTGCCGTCTTCAGCACCTTAACCATGTCGTTGATGTATATGAGAAACAGCAGCGGTCCCAAAACCATCCCCTGTTGGTTCTCCATGTAACACCAATCTGGCACCCGAGACCTCATTTCCGAACTTTACTACTTGAGTACGATTTTCCAAATATGACTTGAACCATTTTAAGGCAGATTCACCCTTTTAAATTTTTACAAGTTCTTAATTTACACCTCCATTCAAAAGATTGAAGAAAAAAATGCCGATCCTGAATATTACACTACGATTGACATTTGCCTAGATATGCGGTTTTAAAGTTTCTAAAAACGATAAATTTTCAAGCCAAAATTGACAATTTTTCACATCTTTAAGATTGCGTATCTAATCATTGAAGGGTTCAGGATGGGTATAATTTTTGCCCCTCTTTCGAATGGAGTTATCCATGGTTAAGACCCTCGTTAATACCACTTTTGAAAAACCGGCATTAGTGGCTTTGCTTTTCTTTTGGAGGTTAAAAGGCACAATGACTTCAACAAAAAAAAAGTTTGAGCAGCTAAACCGGGAAAAAGAATAGAGTATACTTATTTGTGACCAGATTTTCAATATACGTAGAAATTGGGAGAAAACAGGGGGAATCGAAGATTTTGACGTGTGTATTTTTTTCAGGGGGGGGGCGCAAAAATTATATTTGGATATATTTATGACTCATCACAAAACATAGGTAAACCTACCAACATCTGAATAGATCAAATCTATCCAGATTTTTGTAGGTGCCCATATGGCTTGTGATGAGCAACAAATCTATTCAAATAATATTTTTGCGCCCCCCCTGAAAATATATCACGAGCCGCCTTTGCCCCCCCGCTATTCTGTACACGTTACCGAGAGCCGTCGGTATCGGTAACTGTCACATACCGATAGTTATCGTCAAGCCGCCCTGTGTGCTATTCTGTATGCTTAGTTACCGACCTATATCGGTAAATCGAGCCGACGAGAATCGGTATCTGTACCGTGACCTCGCCAACCCTACGGTGGACGTTACCGATGTTAATATTTGTTTCGTAGATGAAGTGTTACTTTGAATTGGTGGATTCATCAAGTACATTCAAAATATTTTTGAAGATATTCTTCATTATAGTGTTCAATATAGTATTTTATTAAAAGTTTAAGTGATAATTAATAAGTATATTTTTTTAAAAACATGACATAAGAGATAGGTATTTCATTCAACATAATTTAAACAATTATTAAAGATATTTTACATTGAATTGCAAATATATTATCACTTAGGTAGGTAGCTTATATAAAATATCAAACTGAACATTACCAGTTTGGTATTTTATAAAAGGTACCTGCCTAAGCAATAATATGTTTGCATTTTTTTCTAAAATATGACATTGGAGATAGGTTTTTGATTCAATATTTCTTGATTTATTGTATTATCATATTGTCCTCCATGCGATATCAAACCGCTGCGATTTGCTGAAAAGATTTTTGATAAATTTGAGACAGTCGTTCAATTCAATCCCCAATATTAACTGCATAATTATCACTCAATACGACCATGCACCTTCTAATAACACAATCACACTACTTATACATTCATAATAACTTTGAATTTATATGATTTCACTCGAACCGTCAAACACCTCGCAACTCAAACCGAACAGTAACAGCAATAGACTGTGAAGCACCTTCTTTACCGAACACAGAATCATATGAATTTAGAGTAAATAATAGTCAATATAGCTAGGTTCAAGTCTAAAATTAAGTTTTTATAGTAAAACGGTTTTCGCGAATTAACCTTATATACAACGCTTTCCAAGAATAAAGCACTCCATGAATAAAGCGTTTTTCTCTTGGACGCTTCACTCGACCCTTCATGGGATTGATTCAGATAAACCAAAACATCCTGTTATCTCGAAAAGAAAGCGTTTTCGCAAAAAAAAATGTATATGGTAAATAATATTTTTTTTTTGTGTAGAGATTACTGTTCAAATATTTCAACCTGATTCCGGGACGCCCTAGGCAAAATTGGTCGTAACAGTCTTATGGAAAAAAAACGGTTTGTAAACTGTTACCTTTGAACATGTTTAATAGTGGGGTGATTGGTGAATGCGAAACGGGTTGTTTGAATTCGAACGCCCCGCGCATATTCCACATTTATTTGAAACAAACGAATATTATCAACTTTGGCCAAACAACCATGAAACGAACTCGAAGGATATAGTCAGCTGAGTACATTGGTGGTAGTGGAACTATTTTTTACTGAAACGTTAACATTTGGTTAATTCTACTATCAAATGCGATATATTTCCCATTTATCCATACGTGGCAAACAAATATGAGTGTAGCTTGTAGCTTCGGTTTATCAAGTTCTGTTGGGTTGAAAATGTGTACAAACAATCTTTAGTATCTCTCGAAAACTTGTGAGAGGTTTTATTCTAAAATAATAACAATTGTAATTTGGAGAAATTTTCACACAAAATATTTCACTTCAGCGGGGCGAATCCGAACATGGTTAGGACACGTATAAAAACCGGTTGAGTGTCACGCATTATGGGAAATATTAATAACAATCACAAAAAGACCTCAGAATAATCCGATGGACAAGAAAAAAAATAACAGAATGTGTCATAGAATATGTTTTTTTTCCTAAGAGTCGAATTTTATTTATTTTTCTTATAAAACCAAAGATTGGCAGCGATTATCACTTTATCCGTGTACGAAACTCATTTTTCACACCGAAATAAACCGTGTTAAATCAAAATATCTATTTTTTTCCCCTTAAGGACTCTATTTTCCACTCCGAGCAAGGGCACAATTTTTTTTTCTTGTGGGATGAATTCGAACAATATTTAACCCTTACAATGCGGAGCTCTAGTTTCTGAACCAGTCTCGTGTGCGGCAATATTTGGGCTCTGCGTTTTTATACGTCTGGAGCAGCGAGCGAGGTCCAACAGCGTTTATATACGTCTAGAGCAGTGAGCTGCTAAACACTGAAATTCAGCGACTAAGTTCAGGGCCGTATTTGTTCGAGAATAGAAAATACTGATGACTACGGTAAGAGATCTCATTCGGTCTCAAAATGATTCAAGAAGACAACACATTGTTACTTTATTGAGAAGAAAAAAATAGGTAACAAAAAAAGAACAGAATTCTTCAGGTCAAACGAACCAATGATAGCAAAATATCAAAAACTTGTACATTCAAGAAAAAAACAAATGATCAAAAATACATAGTTAGATACCTCAAAATTTTTTAACTGTGTGGTACTTTTCAAAGCAGGATATGATGCAAAGGGCTACATTGCAATCACTGCACATATAACGGGTTTCCCTTTTTTTCCCAATCTTCATACACACAACACATCTTCTTTGGGCTTCTTTTTTTTTCTCGGTGGATGGAACAAGGGAAGGAAAATGACGAGCTGTCATTCGGAGAGGATTGTCTTCGTCAGCACCTCGTCTGCCTACTCTATACTGGCCTGTAGGATTATGATACTTCTCCAGAATCTGATCTATAACCTTCAATTGGTAGGCTTCCAGTGTAACTTTTTTGCCTATTGGAAAAAAAATATGGGTTAGAGGTAACGTTAAATGAACGTTTATTACCTGTTGCAGTGAGGAACAGAGCATGACCATTCAAAACGGAGATATCTAATAAATGGAAAAACACTTTCTTGTACCATTTGACTGTACGTCTCACGCACTCCGTACTACTCAGCATCATGTCGGATCGGTCGACAGCCCCCATATTGACATTGTAGTCAAGGATGCAGAGTGGCTTCTGAGTTTCTTGTCCGGTTTGCTTATCAATTTTTCCCGTACCTGTCACTTCGCTGTCATGCATCGTGGATAACATGTACACCTCTCGTTTGTCCTTCCACTTCATAGCCAAAAGGTTTGGTGCCGATCTGTATTCAGTCTGACCACGGTCCAAATTTTTGTGTAGGTCTGGCATTCCCTCGCGATTTTTTCCGGTTCCGCATCCATTCGTTTTATTATTGTGAATAGTAGCAAAAAGATTAGGGCTTGTGTACCAGTTGTCCACGAATAATGACCCTTTCCGAGGTATGGTTTCATCAAGGTGAGGACAACATACCCAGATACTCCTACTCGTTTCGAAATATCATCGTCCAATTTGTCGAGGTCGGTATATTTTCCAGTATAAATAATAAAATCCAGAATATAGCAAGTCTCACAGTCACACAAAACAAAGAATTTTATGCCAAATCTATGTCTTTTTGACGGAATGTATTGCTTGAAAAACACTCTCCCTTTGAAAAGAACTGAGCTTTCATCAATGCAGAGGTTCTGGAATGGACAAAAGCTTTCTTTCATCTGGAATCTCAGGTGATCCACTATTTTCCTTATTTTCCATAGTTTATCATTCTCAGGGGCATCCTCAGATGTCATGTCTCGATTCTGGGACCAGTTCCTTAATGGACTCTTTCCCTGATGTTTGGATAGGGCTTCGCCTCAGAGGCTAATAAATCTTCGTAGGTTGTATACTGTTGTAAACAGTATAAACAGTGTTAGGAGAATGGAAGGAAGGGAATAATTTTGAAAATTTTTGTAGCTGAAATGAAATTTTTATTGAAGATTTTTTATTAAAGTTTTTTGTTAAAAAGGGGACAGTTGCCTGTAATGAATTTTTATTGAGGTTTTTTATTAAGGTGGTGGTAGTAGTAGAGGTGGTGGAGGAGGTATGTAGGACATACCAAGACTGGATCTGGCAAAGGTGACACGCCTGTACCAAAAGTTTTTAAAATTGGAACGTTGATTTTTGAATTTTTTGAAATCCATTAATTTCCGAATCAATGGATTTAAATGAGAATGGATTGAATTTAAAAGCCTAAAATAACCATCAAGGACCACATGATGTACTGGAGCGATTTTGTAGTCAGAATGGATATCGTGATTCCTCACATACCAAGGTGTCCGTTCCAGCCGCCTTAGAATTTTGTTCTGGTAAGTTTGTAGTTTTTTGATGTTCGAAGGGTTCAGGTAAAATGCTCCAAGAGCGTAAGTAATTTTGGGTCTGATAACTGTCTTGTAAAGTAAAAGTTTGTTGCGTATGTCTAATTTAGAGTCATGACAAAGTAGTGGGTATAAGGCACAATAAGTTTGGTTGGCCGCTCTAAGCTTATCGTTCAAATGCGTGTTCCAGGATAGTCGACGGTCTAATGTCACGCCAAGATACTTAAGGGTTTTCCCCCAAGTAATTGGTGTGTCGTAGAGTCTTAATTTAGGAGGGTAAGTAGGTTTTGTCGACTGCTCCACAAACAGCGTCTGAGTCTTGTGTATGTTGAGTCGTATTCGCCAAGTGTTGAAATAGTTCATAAGCCGATTCAAATGATTTTGTAACCTATTTCTAACAACACAACTACTTAAATGAGTAGCCGTCAGAAGTGTATCATCCGCGAAAAGGAAAAGATTCGTGGTTGGGTACTTTGGAATATCGTAAGTATAGATATTGTAGAGAATCGGACTTAAAACTGCGCCCTGAGGGACGCCAGCTTTAATTTTGAAAAACTTTGAAAATGAGTCGTTCACTCGAACTCGAAAAAATCGATCACTTAGAAAACTTTTGATCATCTGGATAATATTGTGAGGAAAACCAAGCATTACCATTTTGTACAAAAGTCCATCATGCCAGACTTTGTCGAAGGCCTTCTCCACATCAAGGGATACCAAACCGGAAACTTTCCCGGCTTGGGCCCCTCTAGTGAGACCCTCAACTAATCTGACAATTTGGAGTTCTGTACCATGGTTTGAAGTAAACCCAAATTGAAATTTGGGAATGACGTCGTGCTCGTCACAATAGTTCCGGATTCTGGAGAAAATGAATTTCTCCAAAAGCTTCCCAAGTGATGATAGTAGTGAAATGGGCCGGAAATTTGCCGCAACTGATAAATCTTTCCCTTTTTTCGGAATCAAAATAACATTGGAAAGCTTCCAAATGGAAGGAAAATAATTGAGCTGAAGGCATGAATTAAAAATGTTCGCCAAAAATGTCAAATAATTTTTGGGTAAGTTTTTGAGAATTTTGTTTCCAATGTTATCCACTCCTGGGGCTTTCCGGGATTTAGAGAATTTAATATGCTCCGAAATTTCTTCCGGAGTTATTAAATCCTCGTCACGAGCCTGGACAAAATTTCCAGATTTATTATTAATAAACCTGCAAACTTTATCAATCTCCAAATCCTGAATGCAATCATTGACTTTGACATCAATTCTCGCATTACCCAAGTCGCTGTTGATAGAAAATTGGTCACAAAGTGATTTCGCAAAAATCTCAGATTTAGCGCTACTTTCAAAATGCATGACACCATTGTCATCGATTATTGGAGGCACTACACGGTTCGTGGTTTTGCCCGTAAATTTTGACGACAGCCTCCAGAAGTCCCGGAATCTGTCGTTTTTGTACTTAAATATTAGATTCTTGATCTTATTCGTAATCCGATTAGCAAGTCTTCTATCGTCATGATTATCATGACGATAGGCACTTCGCTTAATCCGATTACGCTTCCGAATCAAGAATCTAATATTCAGAGGTAGGTCGAAAATGTTGGTGGAACTGAGTGGGACTTTGAATGTTGCTTGTTCCAGGTTTTTCTCAATATTCCCCGTAAAATCAGATATGGCGAGATCTATGTCTCTTTCTGATCTTAAGGGTCCACTGTCAAAACTGGTTTTCGACGATAAATCAGCAAACTTTTGAAAATTTGTTACCTTTCTGAAATTAGAAAGTCGCTCCAATTCCACTTGGCTTAGAATGATTTCAATTGGATTATGGTCCGAAGACAATTCGTTCAAACTGGTAATTTTGATATGTGGTGAAAATTTTGAAATTGCGCAAATATCTAGAAATTCAGCGGTTGCGCTGCAACTAGAAAAATGAGTCGGCGTTGGTGGTGCAACAATCTGAACGGGATTGAACAGGCAGTACCTGTAAAACTTGTTGCCAGAAGTGTTATTTTTCGAACAACCCCACGAAACGTGTTTGCAGTTGAAATCACCAACTGCTAAAATTGGTAGTGAAGAAATCTTGAAAATAGCATACAAATCTGAGTTCAAAATTTTGACACTGGGACTTTTGTACACAGAAAGTAATACAAAAGTTAAATTTTGAGTAATAATCTGAATAGCCGAATGTTCAATTGAACAATTTTGGTTCATTTGAATTTGCTTATGAACTATCCCTTTTCTCACAAGAATGGCAGTTCCACCACCAGTGGTGGCCCTATCATTCCTGTAGACCGAATAATTCGGGACTGAAAATTTAGAGTTTGCTTTAAAAAACGTCTCCTGCAATGCCACAACATCGAATTTTGACTCTAAAATAAAATTTTTCAATTCAAAACTTTTGTTTTGCATACAATTAGCATTCCAAGACAAAATCCTTAAACCGAAAAACTGGTAGTCCGGACTTGGTGTATTACTCATTGCGAGGTGATACAGCCCTAAACGAATTCGAATGCGCAGCCTCGGATTGCGCATCCTCATCTTCCATATCCTCATCACTGCAAACCAGACCATCAACCCTGGCTGACAATTCCGTGAAATTTGCTTGCAGCAAATTTTGTTTCGAATTTAGATCATTGACTGAGGTTTTAATTAAATTTAATTGACGGTCAAATGAGTCAAAACGCTCTAAAATTCGCCTGAACATGATGTCCGTGTCGGTTGGATTGACAGCGGATTTTGAATTGATCAGACCAGAATTAACGGCCTGATTCGCAGCAATGTTGGGATTGGTTTTTCCGCGAACAATTTCGGCCAATGAAGGACGATTGATCTCGGAAAAATGAGGAGGCACAGCCCGAGATTGAGCATATGCACTCGCAGTTATCTGGCGCTTAAACGAATTATTATTCGTAGTTGTCTCCGCTAAAGACAACAACTTAAGTTTCCTTAAGTAATTAGGGTTTTCAGGGCACTTTGAATAACTGGCGGCATGTCTCCCCTCACAATTGCAGCACACCAGCGGCGTATCCAATTTATCGCAGTCCCTGTAATAATGGTCCCCGGCGCATTTATGGCACCTAGGATCACTACTGCAGGAACTCATTGAGTGACCAAAATTCTGGCAGTTGTGACACTGCAGCAGGAAACCCGGCTGTACCTTTTGGTATTCGCATTGTATTGATAAATGTTGGAGAAATGTCTCCTGCAATAAATTTTCAGCCGACACGAAATCAGTCAACACTTTGACGAGTCCAGTGTGGAACTGTTTGGCGTAGCCCTTTGTCAGCCAATAAATACTGAAAATATTGTACCCCCTGCCAGTCAATTCGGCTCTTATGTCCTCAATCGCTATCTTGGTGTTCAACCCCCGGATAACGATATTCGCCCTTTTTTCCTCTGCAAGAAACCGGGTATGATACTTTATACCACGGTTTGTGAAGAATCGTGTCAATTCACGATGTTGATCAGGAAAGACGGGCTGAATCTCTATCCCGGAGCTGAACTTGTGATTCCTAATGTTTCCACTAGGAATCGATAGCTTTTGAGAGCATAACTCCGAATAAACTTTACTCCATTCGGACAAATGCGACGTCAGGACGACAGGAGGCACTTTGGTAGTCTTGTCCGTGCTGTTCGTGTCTTTAGTCATTAATTGTTTGGGCCTAACATTCGTATTAGTCACAATTTCCCGTTTGTTTTGACGTTTCTTGTCAAATTTGTCATTTTTAGGTTGGGTTTCAAAAGTTGTCAATTTGACAACGTCGTTGTCAGTTTTGGATTTTGGGGCCAAAAAAGCCCCAGAAAACGCATTTGATGCTGGTACAGACACCGAAGGTAGTAATGGGAATGCACTTACCCGATCTGTTTTCTCTACAAAATCATACCGCTCCTGCATGCTGTTTATATACGATTGCAGCTCGGAAATCTTGCGGTCCTTGATGGCCACAGACTTCTCCAACTCATCCATTTTGGTCTGAAAAATAATCATTTTACTGTGGAGTTCTTCAATGGAACTTACCCCAGAGCCACCGGGCTTCTGAGAATTATTAAATTTTGATCTTTTGATTTTAATGACAGGAATGTCACCCCTGTCAGAACCAGTCTCAGCAGCCCTCTTGCTACCTAAAAAAGAATCAATTTTAGTAGATAGATCAGTATTAGGAGACCTTTGTCGTCGCAAAGGACTTCGCGAGCATTCCCGCTCATGATCTACAGCTGGGGACTTCCCAACGTCACTTGACGCCTCAGACGTGACATCTCGGTTTCGTTTTTTCTTCCGCACCATCCCTGCGTCTTCTACTCGCTCTTCACGCTCTTTGCTTAATTGATTAAGCCTTTTAATCACTTTAAATCACTTTTTTCGCCGGAGCTCAAAAAACTTCACGCTGACAACTCGAGTTGTCAAAGTGACATATATACGTTTAGACTCAAACGATGCCAATATTTTCAGTTTACAATTATTGACATTTGACAAATGCGCAGACGCAGATCTCGGATGCCCGGATCCCGGTGTTTGTTTGTGCGTTTTAAAGTTCAAAAACATGTATATTTGTGCAGTGAGTGTGGAACAAAAATAAGTTCGTATTGAATTGAAACAAATTCATTCACAGTACAGGTGGTTATTCGTGCATTTGATTACGTTCTAAAACTTATTGGGGAAAGAACACAAGAAGCTACATATGCACATGCTACAAAAAAAGGGTTATGTCCGAACTCATTAGACACGAATGGCTCAGTTTATCAACATTTAAAGGTGTAATCAAAACTGGACAATAATAGGCAAGACGGAATAAAATGCCACCCTTTCATATGCTTTTAGTGGTATGATTCGACTTATTTGTGGTAAGAATTTTACGTTTTATATCTAACTATTTCTTAGAAATGCATCAACTGATTTTGTACCTATATCATTTTATAATACTTGATGAAAGTACTGTACTTTTATCAACAATGGTGAATGAAGCATAGGAAGGCGTTTATCAGCTCAACATACATTGCTAAAATGTGCCATTCAAGCACTCAAACATGAAATCTCCATTTTTTTATTGCAGATTGCAGACTCACTCAAGGCTAATCCACTTCCAGTCAACAATTTCACGTTATCTTTAAGGGCCTCGCATAGGAGGACGCACAAACAGAAAAAGACAATAAATTGCATTTAGTTTTAGATATTGTCCCGGTTATTGTTATCCTAACCACATTTTTTTTTTATATCAGAACCAGAACTGAAATATGCCAATAAATATAATGCACTGAATTCGTGGTGTTTTTTATCACTCTTTGACATTTGATGGTGAAGTAGTGATTTGCCATCAATTATCCATCATGGCAAAATGCCTTGCGGTCAAATGACGGCCGGCGTGCCTAATTGATACTCCTCAGGTGATAACTGCCTGTACATTGCCAATGAGAATTGCAGGCAATGCCGTTACTATAGAGATACATTGCCGGCATGGCATGTTTGCTGGGTGCATCCTAGGCACAAATGCAAAATAGAAAATTTGAATATTCCTGCATTTTGGACAAAAAAAAGTCTCATGGCGTTTTTTTCTGAATGCTGGGATTTCCAAGAAAAACAGGAAAATATCTATCTTTTTCAAATATCTGCTGAACAGTGCATCCTAGGCAGAAATGCAAAATCGAAAATTTGAAGATTCCTGCATTTTGGACAAAAAAAGTCCCATGGCGTTTTCTTCTGAATGCTGGGATTTCCAAGAAAAACAGGAAGATATTAATCTTTTCCAAATATCTGCTGAACAATGCATCCTAGGCAGAAATGCAAAATAGAAAATTTGAAGATTCCTGCATTTTGGAGTCCCCTGTACAAAACCGAACAACACATTTGACTAGTATGACAGTTGCTGACTAGAATGAAATCCTGTCTATTTCTAGTTTCATAATTATGAACATTTTCAAAAATCGTTGTTCTTTCACAAATATAATTAGGAACTTTTTTATTTCTTATTTTGAATATAAATACAAACACATTGAACGCCAGTTTCTGTTGGACTGACAACATATTCAAAACATTTAACATTGACCTCACTGGTGCGTGTATCTATTACACTCAAGTATAACACGCATGGCTCTATTCTGAATTACTTGGAACTTATGTATCACAGTTTTTGGGAGAGTATAGAAAATAGTGGAGCAGAATTCCAAATGAGGGGCAACAATGCTCTTATATATCAATATTTTTGTTTCCATCGATAAATGTTTTCCTATCCTAGACAAAAAACCGACCTTTTTAGAAAACTTTCTCATGATGTACTCTGCATGAGGTCTAAATGTCAGATTTGCATCCAGAATAACTCCAAGATATTCAATCTCAGTCAGATGTTGGATTCTATTATTATGTATATGAATATTTAAGTGGCTGACATCGATCTTGGACAAATTACACTTTTTAGAAAAAACACAAAATTTCGATTTTTCCACATTGAGGCTTAAAGCATTGTTACCTAACCAGTTCGATAGTAAACCAAGTTCTGCCTTAATGGTTATCTCCATATCTTGTATATGTCTCTACCAGTCACATACAGCATAGTGTCATCCGCAAAAAGTTCAATTTTTGCCGTCTTCAGCAACTTAACCATGTCGTTGATGTATATGAGAAACAGCAGCGGTCCCAAAACCATCCCCTGTGGTTCTCCATGTAACACCAATCTGGCACCCGAGACCTCATTTCCGAACTTTACTACTTGAGTACGATTTTCCAAATATGACTTGAACCATTTTAAGGCAGATTCACCCTTTTAAATTTTTACAAGTTCTTAATTTACACCTCCATTCAAAAGATTGAAGAAAAAAATGCCGATCCTGAATATTACACTACGATTGACATTTGCCTAGATATGCGGTTTTAAAGTTTCTAAAAACGATAAATTTTCAAGCCAAAATTGACAATTTTTCACATCTTTAAGATTGCGTATCTAATCATTGAAGGGTTCAGGATGGGTATAATTTTTGCCCCTCTTTCGAATGGAGTTATCCATGGTTAAGACCCTCGTTAATACCACTTTAGAAAAACCGGCATTAGTGGCTTTGCTTTTCTTTTGGAGGTAAAAAGGCACAATGACTTCAACAAAAAAAAAGTTTGAGCAGCTAAACCGGGAAAAAGAATAGAGTATACTTATTTGTGACCAGATTTCCAATATACGTAGAAATTGGGAGAAAACCAAGGGAATCGAAGATTTTGACGTGTGTATTTTATTCAGGGGGGGGCGCAAAAATTATATTTGGATATATTTATGACTCATCACAAAACATAGGTAAACCTACCAACATCTGAATGTGTGCTATTCTGTATGCTTAGTTACCGACCTATATCGGTAAATCGAGCCGACGAGAATCGGTATCTGTACCGTGACCTCGCCAACCCTACGGTGGACGTTACCGATGTTAATATTTGTTTCGTAGATGAAGTGTTACTTTGAATTGGTGGATTCATCAAGTACATTCAAAATATTTTTGAAGATATTCTTCATTATAGTGTTCAATATAGTATTTTATTAAAAGTTTAAGTGATAATAAATAAGTATATTTTTTTAAAAACATGACATAAGAGATAGGTATTTCATTCAACATAATTTAAACAATTATTAAAGATATTTTACATTGAATTGCAAATATATTATCACTTAGGTAGGTAGCTTATATAAAATATCAAACTGAACACTACCAGTTTGGTATTTTATAAAAGGTACCTGCCTAAGCAATAATATGTTTGCATTTTTTATGAACCTGGCAGTATTCTGATATGTTTTTATTTGTTGTGACTATCGTAAAAATGTAATACAGCACTATCATCAATGTTTGGAACAGAATTGTATGAATAAAATCCAATCAAAGCTAAAGCGTATTGATGAAGTTGTTTATATACAGAAATTCGATACATAAATGCCCACAGTTGTCTGAATTGAATCTTTGATATCGTTCTCTATTATAGGTTATTTTTACCTTTTTACCAAAATAGTTCGCAAGTTCTTTTGGTGGTTTTAAATTGCCAAAACTATCAAAATATTTCACATTATCTCCACGTTTGATGTAAGCTACCCAATGAGTTCCAACATTTTCGATTATGTCTAAATTCACTACAGCACTCTCACTAGATTTAGATTTTTTTGGAAGAGTGTCTCTCATGAATACTATCCTAAAATATGGCACTTTCAATTTATTCACATAGTTATCAATTTCATAATCGTACAATGCTCTATTGGGTAGCTTCGTTAATAGTTTTTTTTTGTCTGTTGCTGCTGCTTCAAAAATAATCCAAAACCGCCTCGCTTATTTTTCCTTAAGAATAGTCCCGACCCCTTTTGTCCAATCTCTTCCATTTTATGATTATGGCGTTGATCCTCTTCAAATTTTTTCTTTGCATTTTTGGCGTCTGTTACTGTTTTAGCTATAGCTGATGCCCCTCCAGCTAAGGACCCTAGAGCCCCCAATGCAGGAAAAATCGGTACTAGAGGTAAAATTCCTCCAGATTAAGCTTGAATGAGAATGATTCTGGGAATTTTGATTTTTCGTCGACCACCAGCTCTCTTTACTGCACTTCGTGCAGCTCGTAATGCTAATAAACTACTTTTTATCACATTGGTTTCATCTCCAAACTGTTTTAGAGATTTGTTGACAGGTTTAACCACATGATTGTCGAAGGAGGCGGGGCGACGCTTACGCATTCCCATTCCCATTTTCCTCTTTGCTCTCATTCCGCTGAAAGTCACCAACTGGATAAAGTTCAGTCAACTCCTGGACTTGGCGCTAACTGTTCCACGCAAAGATTCTAACGAGGATCTAGATGTAGCCGCAGAAAGCCTAGAGAAAGCGATTCTTAATTGTCACAACCGCGCGTCAGTATTACGACCTGATCGGAAACGATCAGGGGGTGTTATCCCAGCTCAGCTGCGTAAAAAAGTTCAACTGCATCGTCAATGGAGAATTGAATACAGACGTTTTCCATCTAATGAGAACATAGTTAAGATCAATAAGAGCGACTCTGATCTCAGGGACGCTCTGCTCCAGCATCGTTCTCAATGCTGGGAGAATAACCTTCGCGATTTAAAACCAGGCTCTGGTGCTTTCTGGCGGCTGCAGAAAAATCTCCGGAAAGGCGGCACAAAATTCCCCCCCATTCATGGGGATAGGGAAATCGTTTACACTGACAGAGACAAGGCGGAAGCGTTCTCTCGCACACTCGAAAGGGAGTGTCGTGAAAACGCTGACCCCAACTTTGACGATGCGTTCGATTCCTTGTTAGATTGGAACGCAAGAAGACTTGCACGCGTAGACCCGGCCCTGGAGGATGTTACTGCAGGAACGGTGACGCCTGGCGAAATCAGTGACATCCTTCGGGGACCATAATTCTAGTCTTGAAAGATGAAAATTACCAACTCTCAAGGTCAGTAGTTATGCTTATGATTATGATTACGACTGCGACAGTGCGACATGTTGTATAAACGGGTATATACGAAAACCTGCTTTCAACTTTTGTGATTATAGTAGGTATGGCGGCACCTTAGCCAGGGAACTTTCATGGAGGTCATTGACCTTAATATATTTTGGGGGTTTTATTTGGGTCACTGAATTATTTTTGGAGTTTATTATTTTTGGTTGTTCAATTATCATATTTTTTATGATTTTTAATCAATTAATTATTTGGGGTTTTATTTGGGTCACTGAATTATTTTTGGGGTTTATTATTTTTGGTTGTTCAATTATCATATTTTTATGATTTTTAATCAATTAATTATTTGGGGGTTTATTGGGGTCACTGAACTTTGAAATATGTTTGGGGGTTTTGATTTTAGGCTGTTCAATTATCATATTTTTATGATTTTTCATCAATCAATTATTTGGCTAATTATATTTGAACATAATCATGAATTATACAAATTTGGTGTGTGTCATTATTCTCTCTCTTATGCGCTATAGCATACTCACCTTTTTGAAAATAAGTTCCGTCGTCTGGGCTCGATCCCTGAGCCTCTGGGTTACCAGTCGGATGCCTTAACCATTGCGTTATAGAAACGTTTAAATATTATGGGATATGCGAAGATCCAAACACACAGATGGAAACAGGTTTTTACTCTGTCTGCATTAGTACATGCTTGGTATGCGATCGCAGATGTTTAATTAAATGGCTTATTATTGCATGGTAATAAACTCTCGTAAATGGCTGTATTTTGATTCAAAGTTTGATATAAAGTACTACATTACCAAGAATCAATATCTACTTATCATACACTAGAAGTCTTTTGAAGAAAGCTGCAATGTGAGAACAGGTTTACTTTATTTGTATTATCCCCGTACTACATGTTATGGTATACGAGTTGCAGATCACCCGATGACAAATTAATATTCAAGTAACGTGTTTATATATTTGCGCTATAGAATCTCACCCGACATCATATCATTTGTGGATCATTTTGTGGGGGAGAACCGCAATTCAGTCGCTGGTTTTTCTTGATATAAAACGCAAAGATGCTATAAACTGGTTGTTCAATTATCTGAGAATCATATTTCTACGATTTTTAATCGATTAATTATTGAGCGTGATGAATTTTGTTTTGGATGGAGTATTATTAGTGCGATAGTGCCAGTAGATAAACATTTGATAGACCCTCTTCATATCCAAACTTTTTCGAATATTTCAATTTTGGTGATATAAAATTATCTGTGAAGTTAAAGGATATACCTACAAAAATTTGAAAATTTAAATCAAATTTCAATAAATGTGTACGGACCTGAAAGTATTTGTGAAAACAATAGAGTTAAATATGAAGTTGTTGGCCCCCTTCATTATACTGATAAGAAACAACCAATTCATGTTAATTTGTTATTGATAAGTGACAACAAAAATAATCGCCGGGTAATGTTGACGAAGATGTAAGTGTAGAAATATCGGATGATCTCTCTCTCCTAAAAAGTTATTTCTTATTTAAATAATTATTCATCAATCACATAAAACATAAAAAAAATATATGAGACTACCCCTTTTCTGATTTTTCGAAAAATTATTGGAGTTTTTCATATATACAAGCATCGTTTTCAACTCATTCATCATTATAAATGGAATGATTATTAAAATAGAAATTTTTTGATGTAATAAAAATTTCAATAATTTATCAAAAAAAAATCCTGAGCAGTAGTCTAATTCTGATATTTGAATGTTTTGTATAGTATTATGATGTGGTAAATATGAAAATTCTCAGCCAAAATTGGGGTTCGTCTGGCCGATTATGGGACGGAGTGTGTGAGGTTTAAAGGATCTGTTGAAACATTTTCGTTAACATCAAGAAAAGTTGACGATTCATCAGCTCTTGTGTGTGTTGAGCGCATTTCGTTTAATTTTTGAAGAAATACACTGAAACAATTGTATATATATATATATATATTGTATCAAATTATTGAAATATAAACAGCGAATAATGAAATTACATTACATTGCATTACAATAATTATTTCACCTCCAAAACATGTTCTAATTATGTCCGGTTGAACTTATTCGCATCGTAGGTATGTCGATATAAGTATAAACTTAATAAGTGTGGATTATATAAAATAATGTAATTATACATATTTTTATTTGAAATTATTTGGGAGTATCATTTTTGGTATTGTAGTTTTTCATATTAATGCATCCCATAGCGACTATTTACTTGAACTTGGTGATAAAATGCTGATTTTTGAAGATGTGTGGAAAATCATAACGGACTATTTCAATTGGCTACTAGATGGGTGGCATCTTAAACACATGCACCCGTCATTTTCATATGATGACTTGATGGTCAACAGTGTACCCTTGGACAATGGTATGAAAATAATCTCAATTTCAAAAAAAATTATCAAATATTGTTATTAACTGAGAACAACACACACTTGACCTTTGTATTGTTAATAAGCATTTTGTAAACATGAGACTTCAACCAGTCATACTTGGCCCGTTAAAACAAGTAGTAAACTTGAAGCACCTCGTCATATAATAATTGGTTTTCAAGAAAATAGAAAAGGACGCATCATGAAAGATGCTAGTCAATTCGATAATATAAATCTCACAAATATTAGAGTATTTTTGAATTCTGAAAGATATCCATATCATGATTTGTATTTGAATTTCAATGATAACAAGTTTTCAGCTCTCTATGAAATGATTGCAAACTTTAAAAATTCCTACTATGATATACCAAACGAACCAATTTTCAACCCTCAAAACTTTAAAAATAGGTGTCCAATCGCACATATTGATTGTTCCCACCAAAAAGAAACACTTCAAACAGGCACTGTTGTTTTGAGAGTTGAATTCGAGACAAATAATAATACAAAAAAGGATACATCAGTATATTGTCTGATTTTACATGATAAATTATTTAGCTACAATCCTTTAACAAAAATAGTCAAGCAATTGTAATACGCATGTTCTCAAATAATTATATAAACCATTTTATTTCTCTAAATGATGTTCAGTATGTCTCCAGAATTGAAGCTTTGCTTATCTTACCATTTAAACAGATCGAAAGAATTAAAAAACAAATTCAAGATTATAGTGGTGAAAAGCAGATGCTAGTGAAATTCTCACAATTGAAAATATGAAACTACTCGTTTTGGATGTACAAGGATTTATAATTGAAAACAAAAAATTTATTCCCAAAGAACTGGCTACCTATGATTGAGAAAAAATATGTCATTATATATTTAGATGCCCCTTTTCTATGGAACACTTGCCTCCAGAACTGTGTAAACAAGCAAACTGGTTGATGAAAAATCATCATTGTATTTCATGGAATGAAGGATTTACGCAATCACATAAGTTTTCCGACATTGTGAAACATATAACAAGAAACGTGGATCATGTGTACGTGAAAGGAAAAGAAAAGGGGCAATACATTGGGAAATATTCATCGAAGCCCGTTATCGAACTTGATGACAATCCATCTTTATCGTTGGAAAAACAACATTGTCTATACCATTTATCATCACCTGCAATGTGTGCACTTACTAATGTTTATAATTTGTATAAAACATGTTTAATGATTGAATAAATCACATTTTTGATTTCATTTTTTATTTTATTTCAAACACCTTTTTATAAATATTTACAGGTAGGTATTCACAAATTTTCAACCCTCAAAACTTTAAAATAGGTGTCCAATCACACTCATCGCAAAGAAACAATTCAAGCAGGTACTGTTTTGTTTTGAGAGTTGAATTCGAAACAAATAATAATACGAAAATGATTCATCAGTATATTGTCTGATTTTTACATGATACATCATTTAGCTATAATCCTTCGACAAAATTAGTCAAGCTTAGTAAATGCCAGTTTGTTGGTTCAAAATTTTCATCTACAAAATAAAGTCTTAACTTAAAAGCTGAATACCTATGACAAATTTTTAAATGACTCATCAATTTTCTAGCCAATCAATCCATTATTAACAATTGATTTTTCTCAGTTTGATGGTCAAGAGTCATTATGATTGGTTGATAATGTTGATATGCAAATAAACGTTTCTTGTATATCTAAATCTACTTGTATATACCAGGTATTGTTAAAAAAGGCGCTCAGAAACAATACTCCTGCTGGAAGTTCTGTTGTCATTGTTAATTTTTATACTAATGGATATATTGTGGCAATATTTATCTACTTCACCCAACAGGTATTATTTATCAAATTCAGCTACTTTTCAATGTGAATCATCTTTATGTGATTGAATTAAACAAAACCTGTCTTGTTAAAAACCACAAAGCAAACCGATCCTGAATTTATACCTGAAATATTATAATCAGTGAACTAATACTGCAGGCTACATTTGTTCATTTTATTTTCATATTCGAAACAGATAATAATACAAAAAGGATTCATCAGTATATTGTCTGATTTTTACATGATACATTATTTAGCTATAATCCTTCAACAAAGTTAGTCAAGCTAAGTAAATGCCAGTTTGTTGGTTCAAAATTTTCATCTACAAAATAAAGTCTTAACTTAAAAGCTGAATATGACAAATTTTCAAATGACTCATCACTTTTCTAGCCAATCAATCCATTATTAACAATTGATTTTTCTCAGTTTGATGGTCAAGAGTCATTATGATTGGTTGATAATGTTGATATGCAAATAAACGTTTCTTGTATATCTAAATCTACTTGTATATACACAATTGCTCATGAGATGTTTTTGTTAATGTTTTGTGTTGTTTTCTTGTTTTCTTGTTTTCTTGTTTTCTTGTTATCTTGTTTTCTTGTTTTCTTGTGTTCTTGTTTTCTTGTTTTCTTGTGTTCTTGTTTTCTTGTTTTCTTGTTTTCTTGTTTTCTTGTTTTCTTGTTTTCTTGTTTTCTTGTTTTCTTGTTTTCTTGTCTTCTTGTTTTCTTGTTTTCTTGTTTTCTTGTCTTCTTGTTTTCTTGTTTTCTTGTTTTCTTGTTTTCTTGTTTTCTTGTTTTGTTGCTGTTGTAGTTACTGAGACTTGTTATCGATAAGAATACCACATTCAACCTTAATTTAGAACTGTTGTGGTTTTGTCCATCGTCTTGCACACAACTGATCCGCCTGCCCCACTTTGGTGGTGCTCAACATCTCTGGATGTATCATTGGATTTTTATCGCAGATAAATTCACCCATGTTTGATTTTGTAGAGTGGCAGTAACGTTTTACAATCCATCGCAAATTACCACTGATACGAACTGCATTGATGGTTATTTCAATATGACTTTTAGATGGTAGATGTGAGGTGCATTTGCAACAACAATAACTATATGATTCACATTCGGAGCATGCCAAACCATCAACTTGTACACTTGGGGGTGACAAAACATTTTTTTTCACAACAGAAACGTGACATCTTGGGTGAAGAACTAGTCAGAACTAAATCACATCCCTCATCACCACATGATTCCACCCCACCTCCCACGTGATCCAATTTTTTTGATACACCATCACAATAAAGCTAGGCTCTGACGTAGAAACTGAACGGAGGTCACCTGATTGGGGCCGCAACCGCACCAAATGCAGATATCTCAAAAGAAATACTTGATGTGAATTGGATTTAAAAATTTCGTTTGTTCTGCAGATTTTTTCTGACCTGTCGAACGGGTCTAATTTCGTTTATGAATTGAAAATTATCAAACAACCCTCACAGAAATACTTTCGAGATTCCGATTTGCTGATTTAAGATGATAATAATCGAGACATATTCTTTATCCGGCAATAGCGATTATTTTTGTTGTCACTTATCAATAACAAATTAACATGAATTGGTTGTTTCTTATCAGTATAATGAAGGGGGCCAACAACTTCATATTTAACTCTATTGTTTTCACAAATACTTTTTGATTTAAATTTTCATATTTTTGTAGGTATATCCTTTAACTTCACAGAAAATTTTATATCACCAAAATTGAAATATTCGAAAAAGTTTGGATATGAAGAGGGTCTATCAAATGTTTATCTACTCGCACTATCGCACTAATAATACTCCATCCAACACAAAATTCATCACGCTCAATAATTAATCGATTAAAAATCGTAGATATATGATTCTCAGATAATTGAACAACCAGTTTATAGCATCTTTGCGTTTTATATCAAGAAAAACCAGCGACTGAATTGCGGTTCTCCCCCACAAAATGATCCACAAATGATATGATGTCAGGTGAGATTCTATAGCGCAAATATATAAACACGTTACTTGAATATTAATTTGTCATCTGGTGATCTGCAACTCGTATACCATAACATGTAGTACGGGGATAATACAAATAAAGTAAACCTGTTCTCACATTGCAGCTTTCTTCAAAAGACTTCTAGTGTATGATAAGTAGATATTGATTCTTGGTAATGTAGTACTTTATATCAAACTTTGAATCAAAATACAGCCATTTACGAGAGTTTATTACCATGCAATAATAAGCCATTTAATTTAACATCTGCGATCGCATACCAAGCATGTACTAATGCAGACAGAGTAAAAACCTGTTTCCATCTGTGTGTTTGGATCTTCGCATATCCCATAATATTTAAACGTTTCTATAACGCAATGGTTAAGGCATCCGACTGGTAACCCAGAGGCTCAGGGATCGAGCCCAGACGACGGAACTTATTTTCAAAAAGGTGAGTATGCTATAGCGCATAAGAGAGAGAATAATGACACACACCAAATTTGTATAATTCATGATTATGTTCAAATATAATTAGCCAAATAATTGATCAATGAAAAATCATGAAAATATGATAATTGAACAGCCTAAAATTAAAACCCCCAAAAATATTTCAAAGTTCAGTGACCCCAATAAACCCCCAAATAATTAATTGATTAAAAATCATAAAAATATGATAATTGAACAACCAAAAATAATAAACCCCAAAAATAATTCAGTGACCCAAATAAAACCCCAAATAATTAATTGATTAAAAATCATAAAAAATATGATAATTGAACAACCAAAAATAATAAACCCCAAAAATAATTCAGTGACCCAAATAAAACCCCCAAAATATATTAAGGTCAATGACCTCCATGAAAGTTCCCTGGCTAAGGTGCCGCCATACCTACTATAATCACAAAAGTTGAAAGCAGGTTTTCGTATATACCCGTTTATACAACATGTCGCACTGTCGCAGTCGTAATCATAATCATAAGCATAACTACTGACCTTGAGAGTTGGTAATTTTCATCTTTCAAGACTAGAATTATGGTCCCCGAAGGATGTCACTGATTTCGCCAGGCGTCACCGTTCCTGCAGTAACATCCTCCAGGGCCGGGTCTACGCGTGCAAGTCTTCTTGCGTTCCAATCTAACAAGGAATCGAACGCATCGTCAAAGTTGGGGTCAGCGTTTTCACGACACTCCCTTTCGAGTGTGCGAGAGAACGCTTCCGCCTTGTCTCTGTCAGTGTAAACGATTTCCCTATCCCCATGAATGGGGGGGAATTTTGTGCCGCCTTTCCGGAGATTTTTCTGCAGCCGCCAGAAAGCACCAGAGCCTGGTTTTAAATCGCGAAGGTTATTCTCCCAGCATTGAGAACGATGCTGGAGCAGAGCGTCCCTGAGATCAGAGTCGCTCTTATTGATCTTAACTATGTTCTCATTAGATGGAAAACGTCTGTATTCAATTCTCCATTGACGATGCAGTTGAACTTTTTTACGCAACTGAGCTGGGATAACACCCCCTGATCGTTTCCGATCAGGTCGTAATACTGACGCGCGGTTGTGACAATTAAGAATCGCTTTCTCTAGGCTTTCTGCGGCTACATCTAGATCCTCGTTAGAATCTTTGCGTGGAACAGTTAGCGCCGAGTCCAGGAGTTGACTGAACTTTATCCAGTTGGTGACTTTCAGCGGAATGAGAGCAAAGAGGAAAATGGGAATGGGAATGCGTAAGCGTCGCCCCGCCTCCTTCGACAATCATGTGGTTAAACCTGTCAACAAATCTCTAAAACAGTTTGGAGATGAAACCAATGTGATAAAAAGTAGTTTATTAGCATTACGAGCTGCACGAAGTGCAGTAAAGAGAGCTGGAGGTCGACGAAAAATCAAAATTCCCAGAATCATTCTCATTCAAGCTTAATCTGGAGGAATTTTACCTCTAGTACCGATTTTTCCTGCATTGGGGGCTCTAGGGTCCTTAGCTGGAGGGGCATCAGCTATAGCTAAAACAGTAACAGACGCCAAAAATGCAAAGAAAAAATTTGAAGAGGATCAACGCCATAATCATAAAATGGAAGAGATTGGACAAAAGGGGTCGGGACTATTCTTAAGGAAAAATAAGCGAGGCGGTTTTGGATTATTTTTGAAGCAGCAGCAACAGACAAAAAAAAACTATCAACGAAGCTACCCAATAGAGCATTGTACGATTATGAAATTGATAACTATGTGAATAAATTGAAAGTGCCATATTTCAGGATAGTATTCATGAGAGACACTCTTCCAAAAAAATCTAAATCTAGTGCTGAAGTAAATTTAGACATAATCGAAAATGTTGGAACTCATTGGGTAGCTTACATCAAACGTGGAGATAATGTGAAATATTTTGATAGTTTTGGCAATTTGAAACCACCAAAAGAACTTGCGAACTATTTTGGTAAAAAGGTAAAAATAACCTATAATAGAGAACGATATCAAAGATTTAATTCAGACAACTGTGGGCATTTATGTATCGAATTTCTGTATAAAAACAACTTGAAATTGTGGAAACAACTTCAGTCATGTCTGCGATCTTCACGTTGAAGGGTCGTGGGTCAATTATTTCTGTTGATCTAGATAATCCAATTGAATTAGATCCAGATTATCAATACGCTTTAGCTTTGATTGGATTTCATTCATGCAATTCTGTTCCAAACATTGATGATAGTGCTGTATTACATTTTTACGATAGTCACAACAAATAAAAACATATCAGAATACTGCCAGGTTCATACGAAATTACGGATATAGAAAATATTTTGAAAAAGACTTTCGAGACATATTTGAATAAAAATACCAATGTGGAAGACATTTTTTTCTTAAGACCCAACAACAATACATTAAAGTGTGAAATTTATCATCAGGATTTTAACCTCTATTTTCCCGAAGAAAACGCACTTTCAAGACTATTAGGATTTTCACCTAGTATATTGGAATCCAAATACGTACACGAATCAGATCTACCTGTGAATATCGTAAAAGTTCGAACCGTTCACATTGATAGTAATATAGTAATATAACCAGTGGAGCGTATTACAACAACAAACCATCACATACGTTGTATGAATTCCCCATAAGTGTAGACCCGGGTTTTGCTACTGATATAATTCCAAGAAATTTAATTTATCTGCCAGTTTCAGCAAAAGAAATAAATAACATCACCCTCAGAGTTTTGGATCAGAATTTCGAACTTGTCGATTTTCGTGGTGAGGAGAACATTATCAGATTGGAATTGAAAAAATGGTCCTAGTGATCGAAGCATATAAAACCGCTATCTCCACGAAACGAAATCAGTGTTGAGATCAGAGTGTGCAAGTAAGAAGCTCGTGCAAACAAAATTAGAAGGAACTTATTTATCAATTGCAAATAAACACTTTCTACAATCGCTTGGATATGTTATCAGACCGCATTCTAGACGTCTATAGAGAATCACACGATGATAATTCAATTAACCACATCGAAACACGAACCTATTTACCATTCATAAAATCATTCTTGAACAATGATAATATTGAGATAACGATTAACAGTAACGATGTTTGGCTATTGATGTCCGATGCTGCTCTAATCATTAAAGGAAAAGTGATGAAAAATGATGCTGGAACGGAACCGTTCATTTGGTTAACAATGCGGGTGGATTTCTATTCGATTCAATCACCTATGAATTAAATGGAATTGAGATGGAGCATGTGAAAAATCCTGGAATCGTAAGCCTGATTCGGGGATATCTATGTTATGATGCTGATGACACCAAATATCTTCATATGGCAGGTTGGAGTTACCCAAATCCTGTAGTAGAAGTGAAAAAGAAAGCCGATGATAGTTCATATGCGTATTTCTCTACATCATTTCTTTGGAATATTCAATGACTACAAGACCGCTATTTGCGGTAAACATACAATTCGACTGGTGAGATCGCGAAATGATAACAATTGTCTAAAATCAACTAATGATGATACTACTGCTGAAATCTCCATTGAAAGTATTGAGTTGAAGGTGATACATATTACTCCCAATAATGCTATCAAGATTGAACTGCTTAAAGCTATTCGCAGTGATCGATCAATTCATATTGCCTTTAGAAAGTGGGAAGTACACGGGCTACCTGCTCTACCGGAAAATTCAACAAAAGAAGTTTGGAGTGTGAAAACAACTTCGAATGTGGATTGTCCAAAATATGCAATTATAGCTTTTCAAACAAATCGTGCTGATATGCCTAAGGCAGATGCTACAAAATTTGATAATCTGAATATTTCGGACCTCAAATTTTTCTTGAACGGTGACTATTACCCATATGAGCTAATGAGTATCAATTTTGAAAAAAACCATTACATGGAAGTTTCTCATAACTATGCTGAATTCTATCCTAGTTTCACGGGTGTAGAGAAAAAACATCCACTGTTGGTTTACAATGATTCCAATGAACGTGCACTCTTTGTTATTGACTGTTCACGTCGTAGCGAGTCCTTGAAATCAACTGCAATCGATGTGAAAGTGGAAATTGAGTCTCACAAAGGATTTTCTGCGAAAACAAAAGCATATTGTCTAATTATACACGATTGCATCATGGAATATTTACCTCTTAGTGAAATTTTCAGAAAATTATATTAGATGACGATTATCCGTTGTGTACAAAGCCTCGACTTTGGCCGCCACGACCTCATCTACTATTCCGACTACAATACCACCGATACGTCATCAATATGGGGCTCGAAGTAATGCAAATAATCATATAAGAAAAAATTGAATATATTTTATTGAACCAAACTTGTTTCTTTTTTACATTTCAAACAAAATAGGCTATACATATACAATTCACATAAATGGCAGAATCCTGATGGCATCTTTTCTTCGCATCTCCATCTTCCGCTTCCGTCGGCCGCTTTACGGTCTGCAATTTCTTGCCCTCCTCTTGGACCCGACACTGCTCCTGCACCTTTGTCACTGCTTTGCCGATCGTTATGCTTATCAGCTCCGTCATTACAGTGTGCATTCCCTGAGGGGGTGTCACCGCCTCACCGCTACCTCTCTTCCGAATGTCGTTTCGGTTATCCGACATTCCAGCTCGGATCCACAGTTTTTGCACCCTATCTCTTCTATTCCCTGACGGCAAGTCACCAATAAACCCAGCTCTTGGCCGTTGATCAGGAATAGGCCACTCACCCGTGCTTCAGGATTGCGCCCACAATGTATGTCGAAACTTAACTTGCCGATTGGTAGACTGGCACCTTCGCCTTCGAGTGAACTAGACGACATCCTGATTACTTGGTCAATTCAAACATCGGGTTTGAATTCCCAGCAGCCAGCAGCAGCCTGTTATATACAAAATCCCGCGCATATAAGAAGTTTGAAGTTAGAATCGTCAATTATAAATAACTCATCTTTAATGATTATTGCTAATTCTCCATTAGGATTATCCGTTGAACAGAGAGGATGGATGAGTTCCAACCTAAAATTGATGATTTTCTCAAGAAACTAAAACTAATTAGGCATGACATTAAGTTCTTGGAACACATGATAAGACAGCTGCTGCACGACATTGAAGAGGCGAACCGAGACGACAAATGGAAAGATGTATTTAACTCAACAAAGAGATCTGCTCTCTCTCGAAAGACATCTGCTACTACATCCACTGGCTCACCCCAAATAAAAAGGATTAAAACAAATATTATAAATTGATTTGTTTTCAATTTTAGTTTATCAATAAAAAATATGTTCATACAAATATAATACTTTTATTCATGTACTTTACGTATTATTTGTTTTAATAATATTTCTAACTGCCTATACATTGATTAATGATGGACATTCTATACCAAATTTGAATGAATCTATTTTTTTGGCTTCATGAAGAGAATTTGTAAATTCATTATTCTCCTCGTAGAAATGAAGAGTTCTTCCTGAATACGTATGAATCGCTGCAATCACCTTTTTATCACCATAACCAGGAAACGTGGTGGTGATATTTGTTTTCATCAGAAGTTTGAAGTTAGAATCTTCGATTATAAATAACTCATCTTTAATGATTATTGCTAATAATTGTCCATTAGGTTTCGGATACACTGCAGTAATTTTATCGAATGGGGGTAAGTTTCTGAGCGTAGAATGAATTGACTGATGTTTCATGATAACCTGACCGGTCTTCATATTCATAATCCATATTTCATTACCGTAAATAACACAAAGATTTGCGGTTTTTCTCTGTATAAAAAACAACATCTTTCTTGGATCAAGGTCACGAATATCTTCAATTCCGCGTTTCATTGAGTTTGCCATTGTTGTTGTTGTTATTGGTGGTGGTGTTGGTGTGAGTGGTGTTGGTGTGGGTGGTGTTGTTGGTGGTGGTGGTGATGGAGGTGGAGGTGTCATTCTGATAATTGTTTTGTTGTTGATGGTTGAGTAGGACTTATTTTTGGTTTCTTCCCGTAAAGATATCTTACCGCATTTATATCATCTTGACCTAAGACTATCTGACTCTGATTCAATTTCAAAAATGATATCAAAATATCAGGTTTTTGCATTGAATTTACAAATTATGTCACATTACCCGCTGCTTCCCAGATACTGAAAGCTTTATATATCACTTTGATTAAATCCTTAGAAGGTATTTGACTATAATACCACTTCAACACGGGTTTTGTCCAATGACTTCTCACTACAAACGATTCTGGAGGATAATCTGGAAGACCGCATCTAGCTTTACTCATCAGCTCTAAAGTTTCATTATTTGCATGTCCATCAACTTCTAAAGAGGTGCGGTCTTGAAAAAGAGCTATGGCTTCAGAAATATCCACTAATGATTCATTGCTTGGTTTCAAATATCCATATTTAACCAAAAAATCTGTAACGGTTACATCCACATTTTCTGCTAAAGTTAATTGACACACTTGCAGCAGGATAATAATGATGAAAACTTGAAGATACTTCATGTTTGCTTGTTGCAAAGAGACTGTCTAAATCAATTCAAAACCTTTACTTTTAAACAAGATTTTTTTTTATTATCTACCTTCGTTACCTTGCATAAATAAAAATGTTAGACATAATATTTTACATTTTATTGATATATAATTGCATACATTTGTCACAAGCTACTTTGAATGTGGTATGGTCCATCGGGTACGTCTCCATTCCCATAATCTTCACAACAGTCTCCCCAGCATGGTTCCAAGATCTCGGCCAAAATGTTCTCGGGAATAGTCAATATGTTGTTGTTAGTGTTTTGATCAGGTAATCTCGAAAGTGGGTAGCCGAATGCGACAAATGTTCAACCAATTCACGCAATGTTTAAACATCTGCCAGTCTCGTTTGTGGTATTGAAGCAGATGTATACTTCTTTAACATTGCGAGGTTGTTGTACGTAAAACACATTATTCACAATTGCCGTCAATAAAATGTAAGATGAACTTAACTCAGCCATAGTAACAGGAATACTAAATAAGCAGACACACACTCGCTAAAACATCATTGAGGCAAAAGATTCTTTAACCACTGATAAATAACCGCACAATTGGTCAAACTACACATAAACATATCATTAAGTAAATGACTCATGCATTTCGGTATATTTTGTTCAAGTGTTGGTGGCGGTGGTGCCTGATTGTAAGAAATATCCTCTATATTGAAAATTTTTGAGCAACGACTCCCACCCGAAGCCATTTGCTCGAAAAAGAACTTCTTTTGATGCCCACGCATATAAACCAGATCGCAATTCCATAAATGTTGTTTCATAATGTTTTCTATCTTGTCATAGACAACAGCTCCTGATGATGATGTATAAAGTAGTCCGTGGATGTTGTAGGTTAGATAATTAACACTTTTTTTTATCTGTTGCCGATAATGCATAGTACGGTATTGGTGCTTCAAAAATATAATGGTTAGTTTGAGATCCATTGGTAATTGCTAATTCTTAAGCAACAAAAATCTTTTTCTTCCATCATTTCCCCAATCATCTGATATATTCTCTGTGATCACGCTCGTACTGATGTCGAAACCTTGAATGTCTACAACTAGAACCTTCATGTTTGACTGTTGGATCTAGACTATTTTGCATTCATTCCACAATGTCAATAAATTCTCATTTCCAAACACACCAGAAAATAAATCTGCCAACAGCGCATTCGCATCTTATCTGTTGGAAGCACAAGTGACAATATACGAGGGTACTCAATTCTTCTCCACCACACTTTTTCAACCAAATTCAAGCAATCCCACATTCAAAAATACACATTATTACGTTCTATACATTACGCGCCACATACTTTGTCCACAAACCCAATTTCCACACACACCACAAACCCCATCCCGCATTACACGCACACTTTTTTTGCACACCCCGTATACTAGACAAAGACAAACTCATACTTCTCTCTCTCGCCCCACACCTCATCACGTGACTTCCCCGACCAATCAGAACGCTTCATTCTTGGCTCCGCCCACTAATTCCAACCACCGGAAGTCCATAAGAATAACAAGACGTTGGCGGAAACACGGATACAATTTATTTGCAACGTTGCCATTTTTGTATCGACAGTCTTTCAGGAAAATGACAAAACGTGTTGAGGTTACACAAGATCTTAGCACAAGATAGGTTGGGCTACAGTGACTCGATAAGCTACAGTGACGCCAATGCATGTCTCCGTTTCTATTGGCCATATTCTGGCAGAACATTGCTCGCATTCATGTGACAAAATGGTTGTGGAACTGTTTCCGCTCCTCCATATGAATTAAGCGGAAGTCTCATATAAGACTCAACATTCAACTGTCAGATGCCAAAAAGTGCTCCCGGAGCGTAGCGAACACTGTTTCGTCTTATGAACGCGACCAATGTTTATTGTTGTGTTGCCATTGACAACCATTGAGAGTTTGAAATGTTATGAAGTTGCGGTTTGTGAAAAATATTTTTACCAAGGTTTTTTTGTGATTTGACTATTGTTTCATAAGGTACGTACTTATTTATTATATTGTTTTCTTCTTCCTATTTTGCAAAAATTGCGACGTTCCTGAACGCGCCCCAGCTTTCGCCTTAACATGGCCTCAATGGCGTCACTGAAGTTTATCGTGTCACTGTAGGTTGGGCAGGAGCGTTACTTTTTAAACGATATTTAAGAGAACATCCACTGGCTACGCGGGGCAGGAGCGTACCTTTTTACTCGGGCAGGAGCAGCCATATGGCTATGGGCAGGAGCGTTACCTATAATCTGCAATATATCTTAATAATTGAACCTCCACTCGATGACTTGGCATCACAGCATGCCGTGCCTTGTGATTTTAGAATAATTTTATCCGTAATGCCGCCAAGGATTTCTCATACACAAACATGGGGAGATAAGACAAAAATATATGTCACGTTGACAAGTGTCACGTCAGGGTGAATTTTTTATTTCCGGCTAAAATTGTGAAAAAAAGCGATTGAAAACACTCTTCAAGTGAGTGAAGTTTATAGAACGCGAGTAGAGCCATCAGAGATGGTACGCAAGAAGAAACGCGGGCGCGATGCCGCATCAGAAACTTCCAGTGACGCTGGGAAAGCTCCAGCCGTTCGAGATAGCTCAAGGAGTCCTTTGCGACGTCAAAGGTCTCTATCACCTATTTCTAATACTAAAAATGATACTTTTTCAGGTAGCAAGAGAGCTGCCGAGAGTGGGTCTGACAGGGGTGACATTCATGTCATTAAAATTAAAAAAACAAAAATTGATTCCTCCCAGAAGCCAGGTGGCTCTGGGGTACCTAAGTTCCATCGAAGAACTCCACAGTAAAATGATTATTTTTCAGACCAAAATGAATGAGTTGGAGAAGTCTGTGGTCATCAAGGACCGCAAGATTTCCGAGCTGCAATCGTACATAAACAGCATGCAGGAGCGGTACGATTTTGTTGAGAAAACAGATCGGGTAAGTGTATTCCCATTACTACCTTCGTTGTCTAAACCAGCATCCAATGCTTGTTCTGGGGCTATTTTGGCCCCAAATACCAAGACTGACAATGACATTGTCAAATTGACAACTTTTACAACACAACCTGAAACTGACAAATCTGACAAGAAACGTCAAAACAAACGAGAAATTGTGACCAACACGACTGTTAGGCCCAAGCCTAATATGACTAAGGACAAGAACAGCACGGACAAGACTACTAAAGTGCCTCCTGTCGTCCTGACGTCGCATTTGGCCGAATGGAGCAAAGTCTATTCGGACTTATGTTCCCAAAAGCTATCGATTCCTAGTGGAAACATTAGGAATCACAAGTTCAGCTCCGGGATTGAGATTCAGCCCGTCTCTCCCGATCAGCATCGTGAATTAACACGATTCTTCAGGAGCCGTGGTATGAAGTATCATACCCGGTTTCTTGAGGAAAAAAGGGCGAATCTTATTATCCGGGGGTTGAACACCAAGATAGCGATTGAGGATATGAAAGCCGAATTGGCTGGCAGGGTGTACAACGTTTTCAGTATCTATTAGCTGAAAAAAGGCTACGCCAAACAATTCCACACTGGACTCGTCAAAGTGTTGACTGATTTCATGTCGGCTGAAAATTTATTGAAGGAGACATTTCTCCTACATTTATCAATACAAGTCGAATACCAAAAGGTACAGCCGGGTTTCCTGCTGCAGTGTCACAACTGCCAGAATTTTGGTCACTCAATGAGTTCCTGCAATAGTGATCCTAGGTGCCATGAATGCGCCGGGGATCACTATTACAGGGACTGCGATAAATTGGATACGCCGCTGGTGTGCTGCCATTGTGAGGGGAGACATGCCGCCAGTTACTCAAAGTGCCCTAAAAACCCTAATTACTTAAGGAAACTTAAGTTGTTGTCTTTAGCGGAGACAACTACGAATAATAATTCGTTCAATCGCCAGATAACTGCGAGTGCATATGCTCAACCTCGGACTGTGCCTCCTCATTTTTCCGCGATCAATCGTCCTTCAACGGCCGAAATTCTTCGCGGAAAAACCAATCCCAACATTGCTGCGAATCAGGCCGTTAATTCTGGTCTGATCAGTTCAAAACCCGCTGTCAATCCTACCGACACGGACATCATGTTCAGGCAAATTCTAAATCGTTTTGACACATTCGACCGTCAGTTAAATTTAATTAAAACCTCCGTTAATGATCTAGATTCCAAACAAAATTTGCTACAAGCAAATCTCACGGAATTGTCAGCCAGGGTTGATGGTCTGGTTTGCAGTGATGAGGAAATGGAAGATGAGGATGCGCAATCCGAGGCTGCGCATTCGAATTCGTCCAGGGCTGTATCACCTCGCAATGAGTAATACACCAAGTCCGGACTACCAGTTTTTTGGATTAAAAATCTTTACTTGGAATGCTAATAGTATGCAAAACAAGTTTCGAGTTGAAAAATTTTGTTTTAGAGTCAAAATTCGATGTTGTGGCATTGCAGGAGACGTTTTTTAAAGCAAACTCTAAATTTTCAGTCCCGAATTATTCGGTCTTCAGGAATGATAGGGCCACCACTGGTGGTGGAGCTGCCATTCTTGTAAGAAAAGGGATAGCTCATAAGCAAATTCAAATGAACCAAAATTGTTCAATTGAACATTCGGCTATTCAGATTATTACTCAAAATTTAACTTTTATATTACTTTCGGTGTACAAAAGTCCCAGTGTCAAAATTTTGAACTCAGATTTGGATGCTATTTTCAAGATTTCTTCACTACCAATTTTAGCAGTTGGTGATTTCAACTGCAAACACGTTCCGTGCGGTTGCTCGAAAAATAATACTTCAGCTGCCAACAAGTTGTACAGGTACTGCCTGTTCAACCCTGTTCAGATCTTAGCACCACCAACGCCGACTCATTTTTCTAGTTCCAGTGCAACTGCTGAATTTCTGGACATTTGCGCAATTTCAAAATTTTCACCTCATATCAAAATTACCAGTTTGGACGAATTGTCTTCAGACCACAATCCAATTAAAATCATTCTAAGCAAACTGAAATTGGAGCGACTTTCTAATTTCAGGAAGGTAACAAATTATCAAAAGTTTGCTGATTTATCGTCGAAAACCAGATTTGACAATGGACCCTTAAGATCAGAAAGAGACATAGATCTTGCCATATCTGATTTTACGGGGAATATTGAGAAAAACCTGGAACTAGCAACCTTCAAAGTCCCACTCCATTCCACAAACATGTTTGACCTACCTCTGAATATTAGATTCTTGATTCGGAAGCGTAATCGGATTAAGCGAAGTGCCTATCGTCATGATAATCATGACGATAGAAGACTCGCTAATCGGATTACGAATAAGATCAAGAATCTAATATTTAAGTACAAAAACGACAGATTTCGGGACTACTTTTCGGGCCTCACCGCTGGGGAATCGAGGTAGTCCTGGAGGCTGTCGTCAAAATTTACGGGCAAAACCACAAACCGTGTAGTGCCTCCAATAATCGATGACAATGGTGTCATGCATTTTGAAAGTAGCGCTAAATCTGAGATTTTTGCGGAATCACTTTTTAACCAATTTTCTATCAACAGCGACTTGGGTAATGCAAGAATTGAAATCCGCCCAAACCGGAAAAGTTTTCTGTCTGGTATCTCTTGATGTGCGAGAAGGCCTTTGACAAAGTCTGGCATGATGGACTTTTGTACAAAATGGTAATGCTCGGTTTTCCCCACAATATTATCCAGATGATCAAAAGTTTTCTAAGTGATCGATTTTTTCGAGTTCGAGTGAACGACTCATTTTCAAAGTTTTTCAAAATTAAAGCTGACGTCCCCCAGGGCGCAGTTTTAAGTCCGATTCTCTACAATATCTATACTTACGATATTCCAAAGTACCCAACCACGAATCTTTTCCTTCTCGCGGATGATAGACTTCTGACGGCTACTCATCCAAGTGGTTGTATTGTTAGAAATAGGTTACAAAATCATTTGAATCGGCTCATGAACTATTTCAACAATTGGAAAATACGAATTAACGTACACAAGACTCAGACGCTGTTTGTGGAGCAGTCGACAAAACCTACCAACCCACCTTAAATTAATACTTTACAACACGCCAATCACTTGGGGAAAAACCCTTAAGTATCTTGGCGTGAAATTAGACCGTCGACTATCCTGGAACACGCATTTGAACGATAAGCTTAGAGCGGCCAACCAAGCTTACGATATCCATTCTGACTACAAAATCGTACCAGTACATCATGTGGTCCTTGATGGTTACTTTAGGCTTTTAAATTCAATCCATTCTCATTTGAATCCATTAGTTCGGAATTAATGGATTTCAAAAAGTTCAGAAATCACCGCTCTAAATTTAAAAATTTTTGGTACAGACGTGTCACCTCTGCCAGATCCAGTCTTGGTATGTCCTACATACCTCCTCCACCACCTCTACTACTACCACCTCCTTAATAAAAAACCTTAATAAAAATTCATTTCAGGCAACAGCCCCCTTTTAACAAAAAACTTTAACAAAAAATCTTAAATAAAAATTTCATTTCATCAACAAAAATTTTCAAAATTATACTCTTCTTTCTATTCTTCCGATACTGTTTACACTGTTTATACGAAAACAGTGAACAACCAACGAGGATCAATTAGATCCTGAGTAAACGAAATATACTTTTCTTTATTGATTGAAAGAATACTAAATTTTTCCACCCTTCCTTTGGCTTTTAGGATGCAATGGGAATCGTAGCCTGAGAGGTTGTGAAATAAAATGGGAACAATGATTTGTTTCTTGAAATTTAAATCACAATTTGAGTGAGCAAATCACCACACCATGCACCTGTAAAATGATCATGATCAAAAACAATCTGATCTATGTCAATAAAAGGTTTCTTACAAATGTGACACTCTTTTGCATTACTTTTGTCCAACACTTCAGTCGTGGTTAGAGTTTTAGACTTTTACTCAACAAATTTTGCAATATTTTCAAGTTGATACCCAAACCAATCTCAACAATTTTCATCGCGGTAGCTTTTGTAATGGGTTAGCGAGTCGTCATGTGTCATGGGAGCACTTGAATAAAAACAATGCTGAATGGAATATGCTCTTAAAAATTAACCGTTTTCAAATGTATTGATTCACTAGGAATTTTCTTCAAAATTGATTCAAAATCCCCATATATGATGAAAGGTGCTCTCGGCTTATAAATATGATTTCTGAAGAAAACATGATCATATTTGAGAAATGATATTTTTGAGGCATTTTTTGTTTCACATACACTTAAATGTTCACCCAAGCATTCCTTGGAATGGAAATAGTTCAAACTTCAAACATCTCTCGCGAATGACTATTTCATGTCTATTTTTTTCTCTTATTTGTGATTTCACTAACTTGGATAGATCCTTTATTGAACAATAATGATAGGAAATCTTAATCTCATTATCAATGTTGGGCAATGGTTCAAAATCATTAATTGATTTTTTGAAAATATTTATTTTGAATAATAAGTAGATTGACATTTTTTTCCAAATTGTTGCGTCAACCTTCAAGGTAGAACACTGAAGAATTATTTCCAGTAATTTTTTATAAAAATTAACGGGATCAAAAATATTAATGATACTAAATTTATTTTGAACCATTGCCAACATATACACATTTACACTTATATTATTCGATTTTTCGAATTTATGAATTTTATTGACTGTCATTGGAAAATCTAAGCCTTTCGTATAAGGATGTGGATGTAATGTGGATATGAGGTGATTCGATTTGGATTTATTTGACTGGGATATGAGGCGGCGACTATACACGAATAAAAACAAGCGTCATCATTATTTTTAGTGTTGATACATGATTTTATTGGGTAGAGCAATGTAGGATGAAGCACCCACCCCAAAGCTATGTTTATTAATACAAATTTCCAAACTGATATTTTTCTTAATGGCCACCCACTGTCACGTTATTGAAAATCCTCCATTTTTTTGTAAAATTGGTTTGCTAATAAAATTTTCAAACCACTCAATTAAATTTGTTCCCATATCCAAAACTTGATTTTGCGTATGGAAATATTTATAATCAAGGTGTTCAACGTTATCCTTGCTAACAACGAGTTTATCGCAAAAAGTTGCATTCACTTTTATAGCACTGAACACTTTCAAAATTTTGTTGATTCTTACTTTATATAGGAAAAATGAATCGCCAAAAAAATCCCCTAGATTGACATGTGCTTGATTGATAATTACCCCAGTTCTTATTCGGGAGTTGAAAGATGTCTTCAGGTCCTCCCACTTGACCCGTTCGCTGCGCTTCTGTCCTCCACCCACAAGTGCCCCAGAGCGTGACTTGATGAGCATCCGGAATTTTTTTAAATGGCTCAAATTGGTCAGCAACCTTTTTCTTAGTCCAATGGTTAGTGGTGCAGCCATCGCCTTTTGGAATTCTCGGATGCTTCGAATGATGTTTAGCAGCCACCGCTTTTGATTATCAGCAGAACATAGTAAGGGATATGCCTCTTTGTATTTTGCTACAACGCAACTACTTAATGAGGCAGTTTCTTCGAAAGGACTCATGTTGTAACTGATGTCTCAATCGTGAATGATTCGCTTTTGATTACAATCATATTTTTATACCCTTACGACCATCGCCTGTGGTTATCAAAAGAGGTCACTTCAGAAGTGTTATCAACCCGCGAGGTCAACCACATATTACGTAAAAATGTGCCCATCTTCAATGCTACATCTGCATTATTTTCCATCATTATCAGCCTGATTGGCAATTCAAAATAAATCAGTTTGCATTACCAGCATTACTTTTTCCTCCATTATCATTAATTTAAATTGACACAGGTTTTTCAATACCGATATGAATCGACTACCATTCAATTCTTGGTATTCAACAACTCAAGATGTGGCTAGCTTACACCGGGGCTGGTACCAGACGTTTACATAATCTGGTTTTTGCTGTCGAAAGCTTATCACCAAAATTTACAATTTGATGCTGAACATGAGGCTGTCTATGGTTTTGGGAGATTTCATAGTGAAGAACAGTGTAAGAAGATAGCTGAAAAATATGAGGAAGCTGCAGACGCCTGCGATCGGTTTTTAGATACATCAGACTTGTTTAGCCTCCTTCAGAGCATGAAGCATCTGAATCTGGAGGGTTATTTAGATGAAGTTAAAAATTTTGTTTCTATCAATATGTTCAAATAAAAAAAGTTGAACAGTGTGTGTGTTTTCCTTATTAGCTCTGATCACCCATCACATACCCTTCACTCACGCGATCCACGCAAACATCACCCACGTGATCCAACCAGATCCTTGGAGTTGCAACAACCCCATGGTCGGTCACTTCAACACCTAGACGGTCACTTTGGTGCACCATCACAAAGATGGCTCAGACGTAGCGACTGACCCATGAACGGGGATCAACAGCCCCATTGGGGATCGTGATCAAAAGACACTTTGACATATTCACAATCTCATTGCAATTATGCAAATTGGTCTGGATTTGTTGTAACGTCTGACTGAACAAGACGGTCACTTGGCTACGCTGTGACGCATTCGCCATTTCGTCGCAATTATGCAAAGTGATCTAGGAGTGACATAGCACATTCTACTGCGTAGTCTTTGAGGGGATGGTTTTGAAAAATTAAGTGAAACATTTTCATGTCATCTTTGCCATTTTTTCTTTCTCAAAATTTCGAAAATTCTATGTTTTTACGTTGAAAAGGTCGTTCTGGTTTATATTTTTATATCGCTAGGACGCGGACTGGTTTTCATAATTTATGACAAAGAATCACCCTCCGGCTATTTTTCGAACAATAAATGAATTCCATTTTTTCGTAGGTAGGCAGGTAGGTAGGTGAAGGTATCAGGTTTTCCAAAAATTACCTATGTATTTGTCAAGTTCATTATTGTAATTGAACGTTTTTCTGATATTTGAACTTTTTACCTGTGCTGGTTTCGGAGTTTGATTGATGTCAATATATTTCCTTCTTTGAAGCGGATAGACGCATATTAATTTTATCCGTTGCCTGTCGGCCAAATTAGAAAGAGTCGACAGTAATTAAAAAAAAGAGCTATTTTACATGGTCCTTCGAGCCAGATGAAATAAGCAGAAGAATGGTGCAAGTGTAGCAGGGAGCAGCCACCTATACCCAGAATATTAGAAAACAGAAAATTGGACACCTGGAGAAATTGGCAGGAGCTTCTTTGTTCTGCTGAAGAAAGTGATTCATTTGGGTTGGAGTGGACTGTGAGTAGTCTCATATATTTCCCCAGTCTTCTTGTTCAAATTTATTATTGCCTAAAAATATTGCATTTTGACTTTGACATTGCCAAAAAATATTAAAGGTTATTTAGATTCATTGTTGATTGCCCGTTTTAAAATGGAGTGTTTAAAAAGACAAAGAGGTTCTGTTAAGTCAAGTCTCACAAATTTTGTAAAATATGTCAACGAACATTCTCGTGATAATATTGTAGTATCTGAACAAAAGGTTCTTGAGTTGGAGGTGAGAATCAACACAGGTGAAGGTTCTCTTTTAAAAAACTTTGAAGAGAAAATGAATATGAAGAGCGGAGTAACTTTGAAAACAAGTACTACGGGAACTCCTCCTTCGCCTGCGTTAAATTTTTCAATAAGTTCTGAAACGGTGCAAAATATCAAGTTACCCGAAATTAATTTGCCTATTATGATGGTTCTTTTCAAAATTGGATGGAGTTTCGGGATATATTCGAGTCTTCAATACATAAAGACGAGTCGATTTCGGACGTACAAAGATTTCATTATTTAAGAGCATCTTTGAAAATCGAACCTTCACAAATTATTTCTTCATTGGAGTTTTCTGCTACAAACTATAAGATAGCTTGGGAATTATTATGCAAGCGTCATAATAATGATAAAATGTTGATTAATAATCACATGGAAAATATTTTCAATATTGAGCCAATGAACAGGGAAAGTGCGCAAGGTGTCAGAGCTATTGATTGGGATGTGCCAATTGTGTATTTAATAAGTACATAATTGGACAGGGCTACTATAGTCGTGACTGGGAGTCATATATATAAGGTAGAATGTGAACATTTTCCTTCTTTAGAGGATCTTAAATCATTTTTATGTTCAAAATCTGAGTTACTGAATACGATTGCGGTAAATCGTTTTAAAAAATCAGAAAAATTAAGAAATACCAGGGGTTCAATGCTTGTTGATGATTCAGAGTCTAAATGTTTAAATGAGAGTCTTAATGAAAATAGAATACCCAAATGCATGCATGTTCTGCAAGGGAGATCATTACATTCAAGTATGCTCTAATTTTTTGAAGATCCCAGTTGAAATGAGCAATCAAACTATAATGTCAATGAGGTTATGCTTGAATTGTCTTAGAAAGGTTCATTTTATCAAAAGTTGTAGACGCCCTACCTGTAAGAAATGTCGTGGTAAGCATCATGAGTTGCATGTCATGAAAACTAATCATGATAATGTTGATGTACCCGCCGTTCCAGATATACAGGCTACCCAATCTTCTTCTTTCAACTTGTCAGCTTATTGTGAGGTTAGAAATGTATTACTTTCTACTGCCCATATGGATGTTTTAGATAAATTTGGTAAAAAGCATGTGTTTCGTATATAATTGGACAGTTGATCTCAATCAAGTTTCTTAACAGAAAACGCTTGCAATAAGCTTGGATTAAAAAAGGAGAATGTTAGCGTTGCTCTTACTGGTATAAATGATTCATAATAAGTGCGCTACTAAGTACTAAGGTTTATTCAAAGTTAAATAATCTTTCAATGGATGTTGTGTGTTTTGTTTTACCCAAGATTACTGGTGTTCTTCCTACATATCCTTTGAATGTGAGCAAAATGAGAATTCCTGAAAACTACAAGTAAGCTGATCCTGAATTTTATGAACCACAACAAATTGATATGCTGCTCGGTGCAGATCTATTTTGGAATGTCATATGTAGACAGATTTTCTTCTGGCTTTAATTCACTGATCCTACTGAAAATTCAATTTGGAGACAGTTTCAATAATGTCGAGAAGCATTCATTTGTAGTTTGCAATTTTAGTAGTGCCATAGAACAGCAAATACAGGAGGATTTGAAAAGGTTTTGAGAAATACAGACTTGCGATTATAATGTTTCGCCATTTTCTGAACAGGAAATCGCTGTAGAAAAGCATTTTGCGGCAAATATAAAACGGGATGAAACTGGAGCTTTTGTAGTTAAATTTCCGCTAAAATTAAGAATAAGTAAGTTGGGTGACTCATTCATTCAAGCTATAAAGAAATTTTTTAGCTTCGAGAGAATGTTGACTTCTAATATAGAGTATAATAAAGCACTTTATCATGAGTTTATGAAAAGTATATACAATTGGGACATATATGACAAATATTGATAAGATTAAGTCTAATCGTGACATCAATTATGATATGTGCCATCATGGAGTTTATACAGGGTGTCCGGGAAAATGTGGGAGATCTCTTGGATTCTGATAGAATATTAAAAAATAAGATGACAAGTTCCCATACATTTTTTTCCTAGCGTTAGGTTCACAATTTCGTCAAGAGCACCACTTCGTCATGGCTTTTTTCGAGGTTTTGTTTAATAAAAATTGTTTTTTCTCGAAAATGGTTCATTTTATCGACAATGAACAAGAGTACCTTTTCTTTAGCTTAATGTTCAAGGTATCCAAATTTTTTTTTTAACTCCTTATCATACAGGGTGTTAAAAATTTGAGCGTTAAAATGTACAATCTAGTCCGTCCCTGGTAAACTAAACAAGCTAATTATGTTTTAAGGGAAGTATTTTGAGAGGTCCTTACTACTGTTTATCATATTAAATTTTCATTGAATTATATTGAGTCGTTTAAAAGTTATTCAAGAAAAACCGATTTCCAGTGGGGTCCTTTAGGGGGCCGTATCTCCGTAGGGAGGGCCGCTAGGAAAAAAATTTATGGGAACTTGTCATCTTATTTTTTAATGTTATATCTGAATCCGAGAGATCTCCCACATTTTCTCGGACACCCTGTAGAGAGGAGGCTTCAACAACGAAATTACGGGTTGTATTTGATGCGTCTTTGCATAGTGATACAGGCTTTTCTGAGAATAATATTCGAATGGTGGGACCTGCAGTCACCAAGATTCATTTTTTATCTTAATTCGCTTCCGTCAGCATGCATATGTTATAGCTGCTGATTGTGCAAAGATGAATGGATCAGTATGGGTGGCTCAGGAAGATGGGTCGATAGTAATAATGATGACCTGGACATATATGAAATGAACACAGTAACTTATGGAACCGCTGCTGCTTCTTTTTTGGCGATTCGCTGTTTATTCCAACTTGCATATGACAATGAGCATCTGTATCCTGATGTTTGTCATATTATCAAGACTGATTTTTATGTTGATGACCTTTTTACAGGAGCTGAAACTATTGAAGAGGCAAAACACATATCGAAGTTAATATAATATGACGTTTTAAAACAAGGTTGTTTTAAATTGAGAAAGTTTTATTCAAATAATGATTTGGTACTGGATGATATTTCTGATGAAGATCCTTTATCTAAAATTGTACATCTTGGAGAAAATGACAGTAAAAAGACACTTGGTCTAATGTGGTGTCCATCTGAAGATAATCTTATGTACAATGTGAAAAATACTTCAGAGTCTAAGATAGTTTCTAAACGTAATATTTTAGCTGAAAGTTCCAAGATTTTTGACCCATTAGGACTTGTTAGTCCATGTATTATTGTGATTAAAATATTATTGCAAGGACTGGAAAAATGAACGTGGGATGATCAAGTTCCTCTGACAATATTCTCAGTCTGGAAAAATTTCAAAGCTGAAATGCCCTATTTAAATGAATTGAAGATTGAACGACATGCAATCTGCTTCAAATCAGAAACTATCAAGATGCATTGTTTTTCGGATAGTTCCGAGAAGGCTTATGGCTCGTGTATATATCTTATATCATTAAATGTGAAAGGTGAAGTTCTCGTTCACTGTTGCGAAAGATTTCCTTACCTAGACTTGAACTTTGTGGTGGTTTAACAGCTGCAAGATTAGCAGATTAAGTATCAAGATCTTTGAAACTTGACATCCATCGACGAGTGTTGTGGACTGATTCGACTATTGTCTTAGGCTGGGTTAAAACTCTTCCAAACAAGTTAAAAACCTTTGTTGCCAATAGGATTTCTGAAACTCAAAGTATAACAGGCAACGATGAATGGAGGCATATACCAACAGAATGTACTCCAGCTGATTATTTATCACGTGCCGTTCAATGTCGTGAGATTCAAAATTTACACATGTGGTGTGGTGGCATGGTCCTGAATTTCTTATATTCTAATGAAGATTGCTGGCCAAAGATACCTCGTTATGATAATTATTTATCTGATTTAAAGAAGAGCAGAACAGTTTGCGGAGTGTCTTCAGTGTAAGAAGAAAATGAAGATTATGCCATGAAGAGATATTCTAATATTATTAAATTGAATAGAATTATCGCATTATTATCCAGATTTGTACCTAATTGTAAAAATTCAAAATTCAAAAGAAATGTAGGACCTTTGACAAAAGCTGAAATTGATCATTCATTCAACGTTCTGTTTTGAAAAGGAAATTAAACAGATTAAGTTGAAACGATTTAAATCTGTAACTAAAATTTTAAATCTTGATCCTTTTCTTGATAGTCCCAGTACAACGTGGTATTTTCGAAGTGATACATATATTCGTGAAACTTTGTGAATTGCTTCCTTATGTCAAGTGTACTGACCCCTGAAAATAGTATTTTTGGGGTGGACATGTCTTCGCACACGCAACCTCTTAATTTTCAACATCTGACGGTATTTCGAGGTGATATATATTTTGGTGGCCGAGTACACCATTCTTTCAGAAACAATATAGAAAATAATTTTTGGAAAAATCATCCTTATATGTATGTAATTCTATGTTCAACATATTGAAGTTTCGGTAGCCTCCAAACCATTCGTGATTTTTGGTGACCAAATATTTCCTTCAAAAATGATTCATTATATTGTTCTTGAAAGAATGGTGTACTTGGCCACCAAAATCTTTATCACCTCGTAATACCGTTAGGTCATGAAGATTAAGAGGTTGCCTGTGCGAAGACATGGCCACCCACAAAGTTACTATTTTCAGGGGTTAGTACACTTGACTTAAGGAAGCAATTACCACGCTGTATAGGGGACTATGACGATTTTCACTTTTTGAGGGTAGATGGAAGACTTCTAAATTCTAAATTTAGTTTTGAGAAAAAGCCTGCACTGATTTTGGATTCGAAACATCCTCTTACAAAGTTGATTTTTGAATATGAAAATGTGCGACGATATCATTGTGGTCCACAACAATTATTGGCGTCTATATAAGAGATAAGTATTGGCCTATTTCAAGACGTTCTTAAGCTGTATAAAATGCTTTAGATTTAATCCAAAGATAGTCAAACCTATCATGGGTAATTTACCCGAACAACGTTTAAAGCCAAAGCATCCTTTTGATATTGTTGGAATTGACTATGCATCAGGTCCATTTCAAATGAAGAATCGATCAGGCAGAGGAGCCAAAGTTTCCAAGTATTCTTTATATTTGTTTTCTCACTAAAGCGATACGCTTGGAATTGGTAACCGACCTCTGTAAAGAGACTTCCATTTTGTCATTGCGTTGATTTTCTTCACGCAGAGGAAAACCTTCAAGTGTGTTGTCTGATAATGGTACTAGTTTTGTAGGTGCTTGTTCAGAATTGAAAAGAATTGTGCACATTTTTGAAGAAGAATTGTTACAATTTAACTTCAGCCATTTGTAAAGAGGACATTGAATGGCATTTTATTCCGCCACAATCTCCTCATTTCGGAGGCCTTTGGGAGGCTTGCGTGAAAAGTATGAAGTCTCATTTAAGGCGGGTAATCAGCGGTGTTTCGTTGACGTTTGAACACTTTTATACACACATGCTCAAAATCTAGGGATATTACGGAACTTAACACACCTAATGATCTACTTCCTAGTTTGAAGTAAGTTAAGCAGTGTATCACGATGTTTGCAATGTTTATCGCTGTAAACACAATAGTACGCTTTTTACTTTTCACAAAAAACTCGGTTTCTTCAAAGGTATACAAAATGACAAGATATGCGCTAAGAAAATATTCCCAATATCTCACAGTAGTTCATCAATTGTTGATCACCATTATTCATTCTGCAACGTATTTTCGTGTTGTTTCAAAGATGCCCAGGCGACATTTGAGTGAAAATGAAATGTTAAGAGCTGTGGGTATGCTTGAAGCCGGTATGACTCAAGTTAATGTCGCAAATGTTATGGAGACTTCTCAAAGCGTTATTTTCCGCCTCTGGAAGCGTTATCGTGATACTGAAGGCGTATGAGAAAGACATTTGGGTCGGCCAGGGATGACAACTCCACGTATGGACCGATATGTGCAATTAGAAGCTCGAAGAAATGACACGGTGACTGCAACCCAATTGATCAATCATTTGCGCAGAGGACATGATGTGACTGTTTCAAGACATACCATCTGAAACCATCTACAGAAGGCTGAGAGAAGGTTACCTAGTCAGCAGAAGGCCTTGGAGATGTCAACCTCTAAACCGGGGGAATCGCACCACTCGACTAGCATGGGCTCAAGAGCATATCACCTGGAACAAAATCAGTGGAGAAATGTCTTATTCACCGATGAATCTCGGTTTGGCTTGTATCCAGATTCTCGAAGAGTACGTGTTTGGAGAGCACCTGGCACAAGAAATCGAATCCAACATACCCAGGAGGTACACAGTTACAGGGGAGGCACAATCATGGTATGGACTGGAATTTCACTCGGCGGGAGAACTGATCTCGTTTTGCTAGCAACGATTATGTTAGAAATGTTCTGGAACCTGTTGTGTTCCCATATAGAAATAATGTCGGTCCAGATTTCACACTAATGCATGATAATGCTACTCTACACACAGCGAGAACCACAAGGAATTTCCTGGAAGATCAAAATATTCGCGTTTTAGATTGGCCACCGCAATCTCCCGATCTTAACCCAATCGAGCATGCCTGGGATATGCTTCAACGAAACGTTCTTCGGGTCGGGACCAGAATCATTTTCAAAACCGAGATCAGTTGTTTCAAGCTCTTTGTCAGTGCTGGACTGAAATTTCACAAAAGAGTTGGATAACTTGATCCTAAGCATGAAAACGCGTTGCAGGGCAACCATAAATGCGAGAGGAGGCCACATTCCGTATTAGTCTCATTCATTGTTTTTTTTTGTACATATTGTAGCAAGTTTCGCTATAGAAAACACTGTTCAGCTTTAACTAATTCATTTTACAAGTCACTATGTACAGAACTCACTATTTACAAACAAAATCACAGCTTAACTATGTTTTACGATTTATATTTCACGACGTATTCAGAACTGAACTCTCTCAACTGGTGGCCTGGTGGTCTTATATATATATTTATATATATCCCAGGCTCCTTCCCGAAATTGCCCGAATAGCGCAGCATTGTATAGAACTTTGTAGAATATAGTTGAATGTTCGCGACGCCATCTAGCTTGCCTAGAATGTACCAGACTACTTCTACACTTAATGGTGGATCTGGTGAATGCGCCTACGACATGTTTCGTCACAATATTCATAAAAATTCTTTTAGATTAATATTGGTATTTTGCATGCATTGGGAGTAATTAGTAAATTTTTGAATAAATCATTACTTTATCAGTGTATCATGTGATTTTTCCCTCATATACCTATATCTCCTTTCACTTATCACTACAGTTCTTACAATGACAAAATTAAGTTTAAAATTAGAACCATCATGATTTCTAAATATACCTATTTGAAATATCCCTATATAGATTTTGAGCATGTGTGTACTTTGCTAACCGAAATTGAGGCAATGATGAACTCACAGATCAGCATTTACAAAAAATAAAGCAACATATCTGGAAAAGATGATCAAAGGAATACTTTTCTGAACTGCAACGTTGTAAATGGAAGATCAACCATGGTTCTTTGAAAGAAGGTGCATTGATGCTTATAAAAGAAGACAATCTTCCGCCTATGAAATGGAGGATGGGAAGAGTGATCAACTTATTCCTTGGCAAAAACAGTGTTATTGCGCGAGTGGCGTTCATAAAAACTGAAAAAGGACTGATCAAAAGGTCTTTCGCCAAATTGTGTCCATTGCCTTTGGTTCTGTGACACCTCGGTTGACACACTATGTTGAAAGCCCATGTATTTCAGGGCGGGTGATATGTTAAGTTCATTATTGTAATTGAACGTATTTTGGATATTTGGACTTTTCAAAACTGTGCTGGTTTTGGAGTTTGATTGATGTAAATATATTACCTTTTTTGAAGCAGATAGACGCTTATTGATTTTATCCGTTGCCTGTCGGCCAGATTAGAAAGAGTCGACAGTAATTCAAATAAGGAAGAGGTATTTCACACTGATATTTTCCCAATTTTCTTGGAAATCTTAGTATTTAGGAGAAAATGTCATGAAAGACTGCCCAAAATTTAAAAATCCTCAAATATTTTTTTTTGCATTTTTGCCTAAGATGAATCGTTCGGTAGATATTTGAGAAATACTGATATTTTCCTGATTTTCTTGGAAAATTCAGTATTAAGGAGAAAATGTCATGAAAGACTTTTTGTCCAAAATCTTCAAATTTCCTATTTTGCATTTTTCCCTAGGATGAACTGTTCGGTAGATATTTGAGAAATACTGATATTTTCCTGATTTTCTTGGAAAATTCAGTATTTAGGAGAAAATGTCATGAAAGATTTTTTGTCCAAAATCTTCAAATTTCCTATTTTGCATTTTTCCCTAGGATGAACCGTTCGGTAGATATTTGAGAAATACTGATATTTTCCTGATTTTCTTGGAAATTTCAGTATTTAGAAGAAAATGTCATGGAAGACTTTTTGTCCAAAATTTCAGAATCCTCAAATTTTTCATTTTGCATTTTTTCCTAGGATGTACCGTTCGGTAGATATTTGAGAAATACTGCTATTTTCCTGATTTTCTTGGAAATTTCAGTATTTAGGAGAAAATGTCATGAGACACTTTTTGTCCAAAATTTAAACATCTTCAAATTTTTATTTGGCCTTTTGTCTATGATGATTCGTTCGGCAGATATTTGAGAAATACTGATATTTTCCCGATTTTTTTGGAAATTCAGTATTCAGGAGAAAATGCTATGGAAGACTTTTTGTCCAAGATTGTAAAATCTTTTAATTTCCTATTTCGCATTTTTCCTTAGGATGAACAGTTCGAAAGATATTTGAGAAATACTGATATTTTCCTGATTTTCTTGGAAATTTCAGTATTTGGGAGAAAATGTCATGAAAGACTTAGTTCAAAATTCAAAAATTCTCAAATTTCCTATTTTGCATTTTTCCTTAGTATGAACAGTTCGAAAGATATTTGAGAAATACTGATATTTTCCTGATTTTCTTGGAAATTTCAGTATTTAGGAGAAAATGTCATGAAAGACTTTTTGTTCAAAATTTGAAAATACTCAAATTTCCTATTTTGCATTTATCCCTAGGATGAACCGTTCGTTAGATATTTGAGAAATACTGATATTTTCCTGATTTTCTTGGAAATTTCAGTATTTGGGAGAAGATGTCATGAAAGACTTTGTGTTCAAAATTTGAAAATCCTCAAATTTCCTATTTTGCATTTTTCCCTAGGATGAACCGTTCGGTGGATATTTGAGAAATACTGATATTTTCCCGATTTTCTTGGAAATTCCAGTATTTAGGAGAAAATGTCACGAGAGACTTTTTGTTCAAAATTTCAAAATCTTCAAATTTCCTATTTTTCATTTTTCCCTAGGATGAACCGTTCGGTAGATATTTGAGAAATACTGATATTTTCCTGATTTTCTTGGAAATTTCAGTATTCAGGTGAAAATGTCATGAAAGACTTTTTGTTCAAAATTCAAAAATCCTCAAATTTCGTATTTTGCATTTTTGCCTATAATGATTCGTTCGGCAGATATTTGAGAAATACTGATATTTTCCCGATCTTCTTGGAAATTCAGTATTTAGGAGAAAATGCTATCACAGACTTTTTGTCCAAAATTGTAAAATCTTTAAATTTCCTATTTTGCACTTTTTCCTAGGATGAACCGTTCGGTAGATATTTGAGAAATACCGATATTTTCCTGATTTTCTTGGAAATTTCAGTATTTAGGAGAAAATGTCATGAGAGACTTTTTGTCCAAAATTTCAAAATCTTCAAATTTCCTATTTTGCATTTTTGTCTAGGATAAACCGTACGGTAGATATTTGAGAAATACCGATATTTTCCTGATTTTCTTGGAAATTTCAGTATTTAGGAGAAAATGTCATGGAAAACTTTTTGTTCAAAATTTAAAAATCCCCAAATTTCCTATTTTGCATTTTTCCCTAGGATGAACCGTTCGGTAGATATTTGAGAAATACCGATATTTTCCTGATTTTCTTGGAAATTTCAGTATTTAGGAGAAAATGTCATGAAAGACTTTTTGTTCAAAATTTAAAAATCCTTAAATTTCCTATTTTGCATTTTTCCCTAGGATGAACCGTTCGGTAGATATTTGAGAAATACTGATATTTTCCTGATTTTCTTGGAAATTTCAGTATTTAGGAGAAAATGTCATGAAAGACTTTTTGTTCAAAATTTAAAAATCCTCAAATTTCCTATTTTGCATTATTCCCTAGGATGAACCGTTTGGTAGATATTTGAGAAATACTGATATTTTCCTGATTTTCTTGGAAAATTCAGTATTTAGGAGAAAATGTCATGAAAGACTTTTTGTCCAAAATCTTCAAATTTCCTATTTTGCATTTTTCCCTAGGATGAACCGTTCGGTAGATATTTGAGAAATACCGATATTTTCCTGATTTTCTTGGAAATTTCAGTATTTAGAAGAAAATGTCATGGAAGACTTTTTGTCCAAAATTTCACAATCCTCAAATTTTTCATTTTGCATTTTTCCCTAGGATGAACCGTTCGGTAGATATTTGAGAAATACTGCTATTTTCCTGATTTTCTTGGAAATTTCAGTATTTAGGAGAAAATGTCATGAGACACTTTTTGTCCAAAATTTAAACATCTTCAAATTTTTATTTGGCCTTTTGTCTATGATGATTCGTTCGGCAGATATTTGAGAAATACTGATATTTTCCCGATTTTTTTGGAAATTCAGTATTTAGGAGAAAATGCTATGGAAGACTTTTTGTCCAAAATTGTAAAATCTTTGAATTTCCTATTTCGCATTTTTCCTTAGGATGAACAGTTCGAAAGATATTTGAGAAATACTGATATTTTCCTGATTTTCTTGGAAATTTCAGTATTTGGGAGAAAATGTCATGAAAGACTTAGTTCAAAATTCAAAAATTCTCAAATTTCCTATTTTGCATTTTTCCTTAGTATGAACAGTTCGAAAGATATTTGAGAAATACTGATATTTTCCTGATTTTCTTGGAAATTTCAGTATTTAGGAGAAAATGTCATGAAAGACTTTTTGTTCAAAATTTGAAAATACTCAAATTTCCTATTTTGCATTTATCCCTAGGATGAACCGTTCGTTAGATATTTGAGAAATACTGATATTTTCCTGATTTTCTTGGAAATTTCAGTATTTGGGAGAAGATGTCATGAAAGACTTTGTGTTCAAAATTTGAAAATCCTCAAATTTCCTATTTTGCATTTTTCCCTAGGATGAACCGTTCGGTGGATATTTGAGAAATACTGATATTTTCCCGATTTTCTTGGAAATTCCAGTATTTAGGAGAAAATGTCACGAGAGACTTTTTGTTCAAAATTTCAAAATCTTCAAATTTCCTATTTTTCATTTTTCCCTAGGATGAACCGTTCGGTAGATATTTGAGAAATACTGATATTTTCCTGATTTTCTTGGAAATTTCAGTATTCAGGTGAAAATGTCATGGAAGACTTTTTGTTCAAAATTCAAAAATCCTCAAATTTCGTATTTTGCATTTTTCCTTAGTATGAACAGTTCGAAAGATATTTGAGAAATACTGATATTTTCCTGATTTTCTTGGAAATTTCAGTATTTAGGAGAAAATGTCATGAAAGACTTTTTGTTCAAAATTTGAAAATACTCAAATTTCCTATTTTGCATTTATCCCTAGGATGAACCGTTCGTTAGATATTTGAGAAATACTGATATTTTCCTGATTTTCTTGGAAATTTCAGTATTTGGGAGAAGATGTCATGAAAGACTTTGTGTTCAAAATTTGAAAATCCTCAAATTTCCTATTTTGCATTTTTTCCTAGGATGAACCGTTCGGTGGATATTTGAGAAATACTGATATTTTCCCGATTTTCTTGGAAATTCCAGTATTTAGGAGAAAATGTCACGCAAGACTTTTTGTTCAAAATTTCAAAATCTTCAAATTTCCTATTTTTCATTTTTCCCTAGGATGAACCGTTCGGTAGATATTTGAGAAATACTGATATTTTCCTGATTTTCTTGGAAATTTCAGTATTCAGGTGAAAATGTCATGGAAGACTTTTTGTTCAAAATTCAAAAATCCTCAAATTTCGTATTTTGCATTTTTGCCTATAATGATTCGTTCGGCAGATATTTGAGAAATACTGATATTTTCCCGATCTTCTTGGAAATTCAGTATTTAGGAGAAAATGCTATCACAGACTTTTTGTCCAAAATTGTAAAATCTTTGAATTTCCTATTTTGCACTTTTTCCTAGGATGAACCGTTCGGTAGATATTTGAGAAATACCGATATTTTCCTGATTTTCTTGGAAATTTCAGTATTTAGGAGAAAATGTCATGAGAGACTTTTTGTCCAAAATTCCAAAATCTTCAAATTTCCTATTTTGCATTTTTGTCTAGGATAAACCGTACGGTAGATATTTGAGAAATACCGATATTTTCCTGATTTTCTTGGAAATTTCAGTATTTAGGAGAAAATGTCATGAAAGACTTTTTGTTCAAAATTTAAAAATCTTCAAATTTCCTATTTTGCATTTTTCCCTAGGATGAACCGTTCGGTAGATATTTGAGAAATACCGATATTTTCCTGATTTTCTTGGAAATTTCAGTATTCAGGAGAAAATGTCATGAAAGACTTTTTGTTCCAAATTTAAAAATCCTCAAATTTCTCATTTAGCATTTTTCGCTAGGATGAACCGTTCGGTAGATATTTGAGTATTTGGGAGAAAATGTCATGAGACACTTTTTGTCCAAAATTCAAACATCTTCAAATTTTGATTTGGCTTTTTGTATGTGATAAATAGTTCGGCAGATATTTGAGAAATACTGATATTTTCCCGATTTTCTTGTAAACTTCAGTATTTAGGAGAAAATGCTCTCTGAGACTTTTTGTCCAAAATTGTAAAATCTTTAAATTTTCTATTTTGCATTTTTGCCTAGGATGATTTTTTCGGCAGATATTTGAGAAATACTGATATTTTCCCGGTTTTCTTGGAAATTTCATTATTTAGGAGAGAATGCTTTCGGAAACTTTTTGTCCAAAATTGTAAAATCTTCAAATTTTCTATTTTGCATTTTTGCCTAGGATGATTTGTTCGGTAGATATTTGAGAAATACTGATATTTTCCCGATTTTCTTGGGAATTTCAATATTTAGAAGAAAATGCTAACAGAGACTTTTTGTCCAAAATTGTGAAATCTTTAAATTTTCTATTATGCATTTTTGCCTAGGATGATTCGTTCGGTAGATATTTGAGAAATACTGATATTTTCCCGATTTTCTTGGAAACATCAGTATTTAGGAGAAAATGCTATCTGAGACTTTTTGTCCAAAATTGTAGAATCTTTAAATTTATTTTTTTGCATTTTTGCCTAGAATGATTCTTTCGGCAGATATTTGAGAAATACTGATATTTTCCCGATTTTCTTGGAAATGTCAGTATTTTGGAGAAAATGCTATCTAAAACTTTTTGTCCAAAATTGTGAAATCTTTAAATTTTCTTCGTTGCAGTTTTGCCTAGGACGATTCGTTCGGCAGATATTTGAGAAATACTGATATTTTCCCGATTTTCTTGGAAATTTCAGTATTTAAGAGAAAATACTATCAGAGACTTTTTGTCCGAAATTGTAAAATCTTTAAATTTTCTCTCTTGCATTTTTGCCTAGGATGAATCGTTCGGTAGATATTTGAGAAATACTGATATTTTCCCGATTTTCTTGGAAATTTCAGTATTTAGGAGGAAATGCTGTTGAAAACTTTTTGTCCAAAATTGTAAAATCTTCAAATTTTCTATTTTGCATTTTTGCCTACGATGATTCGTTCGGCAGATATTTGAGAAATACTGATATTTTCCCGATTTTCTTGGAAATTTCAGTATTTACGAGAAAATACTATTCAAGACTTTTTGTCCGAAATTGTAAAATCTTTAAATTTTCTTTCTTGCATTTTTGCCTAGGATGAATCGTTCGGTAGATATTTGAGAAATACTGATATTTTCCCGATTTTCTTGGAAATTTCAGTATTTAGGAGAAATTGCTCTCCAAGACTTTTTGTCCAAAATTGTAAAATCTTCAAATTTTCTATTTTGCATTTTTGCCTAGGATGATTCGTTCGGCAGATATTTGAGAAATACTGATATTTTCCCGATTTTCTTGGAAATTTCAGTATTTAGGAGAAAATACTGTCAAAGACTTTTTGTCCGAAATTGTAAAATCTTTAAATTTTCTATCTTGCATTTTTGCCTAGGATGAATCGTTCGGTAGATATTTGAGAAATACTGATATTTTCCCGATTTTCTTGGAAATTTCAGTATTTAGGAGAAAATGCTATCAAAAACTTTTTGTCCAAAATTGTAAAATCTTCAAATTTTCTATTTTGCATTTTTGCCTAGGATGATTCGTTCGGCAGATATTTGAGAAATACTGATATTTTCCCGATTTTCTTGGAAATTTCAGTATTTAGGAGAAAATACTATCAGAGACTTTTTGTCCGAAATTGTAAAATCTTTAAGTTTTTTTTTTTGCATTTTTGCCTAGGTTGATTCGTTCAGCAGATATTTGAGAAATACTGATATTTTCCCGATTTTCTTGGAAACTTCAGTATTAAGGAGAAAATGCTATCAGAGACTTCTTGTCCAAAATTGTAAAATCTTTAAATTTTCTATCTTGCATTTTTGCCTAGGATGAATCGTTCGGTAGATATTTGAGAAATACTGATATTTTCCTGATTTTTTTTGGAAATTTCAGTATTTAGGAGAAATTGCTCTCCGAGACTTTTTGTCCAAAATTGTAAAATCTTCAAATTTTCTATTTTGCATTTTTGCCTAGGATGATTCGTTCGGCAGATATTCGAGAAATACTGATATTTTCCCGATTTTCTTGGAAATTTCAGTATTTAGGAGAAAATACTGTCAAAGACTTTTTGTCCGAAATTGTAAAATCTTCAAATTTTCTATCTTGCATTTTTGCCTAGGATGAATCGTTCGGTAGATATTTGAGAAATACTGATATTTTCCCGATTTTCTTGGAAATTTCAGTATTTAGGAGAAATTGCTCTCCAAGACTTTTTGTCCAAAATTGTAAAATCTTCAAATTTTCTATTGTGCATTTTTGCCTAGGATGATTCGTTCGGCAGATATTTGAGAAATACTGATATTTTCCCGATTTTCTTGGAAATTTCAGTATTTAGGAGAAAATACTGTCAAAGACTTTTTGTCCGAAATTGTAAAATCTTTAAATTTTCTATCTTGCATTTTTGCCTAGGATGAATCGTTCGGTAGATATTTGAGAAATACTGATATTTTCCCGATTTTCTTGGAAATTTCAGTATTTAGGAGAAAATGCTATCAAAAACTTTTTGTCCAAAATTGTAAAATCTTCAAATTTTCTATTTTGCATTTTTGCCTAGGATGATTCGTTCGGCAGATATTTGAGAAATACTGATATTTTCCCGATTTTCTTGGAAATTTCAGTATTTAGGAGAAAATACTATCAGAGACTTTTTGTCCGAAATTGTAAAATCTTTAAGTTTTTTTTTTTGCATTTTTGCCTAGGTTGATTCGTTCAGCAGATATTTGAGAAATACTGATATTTTCCCGATTTTCTTGGAAACTTCAGTATTAAGGAGAAAATGCTATCAGAGACTTCTTGTCCAAAATTGTAAAATCTTTAAATTTTCTATCTTGCATTTTTGCCTAGGATGAATCGTTCGGTAGATATTTGAGAAATACTGATATTTTCCTGATTTTTTTTGGAAATTTCAGTATTTAGGAGAAAATGTCAATGTGAGACTTCTTCTCCAAAATTTCAAAATCTTCAAATTTCCTATTTTGCATTTTTGCCCAGGATGAATCGTTCTGTAGATATTTGAGAAATACTGATATTTTCCTGATTTTCTTGGAAATTTCAGTATTTAGGAGAAAATGTCATTTGACTTTTTTTGTCCAAAATTTCAAAATCTTCAAATTCCCAATCCTGCATTTTTTCCAAGGATAAACCGTTCGGTAGATATTTGAGAAATACTGATATTTTCCTGATTTTCCAGGAAATTTCAGCATCCAGATGAGAAGGTCATGAGACACATTTACTTGAAAATAATTGATTATGTTTGATTATACCACCGAACAAATAACAATAAGAAGGCTCATTGTTCTCTCTATTCTGCAGTAGCATCAATAGACAGCCCGCCAAGCCATTTGGGCATTTGGGAGCACATCGTTTTCGTAGCACAGAACATACGTGCTCGATATTTGAAAATCACGAGTTAACAGCGCTTCTTATAGTAAAGTGATAACGTCGGTCGTTGGCATTTCCGGGCGGACGGGGTATGGTGTTGGGATCTTCGGCACTTCGGTTACACGCGCTTGGCGGACTGATGAGTAATCCCTCTTATTGTCATTTGTTTGGTGATAATATGTGGAAGGTTTGACGACGATGAATATTTTGTTTCGTTCGTGATATTGTCTTGGCACATAATTTTATAAACTGATCAAATAGTATTAGTATTCGCGGGTGATCTCTGGAAAAATTAATGATCGGAAGAATAAGATGTATATATGGTATTTTTTGAAAGCAAATGAGGTTATCTTCAAAATAGAAATATAATATACAGGGTGTTCCATTAGAAAAAATACATATTTGGTTTGCCACAAATTTTTTGGGACACCTCTTCTGAAACATAGCCTTTCTGAACAACAATAATATTTAAAAAAAAAAACAAACTTCTCACCATTTTTGCACAATCGTCCACCCCATCTTGGGTGCAGCACCCTATATATTTTGAAATTACTCCATTGTGGATAATGAGAATCCTGTTGATCCATTCATGCGCGTCACCAATCAAACAACAAAGCAATTTGTTATTCCCAAGTTTCATATCTCAAATATTCAACAAAACAAATATGTTTTAGCAAGATTAGATCATTGTGAATAATCGTTCTTGATCAATGCCTTTGCCTAAATATTTTCAAATAACATCATTATGGATAATGAGAATCCTGTTGATCCATTCATGCGCGTCACCAATCAAACAACAAAGCAATTTGTTATTCCCAAGTTTCATATCTCAAATATTCAACAAAAAAATATGTTTTAGCAAGATTAGATCATTGTGAATAATCGTTCTTGATCAATGCCTTTGCCTAAATATTTTCAAATTACATCATTATGGATAATGAGAATCCTGTTGATCCATTCATGCGCGTCACCAATCAAACAACAAAGCAATTTGTTATTCCCAAGTTTCATATCTCAAATATTCAACAAAACAAATATGTTTTAGCAAGATTAGATCATTGTGAATAATCGTTCTTGATCAATGCCTTTGCCTAAATATTTTCAAATTACATCATTATGGATAATGAGAATCCTGTTGATCCATTCATGCGCGTCACCAATCAAACAACAAAGCAATTTGTTATTCCCAAGTTTCATATCTCAAATATTCAACAAAAAAATATGTTTTAGCAAGATTAGATCATTGTGAATAATCGTTCTTGATCAATGCCTTTGCCTAAATATTTTCAAATTACATCATTATGGATAATGAGAATCCTGTTGATCCATTCATGCGCGTCACCAATCAAACAACAAAGCAATTTGTTATTCCCAAGTTTCATATCTCAAATATTCAACAAAACAAATATGTTTTAGCAAGATTAGATCATTGTGAATAATCGTTCTTGATCAATGCCTTTGCCTAAATATTTTCAAATTACATCATTATGGATAATGAGAATCCTGTTGATCCATTCATGCGCGTCACCAATCAAACAACAAAGCAATTTGTTATTCCCAAGTTTCATATCTCAAATATTCAACAAAACAAATATGTTTTAGCAAGATTAGATCATTGTGAATAATCGTTCTTGATCAATGCCTTTGCCTAAATATTTTCAAATTACATCATTATGGATAATGAGAATCCTGTTGATCCATTCATGCGCGTCACCAATCAAACAACAAAGCAATTTGTTATTCCCAAGTTTCATATCTCAAATATTCAACAAAAAAATATGTTTTAGCAAGATTAGATCATTGTGAATAATCGTTCTTGATCAATGCCTTTGCCTAAATATTTTCAAATTACATCATTATGGATAATGAGAATCCTGTTGATCCATTCATGCGCGTCACCAATCAAACAACAAAGCAATTTGTTATTCCCAAGTTTCATATCTCAAATATTCAACAAAACAAATATGTTTTAGCAAGATTAGATCATTGTGAATAATCGTTCTTGATCAATGCCTTTGCCTAAATATTTTCAAATTACATCATTATGGATAATGAGAATCCTGTTGATCCATTCATGCGCGTCACCAATCAAACAACAAAGCAATTTGTTATTCCCAAGTTTCATATCTCAAATATTCAACAAAACAAATATGTTTTAGCAAGATTAGATCATTGTGAATAATCGTTCTTGATCAATGCCTTTGCCTAAATATTTTCAAATTACATCATTATGGATAATGAGAATCCTGTTGATCCATTCATGCGCGTCACCAATCAAACAACAAAGCAATTTGTTATTCCCAAGTTTCATATCTCAAATATTCAACAAAACAAATATGTTTTAGCAAGATTAGATCATTGTGAATAATCGTTCTTGATCAATGCCTTTGCCTAAATATTTTCAAATTACATCATTATGGATAATGAGAATCCTGTTGATCCATTCATGCGCGTCACCAATCAAACAACAAAGCAATTTGTTATTCCCAAGTTTCATATCTCAAATATTCAACAAAACAAATATGTTTTAGCAAGATTAGATCATTGTGAATAATCGTTCTTGATCAATGCCTTTGCCTAAATATTTTCAAATTACATCATTATGGATAATGAGAATCCTGTTGATCCATTCATGCGCGTCACCAATCAAACAACAAAGCAATTTGTTATTCCCAAGTTTCATATCTCAAATATTCAACAAAACAAATATGTTTTAGCAAGATTAGATCATTGTGAATAATCGTTCTTGATCAATGCCTTTGCCTAAATATTTTCAAATTACATCATTATGGATAATGAGAATCCTGTTGATCCATTCATGCGCGTCACCAATCAAACAACAAAGCAATTTGTTATTCCTAAGTTTCATATCTCAAATATTCAACAAAACAAATATGTTTTAGCAAGATTAGATCATTGTGAAAAATCGTTCTTGATCAATGCCTTTGCCTAAATATTTTCAAATTACACCATTGTGGATAATGAGAATCCTGTTGATCCATTCATGCGCGTCACCAATCAAACAACAAAGCAATTTGTTATTCCCAAGTTTCATATCTCAAATATTCAACAAAACAAATATGTTTTAGCAAGATTAGATCATTGTGAATAATCGTTCTTGATCAATGCCTTTGCCTAAATATTTTCAAATTACATCATTATGGATAATGAGAATCCTGTTGATCCATTCATGCGCGTCACCAATCAAACAACAAAGCAATTTGTTATTCCCAAGTTTCATATCTCAAATATTCAACAAAAAAATATGTTTTAGCAAGATTAGATCATTGTGAATAATCGTTCTTGATCAATGCCTTTGCCTAAATATTTTCAAATTACATCATTATGGATAATGAGAATCCTGTTGATCCATTCATGATGCGCGTCACCAATCAAACAACAAAGCAATTTGTTATTCCCAAGTTTCATATCTCAAATATTCAACAAAACAAATATGTTTTAGCAAGATTAGATCATTGTGAATAATCGTTCTTGATCAATGCCTTTGCCTAAATATTTTCAAATTACATCATTATGGATAATGAGAATCCTGTTGATCCATTCATGATGCGCGTCACCAATCAAACAACAAAGCAATTTGTTATTCCCAAGTTTCATATCTCAAATATTCAACAAAACAAATATGTTTTAGCAAGATTAGATCATTGTGAATAATCGTTCTTGATCAATATGCCTTTGCCTAAATATTTTGAAATTACATCATTGTGGATAATGAGAATCCTGTTGATCCATTCATGCGCGTCACCAATCAAACAACAAAGCAATTTGTTATTCCCAAGTTTCATATCTCAAATATTCAACAAAACAAATATGTTTTAGCAAGATTAGATCATTGTGAATAATCGTTCTTGATCAATGCCTTTGCCTAAATATTTTCAAATTACATCATTATGGATAATGAGAATCCTGTTGATCCATTCATGATGCGCGTCACCAATCAAACAACAAAGCAATTTGTTATTCCCAAGTTTCATATCTCAAATATTCAACAAAACAAATATGTTTTAGCAAGATTAGATCATTGTGAATAATCGTTCTTGATCAATGCCTTTGCCTAAATATTTTCAAATTACATCATTATGGATAATGAGAATCCTGTTGATCCATTCATGCGCGTCACCAATCAAACAACAAAGCAATTTGTTATTCCCAAGTTTCATATCTCAAATATTCAACAAAACAAATATGTTTTAGCAAGATTAGATCATTGTGAATAATCGTTCTTGATCAATGCCTTTGCCTAAATATTTTCAAATTACATCATTATGGATAATGAGAATCCTGTTGATCCATTCATGCGCGTCACCAATCAAACAACAAAGCAATTTGTTATTCCCAAGTTTCATATCTCAAATATTCAACAAAAAAATATGTTTTAGCAAGATTAGATCATTGTGAATAATCGTTCTTGATCAATGCCTTTGCCTAAATATTTTCAAATTACATCATTATGGATAATGAGAATCCTGTTGATCCATTCATGATGCGCGTCACCAATCAAACAACAAAGCAATTTGTTATTCCCAAGTTTCATATCTCAAATATTCAACAAAACAAATATGTTTTAGCAAGATTAGATCATTGTGAATAATCGTTCTTGATCAATGCCTTTGCCTAAATATTTTCAAATTACATCATTATGGATAATGAGAATCCTGTTGATCCATTCATGATGCGCGTCACCAATCAAACAACAAAGCAATTTGTTATTCCCAAGTTTCATATCTCAAATATTCAACAAAACAAATATGTTTTAGCAAGATTAGATCATTGTGAATAATCGTTCTTGATCAATATGCCTTTGCCTAAATATTTTGAAATTACATCATTGTGGATAATGAGAATCCTGTTGATCCATTCATGCGCGTCACCAATCAAACAACAAAGCAATTTGTTATTCCCAAGTTTCATATCTCAAATATTCAACAAAACAAATATGTTTTAGCAAGATTAGATCATTGTGAATAATCGTTCTTGATCAATGCCTTTGCCTAAATATTTTCAAATTACATCATTATGGATAATGAGAATCCTGTTGATCCATTCATGATGCGCGTCACCAATCAAACAACAAAGCAATTTGTTATTCCCAAGTTTCATATCTCAAATATTCAACAAAACAAATATGTTTTAGCAAGATTAGATCATTGTGAATAATCGTTCTTGATCAATGCCTTTGCCTAAGTATTTTCAAATTACATCATTATGGATAATGAGAATCCTGTTGATCCATTCATGCGCGTCACCAATCAAACAACAAAGCAATTTGTTATTCCCAAGTTTCATATCTCAAATATTCAACAAAACAAATATGTTTTAGCAAGATTAGATCATTGTGAATAATCGTTCTTGATCAATGCCTTTGCCTAAATATTTTCAAATTACATCATTATGGATAATGAGAATCCTGTTGATCCATTCATGCGCGTCACCAATCAAACAACAAAGCAATTTGTTATTCCCAAGTTTCATATCTCAAATATTCAACAAAACAAATATGTTTTAGCAAGATTAGATCATTGTGAATAATCGTTCTTGATCAATGCCTTTGCCTAAATATTTTCAAATTACATCATTATGGATAATGAGAATCCTGTTGATCCATTCATGCGCGTCACCAATCAAACAACAAAGCAATTTGTTATTCCCAAGTTTCATATCTCAAATATTCAACAAAACAAATATGTTTTAGCAAGATTAGATCATTGTGAATAATCGTTCTTGATCAATGCCTTTGCCTAAATATTTTCAAATTACATCATTATGGATAATGAGAATCCTGTTGATCCATTCATGCGCGTCACCAATCAAACAACAAAGCAATTTGTTATTCCCAAGTTTCATATCTCAAATATTCAACAAAACAAATATGTTTTAGCAAGATTAGATCATTGTGAATAATCGTTCTTGATCAATGCCTTTGCCTAAATATTTTCAAATTACATCATTATGGATAATGAGAATCCTGTTGATCCATTCATGCGCGTCACCAATCAAACAACAAAGCAATTTGTTATTCCCAAGTTTCATATCTCAAATATTCAACAAAAAAATATGTTTTAGCAAGATTAGATCATTGTGAATAATCGTTCTTGATCAATGCCTTTGCCTAAATATTTTCAAATTACATCATTATGGATAATGAGAATCCTGTTGATCCATTCATGATGCGCGTCACCAATCAAACAACAAAGCAATTTGTTATTCCCAAGTTTCATATCTCAAATATTCAACAAAACAAATATGTTTTAGCAAGATTAGATCATTGTGAATAATCGTTCTTGATCAATGCCTTTGCCTAAATATTTTCAAATTACATCATTATGGATAATGAGAATCCTGTTGATCCATTCATGATGCGCGTCACCAATCAAACAACAAAGCAATTTGTTATTCCCAAGTTTCATATCTCAAATATTCAACAAAACAAATATGTTTTAGCAAGATTAGATCATTGTGAATAATCGTTCTTGATCAATATGCCTTTGCCTAAATATTTTGAAATTACATCATTGTGGATAATGAGAATCCTGTTGATCCATTCATGCGCGTCACCAATCAAACAACAAAGCAATTTGTTATTCCCAAGTTTCATATCTCAAATATTCAACAAAACAAATATGTTTTAGCAAGATTAGATCATTGTGAATAATCGTTCTTGATCAATGCCTTTGCCTAAATATTTTCAAATTACATCATTATGGATAATGAGAATCCTGTTGATCCATTCATGATGCGCGTCACCAATCAAACAACAAAGCAATTTGTTATTCCCAAGTTTCATATCTCAAATATTCAACAAAACAAATATGTTTTAGCAAGATTAGATCATTGTGAATAATCGTTCTTGATCAATGCCTTTGCCTAAGTATTTTCAAATTACATCATTATGGATAATGAGAATCCTGTTGATCCATTCATGCGCGTCACCAATCAAACAACAAAGCAATTTGTTATTCCCAAGTTTCATATCTCAAATATTCAACAAAACAAATATGTTTTAGCAAGATTAGATCATTGTGAATAATCGTTCTTGATCAATGCCTTTGCCTAAATATTTTCAAATTACATCATTATGGATAATGAGAATCCTGTTGATCCATTCATGCGCGTCACCAATCAAACAACAAAGCAATTTGTTATTCCCAAGTTTCATATCTCAAATATTCAACAAAACAAATATGTTTTAGCAAGATTAGATCATTGTGAATAATCGTTCTTGATCAATGCCTTTGCCTAAATATTTTCAAATTACATCATTATGGATAATGAGAATCCTGTTGATCCATTCATGATGCGCGTCACCAATCAAACAACAAAGCAATTTGTTATTGCCAAGTTTCATATCTCAAATATTCAACAAAACAAATATGTTTTAGCAAGATCAGATCATTGTGAATAATCGTTCTTGATCAATGCCTTTGCCTAAATATTTTCAAATTACATCATTATGGATAATGAGAATCCTGTTGATCCATTCATGCGCGTCATCAATCAAACAACAAAGCAATTTGTTATTCCCAAGTTTCATTTCTCAAATATTCAACAAAACAAATATGTTTTAGCAAGATTAGATCATTGTGAATAATCGTTCTTGATCAATATGCCTTTGCCTGAATATTTTGAAATTACATCATTGTGGATAATGAGAATCCTGTTGATCCATTCATGCGCGTCACCAATCAAACAACAAAGCAATTTGTTATTCCCAAGTTTCATATCTCAAATATTCAACAAAACAAATATGTTTTAGCAAGATTAGATCATTGTGAATAATCGTTCTTGATCAATGCCTTTGCCTAAATATTTTCAAATTACATCATTATGGATAATGAGAATCCTGTTGATCCATTCATGCGCGTCATCAATCAAACAACAAAGCAATTTGTTATTCCCAAGTTTCATTTCTCAAATATTCAACAAAACAAATATGTTTTAGCAAGATTAGATCATTGTGAATAATCGTTCTTGATCAATATGCCTTTGCCTGAATATTTTGAAATTACATCATTGTGGATAATGAGAATCCTGTTGATCCATTCATGCGCGTCACCAATCAAACAACAAAGCAATTTGTTATTCCCAAGTTTCATATCTCAAATATTCAACAAAACAAATATGTTTTAGCAAGATTAGATCATTGTGAATAATCGTTCTTGATCAATATGCCTTTGCCTGAATATTTTGAAATTACATCATTGTGGATAATGAGAATCCTGTTGATCCATTCATGCGCGTCACCAATCAAACAACAAAGCAATTTGTTATTCCCAAGTTTCATATCTCAAATATTCAACAAAACAAATATGTTTTAGCAAGATTAGATCATTGTGAATAATCGTTCTTGATCAATATGCCTTTGCCTGAATATTTTGAAATTACATCATTGTGGATAATGAGAATCCTGTTGATCCATTCATGCGCGTCATCAATCAAACAACAAAGCAATTTGTTATTCCCAAGTTTCATATCTCAAATATTCAACAAAACAAATATGTTCTAGCAAGATTAGATCATTGTGAATAATCGTTCTTGATCAATGCCTTTGCCTAAATATTTTGAAATTACATCATTGTGGATAATGAGAATCCTGTTGATCCAATCATGCGCGTCACCAATCAAACAACAAAGCAATTTGTTATTCCCAAGTTTCATATCTCAAATATTCAACAAAACAAATATGTTTTAGCAAGATTAGATCATTGTGAATAATCGTTCTTGATCAATATGCCTTTGCCTGAATATTTTGAAATTACATCATTGTGGATAATGAGAATCCTGTTGATCCATTCATGCGCGTCACCAATCAAACAACAAAGCAATTTGTTATTCCCAAGTTTCATATCTCAAATATTCAACAAAACAAATATGTTCTAGCAAGATTAGATCATTGTGAATAATCGTTCTTGATCAATGCCTTTGCCTAAATATTTTGAAATTACATCATTGTGGATAATGAGAATCCTGTTGATCCAATCATGCGCGTCACCAATCAAACAACAAAGCAATTTGTTATTCCCAAGTTTCATATCTCAAATATTCAACAAAACAAATATGTTTTAGCAAGATTAGATCATTGTGAATAATCGTTCTTGATCAATATGCCTTTGCCTGAATATTTTGAAATTACATCATTGTGGATAATGAGAATCCTGTTGATCCATTCATGCGCGTCACCAATCAAACAACAAAGCAATTTGTTATTCCCAAGTTTCATATCTCAAATATTCAACAAAACAAATATGTTTTAGCAAGATTAGATCATTGTGAATAATCGTTCTTGATCAATATGCCTTTGCCTGAATATTTTGAAATTACATCATTGTGGATAATGAGAATCCTGTTGATCCATTCATGCGCGTCACCAATCAAACAACAAAGCAATTTGTTATTCCCAAGTTTCATATCTCAAATATTCAACAAAACAAATATGTTTTAGCAAGATTAGATCATTGTGAATAATCGTTCTTGATCAATATGCCTTTGCCTGAATATTTTGAAATTACATCATTGTGGATAATGAGAATCCTGTTGATCCATTCATGCGCGTCACCAATCAAACAACAAAGCAATTTGTTATTCCCAAGTTTCATATCTCAAATATTCAACAAAACAAATATGTTTTAGCAAGATTAGATCATTGTGAATAATCGTTCTTGATCAATATGCCTTTGCCTGAATATTTTGAAATTACATCATTGTGGATAATGAGAATCCTGTTGATCCATTCATGCGCGTCACCAATCAAACAACAAAGCAATTTGTTATTCCCAAGTTTCATATCTCAAATATTCAACAAAACAAATATGTTTTAGCAAGATTAGATCATTGTGAATAATCGTTCTTGATCAATATGCCTTTGCCTGAATATTTTGAAATTACATCATTGTGGATAATGAGAATCCTGTTGATCCATTCATGCGCGTCACCAATCAAACAACAAAGCAATTTGTTATTCCCAAGTTTCATATCTCAAATATTCAACAAAACAAATATGTTTTAGCAAGATTAGATCATTGTGAATAATTGTTCTTGATCAATATGCCTTTGCCTAAATATTTTGAAATTACATCATTGTGGATAATGAGAATCCTGTTGATCCATTCATGCGCGTCACCAATCAAACAACAAAGCAATTTGTTATTCCCAAGTTTCATATCTCAAATATTCAACAAAACAAATATGTTCTAGCAAGATTAGATCATTGTGAATAATCGTTCTTGATCAATGCCTATGCCTAAATATTTTGAAATTACATCATTGTGGATGAGAGTAAATGTGCTAGGGGAGTTCCGGCCCACTTTCTGTACCTAACCTCACTTTTTACCGGCGTTTGGGTGTGGGGGACCTTTCGCAGCGTTGATCTTGACAGTTGGGATTGATGTGTGAGCGGTGTTGCCGGCTGCGTGCGGTGTTGCCGCTTATGGTGTTTTGGTTGGGAGATGAGGGATTTTGGGATCTTAGGTTTTATGGTTGACGTTTGAAGTGTCATTGACGTTTGTGGCGGGTGGGTTGTAGCGTTGATGATGACAATTGACAGGATTGATGTGAGGACGATGTTGTCGGTTGCGTCGTGCGGTGTTGCCGCTTATGGTGTTTTGTGGGAAGATAAGGGATTTTGGAATTGCAGATTTTATGGTGAACGTTTGAAGTGACATTCAAGTTTGCGATGTTTTGATGCCTCACCTAGCGATGATTATTTGTAATAAGGAGCTTTGAAAAATAGAGGTTTCTTTATAGTTTCTTGAGTTATTTAAAATAGGTTGAGCATTATAAGATGGCGTGTGATGTTTAGGTGAGCGGATTTTTAAAAGAAATGCCTATGGGAAGGTTCATTCACCTGATGAAGCTTTATATGATTCTAGAAAATAGGATGATTTGTATTGTTACGAATAAGTTAGTCTTCACATTTATTAGGAACGATAATGAGTGAACTTGCAGAACGAATAAATACATTTTATATACGTTTGGCGCAGATCAAGAGTGACATTGAATGTTATGAGCGAAAGAAGTCTATGATTCAAACATTTGAGAAATTGAATCTTGCAGGTAAGCTTATTAAAATACTTTATTCACGGAAAAAATAATCTTTTATCATTAAAATACCATTATATTGTAGAATATCGAAATTGAATGTATACTTCAAATTAATAAAATATCTTCCATCCGTTTTCGTACTCTGGAAAAAGAGATGCATGTAAACTTTCATCATCGTATGCAATTCAATATTCAGCTTGTGACGACACGTTTTTTGATGAGTCATCGGTTTGAGCTCGATTAAACACGTTCTAACCAGATAAAGCAGTTGTTCTAGTACATTCGTTGAGAAAATAAGTGGGAAAAGAGGGGCGGGGAGATTTATGAATTTACCACAGACGACGCGTTGAAGAAGAATTTAGTTCATTATCAACAGCAGCAGCAACAACAGGTAAGCGCTCCCCATATTCACACCAGAGAATTAATTTAATTTTTTCTTTCTAGAAATATGGATCTTGCAGAAATTAACGCAACCACCTCTTATTTGAATAAGACGTGCATAAAATTAATTGAATTAACTTGTGATGTGAAGTATCCAATTGTGGGATTAAATATTGTTCTTTCTAAATATGGGGAAGTGCCGCGAGTAGAGTTGGAGGATCATGTTGTTTTTCTACCACAGCGTACTACTGTATCTATCAAAAAAAATTTGCATCAATTTCAACCTCATAAATATGCAATAATTTTAAGATCGGTTGTGCAGATTCGTGATATGAAGAAAACTCCAATTTTTGAGATAGTTGCTATGTAAAAAACAAAGTTAGTATAATTTCAACTAGGATCAATCGCATTCTAAATGTATTTATTTTTTACAGAACCAGTCCATCATGAAGATGATTGCAATGGATTTTCAAGGATTCAGTCTGTCTCACGAATTCATCATCAAAGAGTTGGCAGCCACGAACGGCATCCAAACTAGCCATTACATATTCAAACCAAATGGATCATATCGATCGTTACGTTTATGCGACAAACAAAGAACATCCAGAGCAACCATGAAACATCATGGAATCCCGTTTTCATTTGGATATATCAACTATGAAGACCTTCTTCCAATCATCATATCACATATATGTTTTGTGGATAAAGTCTACGTTCGAGGACAACAACAAAAGAATTTTCTGGAAAACATTCTGCAGGACTCTACAACAGCGCATACTCCCAAAATCATCAACGTCGAGGACATTGATGACCATTGGCAACATCCACCTGTATTTAAAAAAGACGTTCCAACCGGTTTTGGTCATCTATCGAATAATTTTTATATGTGTAGCCTACGCAATTGTATCATTCTTCATGAATGGATTGAAACTCGTTGTTCAATAGAGAGTTGAAAATACTATTTGTGTTTTAGTTGAACATTGATCATGATGATGTTAACATCAAATTATATTCTTCTTACTGCGATTTTCAATAATACTTTCTATGTACATCAACCCAACGATGTTGTAGGGATGCACATTTGTTTCAATAGAACCAATGACACTTGGTTAAATATGAAATCGCAAGTAGATTACAATGATGATATGTTTATTGTTGCATTACCCCAAAATGCAAAGGAATACAGAGTAAAGGTGATTTTTCAAAATCAAACATATGGCTATAGTATATGGAAAAATGTAACTACCCCCACCTCCAATTGTTCACCAACATTATCACCCACCACCTCTGCTAACCCCACCACCACCACGGATCAATATAAAAATGATTGGAGTTGTTGTTCAACTTCAATTATTGAGTCGCTGTACTACATTATAAGCGCAATCTCACTTCTCATCCTGAAAGCAGTCTGGGAGATTTATCATCACCACCATCATCATGTTGACTCCAGAAGATATTGAAAAAATACGTAGAACCATCCATCAGCTCAACATACCAGCTTCATCCCTGTATCAGGAGTACTTCATCAGAACCCTACATACCACTTTGGGCATTCCTGAGGAAGTTTTGAAGAAAGTTCTCAAACCATGCTGGGGGCACTACACTCCAACTGATGATGATTCCGGATATGATGAAAATGATGGGCCACATGTTTCGTTTGGAATATATTGTAATATGTGCATGGAATATTATTTGAATAAAAAATAAATCATAGTGTGGGAATCGGCGGAAGCATTAAGACGATAGTGGCAAATCAATATTTTATTTTATTTTAATACAAGGAAATAAACGAGGTACTTTCACGGACAAAGACACCGTCTGTCTGCCTTTGAAATACTCCCTACACACCCCGCTACCTACCTATCATGAAACCTTTTCTCGATACAGCAAACAAAGATCAGGTAGATGGGCGCGTTTTACAAATTGCAGCGGACTGCTTATTTTAACTAAGAACTAAAATTTGTGCGAATAATATCGGAGGGTAAAGAGGTTCTTTTGGGCTGCCAGTGATTAACGTTATGACAAAAAAAAAAAACAAAAAACTAACTACGAAAAACCTCCCTGGAGACGGTCCGGGAAGCGGACACATCTACCAAATCTTGTCGTACGTTTCGGTTGTTGGCTCGTTGATGGTTGCTGAGATACTGGAGGTTCATCAGAACCTAGTTCTGGTGGTGTTGAGTTCTCACATTGGACTGATGGTTGGTCTGATGAAGGTATTGGATCAGTGGCTCCGGTGGATGGTTGCTCAGTCATGACATACGCTGGTTTCAAACGATCGATGGAGATGGTGACGTCTCGGCCATTGATGTCTACTACCATTGTTTTATCGGTTCGGCTTACCACCTGGTACGGCCCATCGTACGGTTGTTGGAGAGGCTGGCGATGGCTATCACGCCGAACGAATACCTGGTCGGTAGTAGCTAGATCTTTGAAAACAAATGAACACCTCTCCCCGTGCTGGGTCCCTGCCACAGGCTGGAGGTCTCTCATCTGCTGGCGAAGCTCTTTGATAAAATCGTTGCTGATGTCCAAATCAGCACTCTTTGAGCCCAGGAATTCTCCTGGAAGTCGAAGAGGCTGGCCGTAGAGCATTTCTGCTGACGTTGATTTGAGGTCTTCCTTCCATGCTGATCGAATGCCCAACAGGACTGTAGGCAATACCTGTGTCCAGCGCTCATCTCGATGACACATGATGGCAGCCTTTAGCTGGCGATGAAGACGCTCTACCATACCATTAGCTGAAGGGTGATAGGCAGTTGTCCTTAGGTGAGTCGTACCTAGTAAGCGATTCAAATGCCTGAATAGGTTTGACTCAAACTGCCTGCCTTGGTCAGTTGTGATTCTCAGTGGCGTGCCAAATCTCGAAATCCAGTTCTCGTACAAAGTTCGTGCTGTTGTTGTTGCTTCCTGGTCGGCCATTGGGATAGCTTCTGGCCATCGGGTAAAGCGATCCACCATTGTGAGACAATACCTATAACCCTCTGATGATGGCATGATGATGATGTCAATGTGGACATGCTCGAAACGCGCTGAAGGCAATGTGAATTTGCCAACTGGCGCTGAGACGTGTCGCGTTACCTTGGATCGTTGACACTGAACACAACTGTTGGCCCATTGTCTACAATCTGCTTTGATCGCCGGCCAGACGTAACGCTGGGTTACGAGTTTGACCGTTGATTTCACGCCAGGATGCGAAAGGCGATGGATAGCATTGAAGGCAGCTTTGCGGAACCGCTTGGTGACAAAAGGGCGGGCTGTCCGGGTGGACACGTCACAAAATATTGACACTTCCGTATCAGGAAAACGCACAAGCTTGAGCTGCAGCGCCGATTTTCCATCGTCCAGGTGTTGTCTCAGCTCGTCATCGTCTCGCTGCGATGCTGCTAAGGCCTCATAGTCTAACGTGGGTTCACTGGAATCAACTTCGTCAACCCTGGAGAGGGCATCAGCTACAACATTTTCGTCACCTACAACATGACGTATATCTGTAGTGAATTGGCTAATGAAATCAAAATGGCGAAATTGACGAGGTGAGCCTTGGCGGTCTCCTCTCTTGAAAGCGAATGTGATGGGTTTATGGTCAGTGTAGATGATGAATGTGCGGCCCTCTACCATGTGCCGGAATTGTTTCACCGCCAGATAGATTGCCAGGAGTTCTCGGTCGTAGGCACTATACTTGGATTCGGCTTGGCTGAGTTTTTTTGAGTAAAATTCCAATGGCTGCCAGGCGCCATCAACCCACTGTTGAAGCACAGCACCCACTGCCAGGTCGGATGCGTCAGTAAATATTGCCAAAGGCACATTATGTTGTGGATGCGCCAGTAATGTCGCATGTGCCAGACACTCCTTCGTGGCTTCGAATGCGTTAATGGCCTCTGGTGTCCAGCTGACAGGTGTCTTGCCTTTGACATTCCCACAGAGTAGTTCGTTCAGCGGTGCTTGAATTTGTGCAGCGCTGGGTAGAAATCTTCTATAGAAGTTGATCATACCCAGGAACTGTCGTAGCTTTTTCACTACCTCAGGTCGTGGATAGGCACGAATTGCTTCGACTTTCTCTGGAAGGGGCCTCGTTCCCTCACCAGACACCAGGTAGCCGAGGAATTTAACATTAGGCTGGCCGAAGACACACTTGGCTGCGTTGATGACTACCCCGTACTTGTGGAGTCGCTGGAACAGGATCTCCAGGTGTTGCAGATGCTCCTCTTCTGATGTCGATGCAATCAAGATATCATCGATGTAAGCGTAGCAAAAATCCAGGCCCTGCACTACCTCATCGATGAAACGTTGCCACGTCTGTGCGGCGTTTCTCATACCAAACGTCATGTACGGAAACTCAAATAAGCCAAATGCGTGATGATGGCAGTCTTCTGAATATCGTCAACGTGGACCGGGATCTGGTTGAATGCTCGCATCATGTCAACAACGGAAAATATTATTTTTCCTTGAAGCATCTGTGCGAAGTCCTGGATATGTTTTACTGGATAACGATCAGGGACCGTCCGGGCATTTAGGGCACGGTAATCACCACATGGTCTCCACTCGTCACCTTTCTTTGGCACCATGTGAAGGGGCGATGACCAGGGACTTTTTGATGGACGGGCTACCCCCAGCTGAAGCATGACCTCAAACTGTTTTTTAGCTGCCTTCAGCTTGTCCGGTGCCAGGCGTCTTGCTTTCTGAGCAATGGGTTGTCCAGGTGTGGTGACGATGTGGTGCTCGGTTGAATGTTTGGTAGGAGACACTGCGCCCCCAGGTCGTGTCAACTCTGGGTATCGTTGTAGCATGTTGTGAAAAATTGTTGCTCCATTGACTGTTCGTATGCTCAGGATCTCACAATCAGTCACATCTCCCGGAGAGGTGAGATAAGTTGTAGTATCCAGTAGTTGTAAATTTTTCATATCCACCAGTAGTCCATAGTGTGCCAAAAAATCTGCTCCAATGATCGGCTTGGAGACGTCAGCGACGACAAACCTCCAGGGAAATTGACGTCGCAGTTTTAGATCGAGTGTGAGGGTTACGATTCCGTATGTTTGGATAACTGTACCATTCGCCGCGGAAAGTTCATAGTCGGACTTTGTACGCGGACCAGGCAATCGCGAACGCGGAAATACACACAAATCAGCACCCGTATCGATCAGGAATTGAGTCTTGGAGATGTTGTCCTCGACGAATAAACGACGCGACGTTGACGGGCATGGGTCGTCAGTCGCCATCAACGACCGCCCGTTGCGTTTCCCGATGCACTGTTAAACTGAGCCTGCTGTCCACTTCCCGTCGAATGATTAAACTGACACGGTTGTTCGCACTTCACTGCCCGATCACCAAAACGCAAGTGATACCAACACAAACCACTACGATTCTCACTGTGAGCACGAGACCGAGATCGCTGACGCGAACGCGAACGCGAATTGTCTCGATGAGATGATGTTCGCTGAGACACTTGATGGACTTCCAGAGCCTCAAATTTTGAATTATGGTTCCCATTGCATGCTCCAGGTACACAATTTTTTCTGCTAGAGCCGGATTGGTTGCGACTTCTGTGACGGCGACGTGCGCGCCGTAGATCTCGGCCATTGAGTCCGCGATTTCTGCTCGTTTCTCTAATGAGAGGTCCTTGTGTGCAGCAAGGAGTGCTTGCATGGTCTTGGGCAACCGACCGAGCCACAGGGTTTGTAGGATCTCCTCAGGGAACTGACTTCCAGCAAGGCCGCGCAGATGACGCAAGAATTGTGTTGGTTTCCTGTCGCCCAGAGGCTCATTCTCCAACAAGCGACGGGTGTTTTGCTCTTGAGACGAACCCATGCGTTTTATCAGCTCACTCTTGAGCAACGCGTATGTGCGCTCATTCGCCGGCTTCACAATAATATCGCGCACTTCGATCGCGTATTTTTGATCGAGCCCTGTGAGGGCATATCCGAACTTTGTGCAATCCTGGGTGATTCCAGAAGCATCGAAGCTACTTTCCAGCATGCAGAACCATAGCTCCGGGTCAGACGCAATGAATGGCGGCACTTTCATGGCTACGCGATCAATCTGTTGATTGCGATTGATTGGATTGAGTTGCACGTCGTCCCCTTCTATGTTGAGCACTGTTTGGTTGGCGTCGAAAAAATTCGAGTCCAACGTGGATTGATATGAACCACTATATCAATAAACTCACTGATAGATCCCACACGTTTTATGTCACACGCGAAACTTTTCGATCACGTCGGGGTCACCAATTTGTGGGAATCGGCGGAAGCATTAAGACGATAGTGGCAAATCAATATTTTATTTTATTTTAATACAAGGAAATAAACGAGGTACTTTCACGGACAAAGACACCGTCTGTCTGCCTTTGAAATACTCCCTACACACCCCGCTACCTACCTATCATAAAACCTTTTCTCGATACAGCAAACAAAGATCAGGTAGATGGGCGCGTTTTACAAATTGCAGCGGACTGCTTATTTTAACTAAGAACTAAAATTTGTG
>OY293311.1:608684-614174 GCA_958502075.1 Orchestes rusci | reverse complement strand
TATTCTTTTGAGCTTTTCCAGCTTTTTTCGCAGCTTTTCCACTAGTTTTAGGCGGCATTTTGATAACAGCACTATACGTTTACACGACCGATCTGACAACGACGAAAGTCGAAACGAGAATGCGTTCAGCGGCACCAAAACGTCTGTTTATAAGTCAAACATAACCTGAAATTAAGCCACACCTCCATCAATAAAAGTGTCTGCTCGGTCGTGATTCGTTGCGCACAAGTCTATAAATAGACGGAAATAGTTTGCGACGGTCATAACAATCTGTGCCGTCGTGCTGTAAACATCGTTCAGTTGTTTGTCAAGTTATTTATTGTGCTATAAAATGTCAGGTCGCGGTAAAGGTGGAAAAGTTAAGGGAAAGGCAAAGAGTCGTTCAAGCCGTGCTGGACTTCAATTTCCCGTGGGACGTATTCATCGTCTATTGCGAAAAGGAAACTATGCTGAAAGAGTGGGAGCCGGTGCCCCCGTTTATTTGGCAGCTGTAATGGAATATTTGGCTGCTGAAGTACTCGAATTGGCTGGTAATGCAGCCAGAGATAACAAGAAGACCCGTATCATCCCAAGACATCTTCAACTGGCCATCAGAAATGATGAAGAATTGAATAAATTGTTGTCAGGGGTTACCATTGCACAAGGTGGTGTACTTCCTAACATTCAAGCTGTTCTACTTCCCAAAAAAACTGACAACAAAGCGAAATAGAGAAAAGTACAATAGTTGCTTTTTTTTTCTCAAATCAATCGGTCCTTTTCAGGACCACAAATTTTTTAAGAATAGATCATTCGTCAATAATTTAATTATTGTCATCAAGTGTTGAAATTGTCTACCTTAATATTATTTTGCTTATATTATGAAATTGTGTTTTGTTTTTTCAATCAATCAAGATCCAAAACATTCTTATGATTTTCAACATACGTTATGTTGTTATAGTCACAATAATTGAACGTTTCCGTTTCACTATGCATACGGTGTTTTGAAAAATGGAACATTGCTATTAGTAGACAAATATAACAGATGCGTCAAGTTGACACGTAAACGTCAATCAATCATCATAGACCCCAATATCTCCTACCTACGCGATGGATGGTGAGCATATCATTAATTTGTTTCGAATTCTATAATCTAATTGAAAAATTTCTTTTCATAATAATATTTGTGGTTCTGAAAAGAACCGATTTTTCATTCAATGATGTAATATCATTATGATATTATACTTATTTACTTCTTCTTTTTTGGAGAAGCAGCTTTTTTGGCTTTTGTAGATGTGGCGGCCGCAGGTGATTTTGCAGTTTTTGGTTTTGGTGCTTTCGGTTTTTTCGTAGGACCAGCTTTGTTGCTTTTTTTAGCTTTTGATGGCGATTTTGCGGCTTTTGCCGTTGCTGACTTGGCTGCTGCTGCTGCTTTCTTTTCTGCGGCTGTAGTTTTTTTAGCTGCTGCTGTAGCGGTAGTCTTCTTTTTCTTTTCAACTTCACCACTGACAACAACGGCAGCTTTCTTTGTTTTTGCCGATGCAGTAGATTTTTTGGTGGTTTTTGATTTTTCAACACCACTGGCACCAGTAGTTTTCTTAACTGGAGATTTTTTCGCCTTAGCACTTGTTGCTTTCTTCTTTTTCTCTGCACTACTTGTAGATGTTTTTTTTCCTGATGCAGAAGATGATGATCCGGATGCAGATGTGGCCAATTTGAAGGATCCAGAAGCACCTTTACCCTTGGTTTGAACAAGAGCTCCAGACACTACAGCAGATTTCAAATATTTCTTTATAAACGAAGATATTTTCTCAGCATCAACTTTATAGTTAGCAGCAATGTATTTCTTGATAGCTTGCAATGAAGAGCCACCTCTCTCTTTCAAGCCTTTAATTGCATTGTTCACCATTTCAGAAGTTGGAGGATGTTGTGGTTTTGTTCTGGGATTTTTAGCTTTTTTCTCCTTTTTAGCCGGGGAATTGCTATTAGTAGCTGGTACAACACTTGTTGCCACAGATGTCTCGGTATCTGCCATTTTCTTGTTATTAAGTTTCGTCGGTCGGTCGTCACTAACAACAATAACAATTACACGCGCGCAAATTCTCGTCAAAGATCAGAGTACGTTCGAACTGACTTATCTGTATCACGTTAAGGAAACAAATTGAATATTCCAAGTTTGTAAATGGTGTACATGTGAACGGACGGACGGAGTTCTGTACGACTCGCTCTCGACGTTTCGTTTGCGTCGGCTTCGTTTCAACCTTTTACTTGTTAGTCACATTCACTTTAAATCATTATTTTACTAATATCTTATTAATTTGTCGCTGTTTTTGTACATTAACCTCGTAAACTATAGTATAAAGATTATAAATCAGTGCTCACAACAAGTGTTTTTGAATATCTACACACAGAAATCTTGATATGAAAATGGACTTGTCGGATTTTCAACAGGAACATTTACCATCAAATGCATATTGTTTGTTTATAAAGAACAGTACTGACAAACAATGTTATTAATATAATACAAAAATATGTTTTTAACTAATAATTGATGCACATCAAGAGATACCAAAGACTGAAACAGTTGAAATGATAAATAATTGAAACTGTGTCACTACATCATACACTTATACATTTGATGATAGACTCGTAAAAGTTTGTTATAGGACCTTTTTTTTTCTATTGTATAAATTTATTTATTCCTTCTCTTCTAACATATACAGTTCTATAAAAGAAATATCCATTTAACGTTTCATAACTATTCTATAAATTGTTAATTATACATTTTCAACTAATCAGTTGAATACAGATAAAAATATATACGTTCATTTCTTGTATGTTATTTGGACACAGGAATGTAATGAAAAGTCTTCTTTATTGTTGATATTTCACATACAATTGGTAGACTACATACCATATGTTTTGAAGTTATCAAAAAACTAGAACCACGTTTTCCCCTTATTGATTTGCAAGCAAACATTTGTCTCCCTTTAGATTCACTATCCAAACGCATATGAGGCATTTCTAACTGGATTTTCTTTCAGTTTGTTATTAACCTTCTTCTCATATTATGGATAAAAACTATGTAAATGTATCCATCTCTCAAATTTACTCATGATTCTTGATATTATAGAAACGTATAGAAGTCATTATGAATCATTATGTCTAATAATTTATTATAAGTTGACGATAACGATTTTTCTATCGAAAAAATATTGTGGTTCTGAAAAGAACCGTTTTTTTTATGTCAGCTTTTGTCGTATCTAGTTGTTTAACCTCCAAAGCCGTACAATGTACGTCCTTGACGTTTCAATGCATATACGACATCCATAGCAGTTACAGTTTTTCTTTTAGCATGTTCAGTATATGTAACTGCATCTCTGATCACATTTTCAAGAAAAACTTTCAAAACACCGCGAGTTTCTTCATAGATCAGTCCAGAAATACGTTTTACTCCACCACGTCTTGCCAATCGTCTGATTGCAGGCTTGGTAATACCTTGGATGTTGTCACGTAAAACTTTACGATGACGCTTAGCACCACCTTTTCCCAAGCCTTTTCCTCCTTTACCTCTTCCAGTCATTTTACAACTTTTGTATAACTAACTCACAAGACACGTACAGTACACGGAGTCTGAACAACTACTGATTGTTGGCCTCCCAATTTCAGCCTATTTATTTGAAATGTTTGCCCCGCCCCTAAAATACTTATACAACCAATCACAGCATAACCCGACTATATAAAGACCAGTTTTGGTGCCGCGAACACATCATTCTCGAACGTGCAGTTAGTCAGTCAGTACGTCGTTATCTCGTCTGTGTTTCTAATTTTAACATGGCCCGTACCAAGCAAACAGCCCGTAAATCAACTGGAGGTAAAGCTCCAAGAAAACAATTAGCCACCAAGGCTGCACGTAAAAGTGCTCCAGCAACTGGAGGTGTTAAGAAACCACATCGTTACAGGCCCGGTACTGTCGCCCTACGTGAAATTCGTCGTTACCAAAAAAGTACCGAATTACTCATCAGAAAGTTGCCTTTCCAACGTTTGGTGCGTGAAATCGCTCAAGATTTCAAAACTGACCTCCGATTCCAAAGTTCAGCTGTTATGGCACTACAGGAAGCCAGCGAAGCATATTTGGTAGGTCTTTTTGAAGACACCAATCTATGTGCCATCCATGCCAAGCGTGTTACTATCATGCCTAAAGACATTCAATTGGCTCGTCGTATCCGTGGTGAACGTGCTTAGGTCTTTCATCATCCCTCAATAAACAAAAACGGTTCTTTTCAGAACCACAAAATTTATTTGAAAAGAGAAATTGATAACTTTTACATATTATTATTATGCTTAGCTACAAGTTTCAATATTATGTCAAATTATTGACATGCGGTGACATGAGATTCCAAATATTTCGTGGCAAATAATATATAGCAATAATATTTTTTTTTTCTTAAATCACTTCTCTAGAGCAAGTGGGTAAGCATTTTTAACAGAGAATTCTTGAAAAATTTTGAAGAAACCAACAGTATTCGTTTTATAATTCGCTAACATCATAAATAACCCTGGAGATAGATATATACCCAATGTAAAGATGAACAAAGTTTCTTTTTCCAAAATATTTTGTGGTTCTGAAAAGAACCGTTTTTGTTTGTTATTTATCCTCAAGTTTCAAAAAGCTTGAATCTTTATCTACTTGGAACTAGTATATTTTGTAACAGCTTTGGTGCCTTCACTTACAGCGTGTTTTGCCAATTCTCCAGGCAAAAGCAGTCTCACAGCAGTTTGTATCTCTCTACTAGTGATGGTAGATCTTTTGTTATAATGTGCCAAACGAGACGCTTCAGCAGCAATACGTTCAAAAATATCATTCACAAAGGAATTCATGATGGACATAGCTTTGCTGGAAATTCCAGTATCAGGATGAACTTGCTTGAGCACTTTGTAAATGTAAATAGCGTAGCTCTCCTTCCTCCTACGTTTCTTCTTTTTATCTCCCTTGGAAATATTTTTCTGAGCTTTTCCAGCTTTCTTTGCTGCTTTTCCACTAGTTTTAGGCGGCATTTTGATTAAAACAACACCACAATAAAAGTATACACGATCAATCAAATAACTGCGGCAGCGTCAATAGTCAAAACGAGAATGATGAATAGGTCACATTGGAAACCCTATTTATGATAAAAACCAACTCGAAATTCGGCCACACCTTCATGAATAAAGATCTCTGCTCGGTCGAGATTGGCTGCGCAGCACACTATAAATAGGCGTCTCAAAGTTGCGAAATCATCACAACAGTCTGGGCTACGTTGCTGTGAGCATCGCGTTCCGTTCCGGTTTAGTGAAAGTATAGTATTGTTCTATAAAATAAAAAAATGTCGGGTCGTGGTAAAGGTGGTAAAGTTAAGGGAAAGGCAAAAAGTCGTTCAAGTCGTGCTGGACTTCAATTTCCCGTAGGACGTATTCATCGTCTTTTACGTAAAGGAAACTATGCTGAAAGAGTGGGTGCAGGTGCTCCTGTTT